>JAANYP010003604.1:0-134828 GCA_020465985.1 Centrapalus pauciflorus | reverse complement strand
CATAGTAAGAAGAATTTGCAGCACTGTTGTCCATGGAAACTTGGGAGAATGAGAGATCTAGAATGACACACACTCTAAACTGCTCTGATACCAGTTGTAGGTCCCGAGAGGTTCCCAAAGTATATAGCTTTAAGCTGTAGAGGGGGGGTGAATACAGCAATTTAAAAAACTACACACTATTTCTCAATGTTTGTATGTATTATCAACAATTTGTTAATTACAAACAAGCTTGAATGCGGAATAGTTCAAGCTGAGATGACAGATAAAACAGTATGTTCACTAGTCTAAGACAAACTCAAACTAGTATACAATGAATACACTCACTAAGAAGCACTCACTGTGTTTACAAGACTTAAGGGAACAGCTTATGTAAAACAGCTTAGACACACAGATACTGATTTACATAGAAGGCTTGCATGCATGAAAATCACACTTGCACGTTCACTCTTGGTTTCAGCACTTAGCTTTCTTCACTCTTCTTTCTGTCCTTAGAAGCTTCCTTTTATACTCACTCAGAGGATCTAAGAGAAACATCTTCATTGGACGGAATGAAAAAGGAGAAGTCTTGTTGAAAAGACAACATAACCTTTTCTGCACTTTTCTGAAAAGCAGACTTGTCTTCACATGTGCAGAACTTTTGTCTTTTCACTTTGTCTACTGTTGCATTGCCTTTAACTAATTTAGGAATGTCAACTTTGCGTCTTTCTTCCTTGTAAAGGCCTAAATTTTGATATAAGAAAAGGTCTGTCACCCTTTTTCAAATAACCTTTGTCTCATGTTACAGAACAACGTGGGCAGGCTGAGCAGTTCTGTTTTCCACTTTGTCTTCGACTTTGTAAACTGATCTTGTAGTCAAAAACAATACATGATGACTTGGAAACATATTCCATAAAGTGTTTAGCCTGTTCACAAAGAACAGGTTCTGTTCACAAAGAACAGAACACTTTAAAAATGCCCAAGCTGCTCAACAGTGTAGAGCAGCGTAGACAGTTTATGTCCAGCCTGTTCAGCAGATAGAGCAGCTTGGACAAACTGTCTTAGTTGCAACACATGCAACATATAGAACAGCTTTAGACTGATATTGCAAATCATTTTCAGGTTTCAATAAGGCATATAACAGGCCTTAAATTCAACCTTCAAATGCATCAACAGGTTTGATTATAAATCTCCCCCTCAGATGTAGAACAGGTTTGACTGAGGCCTTTTTGTTCCTAACATTGATAAAGTGAAATTTTTATGAGCAGCAAATGCTAAAAACATCCTAATCGCTTCTATTCTTGCAACAGGTGCAAATGTCTGATCATTGTCGATCCCTTCTTGTTGACTATATCCTTTGGCAACGAGTCATGCTTTGTTACGAATGATGACTCCATGTTCATCCTTGTTTTTAAATATCCACTTCATGCCAATGATAGATTTATCTTTAGGTTGCTCAACAAGTCTCCAGACCTTCAACCGTTCGAACTAATTCAGTTCTTCTTGTATTGCAACAATCCAATCAGCGTCTAGAAGAGCTTCTTTCACATTCTTCGGCTCTATTTTGCTGAGAAAATTGGAAAATAGGCACTCGTTTATTGTGGCTCTTCTGGTTTGGACTGAAGAAGAAGGATCACCAATAATATTTTCAGTTGGGTGATTTCTAGTCCACTTGAAAGTATGTGGATACGGTTGAATGTGGTCTTGATTGGGATTTAGGTCTAAATAGGGAAGTCGGGGGTTGGCTACAGATGTAGATGGTAAGGTATCTGAGATAGGAGTTTCTGAATGTTCAGATGTTAAGGGGGTTTCAGAGGATTCTGGAGGTTGAATAGGTTGTACACTCTCAGTTGGCAAGTGCACATCTGTCGTCGAAGCTTCTCCAGTTTCTTCTGATACTTGTTGATGAGAATGATTCGAGACTACGACGGGATCTTCAATAATCCTGTCAGGCACCAAATTTAAAACATTAGTTTTGGGCTTCTCAAAGTAGTCTTCATAGAAATTCTCAAACAATTTATTTAATTCTGAATTTTCTGCATTCTTTTCAGTTGACTCCATAGAAGTCGGCTTGTTAAGTTCGGGTCTTGAACTGGTATGTTCAGAAGCCATTACCACTCCTTCATCAAATTTAACGTTGAAGCTTTCATTGACGGTCTTAGTCCTCTTGTTGTAGACTCGGAAAACAACTGACTCCTTTGAATATCCTATGAAAATACCTTCATCAGTTTTTTGATTAAATTTTCCAAGGTTGTCTTTGTCATTTAGTATGAAGCATCTGCATCCAAAGACATGGAAAAATTTAATATTAGGTATCTGTTTGTTTATTAGTTCATAAGGAGTCTTCCCGAATCGTTTATTGATGATTGAACGATTCTGTGTGAAACAAGCTATTGCAACAGCTTCAGCCCATAAGAATAACGGAAGATTGGAATACGCCAGCATCGTTGTTGCTGATTCCACTAGTGTCCGGTTTCTTCGTTCAACGACACCATTCTGTTGTGGAGTTCTAGCAGCTGAAACTGATGTGTAATTCCTACAGAATTCAAAAATGATTCAAGAGATTTGTTCTTGAATTCTGTGTCGTTATCTGATCTGATTGACTGAATTGAAAGTTGCAACTTCACTTGAATTTTCCGGATGAAGTCTATAATGATTTTGGTAGCATCTGATTTGGACCTCGGGAAGAAAACCCATGCGTATCGTGAGTAGTCGTCAACTATCACCAATACATATCTTTTCTTTTTAATAATTTGTACTCTCATGGGTCCAAACAGATCCATATGTAGCAGTTCCAGTGCTCTCGTTGAAGAGTGTTCGGATTTGGATTTGTGTGAAGCTCTAGTCATCTTTCCTTTTTCACATGTGGCACACAATTGCTCCTTTTGAAATTTAAGAGTTGGTAGCCCTTTAACTAACCCGCCTTTTGCTAGGTTGGTTAATTAATTAAAGTTCAGATGTGAAAGACGACGATGCCATAGCCAAGCTGTTTTAGATGTAGCTTTTGACAGTAAGCAGACATCCTTTTTCAGATTAATGGAGGCTAGGTCAATGGAATACAAGTTGGTTTTCCTGTTTCCTGCGAGGATTTCTTTTCCTTCTCCAGATCGAATGTTGCACCGATTAGCTTTGAAGTTGTCTTCCAATCCTTTATCGCAAAGTTGTCCAATGCTAAACAAGTTATGACCAAGACCATCAACGTAGAAGACCTTCTGAATGGTAATTTTATCGTATGCAAGACTCCCGTAACCTTTGATTGGACAAAACTGATCGTTCCCAAATCTGACCGTCCCACAGAACTTTTCTACAAAGTTAGTGAGTGTTTCTTTTTGTCCGGTCATGTGCTTCGAGCATCCGGAGTCAAGATACCATACATGATTTACCTATAAGATGAAATAGCACATGAGGTACCCACTTATAGTTGGGTACTTTTGATTTTGGTAAATCATGCAGTTGATGATGTGTTTTCTCATCAGATACGTCTTTTATCTTAACAATTGATGATGATTTAGGTACCCACTTTTTAACAGTTCTTTTTGGTATCCACTTTGTACAATTCGCGGCGGAACTGTTTTTGAAAGATTTTGCTGTAGAACCTTTTTCTGTTTGAAAGATGGGTCCTTTTTCTTAGGTTGCCATACAAGCTTATCAGATTTTACAAGTAAAGATTTACATGAACCAGAATTCAAAGCAATTAAATCAATTCAAGAAAATTTGATACAAGATTTATCCACAAATTCATTATTACAGACAGAATTTTCAAATTTGCTATTTCTATCTGTAACAATATTTTTCTTCACTCGCCACTCTTGTTTTATTTTCTTGTTTTTCTGTTCTTTCTGCTTCTTTCTCCAAACTTGCTTGTGAGAACCGTTCACAATATAATCTGACATAGAAGAAACATGAGAATTAGTGATCTTAGAAACTTGTTTCTTCTGTAAAGGTTTCTTACCTTTTGAAGTTTGGACTTTGAGTGCAATTGAGTCCTTTGTAGAAGATGATTCACCCTTTTCAAATTTAGGAGTATCAAAAGTAACTTTTGTTTTCTCCTTCTTTTGTTGTAAACTTGATGAATTTTCAGATAATTTCATTGAATATGTAGAAATTCTTTGCAGAATTTTAACAGGTTCTTTATGATCATCTGATTGTTTGTTATATAAAGGTTTTACAAATTCATCAATTTTAACAAACATCTCTTCTAAGGAATTGAAATCAGAGTTCATATACTAATCAAATTCTGTTTCAGAGTTGATAGAATCTAGAGAAGTTGAAGACATGGATCAGATTACTTTTTGTTCTCAGGCTGTTTTTGTAACTTTTGTTCCAGAATTTTGAGTTCAGCCTTAAGAGATTGATTTTCTGTTTCAAAGTTTCTGATTTTCAATTCGAGATCAAAGTTTATCTTTTCAAGAATTGAAAATGGTAATATAACTTTTGAGATTGAGTAGTAGATTCAGATAAATCCTTTTCAGAATGGGATAATTGCGTACAAAACCTTAAAGTTGGACCATTTTTGGGATTAAAACCTCTAACCATTTTTTGTTGCACAAAAAACCTTAAACCGGTAAAATCTTTTGAAATTAAGACTTGACCGGTTATAATAGGTTGCTATGCTTACATGTCACACACATGGCGTCCACATGGCAAACCCGATTTACGTGACACCTACGTGGCACTTCATGTATAATTCATTAAACTGGATTTTTGCATTAAAAACCCCGAAATTGGTGACTTTTTCGATTAAAACCCTTAACTATATTTTTCTCACCTCTAACCAACAATAATATTTATCTTTTCTCTTTTTCTCTACCTCTGGCAACTCCGATTACTCTATCTCCTCTTTATGTTCATTGTTGTTTATTTTATGTATGTTCGATTAACTTTTCCCGTTTAATCTTGAATTTTAACTTCAATTGTGCCGATGGAATCGATTTCATTTTGTGTTCACGAGTTGCATTTTTAGGTTCAGCTTTATGTTCATTTTCATTTATTTATATTCCATTTTAGCATCTGAATATGATCAACCAGAGCAGTGTGATTTGCTAGCCTAGAGGGTGGAGGTTTCATTGGGAAATGAATTCTTTGTTTGATAAATAAAAGTTTAATAAATATCCATGTCATCAAAATGCAATAAGTGAATACTCATTTTTAATTATCTTTGTTGGTTGGATGTTTTTTTATCAAATTTGAAATGATTTGGGGTTTTAATTGAAAAAACTAAACAAGTTGGAGGTTTTTTACGCAAAAATCTATTTAAAAGTTTTACACGTCATCAAGTTGCAACCGGCTAAACCGGTTGCAAGTCAGATTTTTTGAAAAAAGGCCTAATTTACGAAGTTTTCACCAGTTGGAGGTTTTTTGTGCAATGAAAAATGGTTGGGGGTTTTAATCGCAAAAATGGTCCAACTTAGAGGTTTTTTGCGCAATTTTCCCTTTCAGAATATGTCTGAATATACTCTTCTTTAATGTCAGTATTATTACTTGATTCATTTATTCTGTTATAGTCAATAGAATTTTGCATTTTATCTGATCTTAATCTTTTTGATTCTTCACTAGATTCTACCTCATCGGATGCTTTCATAAAAGTAATTTTTAATCCTAGATTCATATATCTGACATCATATAAAGTCGGTGAATTGGATATAGCCTTTGTCAGATACTTAGGATTTTCCCAACCAATACCAGATTTAGAATTGTAAAATTCTGTGTCTTTTGGTTGATTTAAATAGATAGTTTGATCTGTTTGACCTCTTTTGATAAATTCATCTTCCATTTTCTTTATTTTCTCATAAAGCTTAGTTCTTTCTTAAAAAATGACATGATATTTTACAGAAAAATTTGAAGCTTCTAATTCTGCCAAACTCAATTTTTCTTGTAGGTCAGATATATTGGTATTAAGTTCTTGAATTTTGCTTTGAAGTTCATTTTCTTTGTCTCGCAAATCTGAAACTGCTCGTAATGCCAATGCTTTATCTTTGTAAAAATCTAATACTAAATTATATTCATTAGGTAACTTGTTTTCCAAAGAGTGAGCATGTTTCATTTCAGCCTTTAATGATTTTTCAAATTTCTTAAGCATAAGGCCATCTGTGTTAATTTTTATTCAAGCAAACAGGAATCATCAATTTCAGAGTCAGAGTTAGAATTTACCTCTAGTGTTTCAGAACTGTCTGATTTTTCCGACTCTGATTCATCAGTTTCCTTTTCATTGTTGCATCCAGCTTTTCCTGCTGCCATGAACGCGAACTCTTCAGTTTCTTCCTCCTCAGACTCTTGCTTTTCCTCATCTTCTTCGTCTGTTAGCCCAACCCATACCTCATCTTCTGCTATCATAGCTGACTCACACATTTCATATTCATTGAAGACCTCTGATTTCAAGCAGATATGAGCATCCTCATCCAGTATGTCCTCATCCTCTGATAACTGTAGCCAATGGTCATCCTCTGCCATAAGGGCTTTTCCAGCTTCCTTTTCTTTGGCTAGGAGAGCCTTTCTTGTGTAGTAGTCAGAGTTTTTGACTACTGGTATTCTACACTCACGAGCAAAATGACCTGGTTTTCCACAATTATAGCACTTCTGCTCTGTTTCTTTCTTTGCTGATTTATCTGATTTATCATATTTTTCAGCTTTTCTGCCACTGCTCTCACCAGATTTTTCATACTTCTCCTTCTTTTCAAATTTCCTTGAGCCAGTGTTGTAGCGCATTTTGTTGTTGGTTGGCTTACGATAGAATTTCTTTTGGAATGTTTTAGTTAGCATTGCCATCTGCTTTTTCTTCTCTTCTATCTCGGAATCCGCAGATGAATCTGCTGTGTCTGATTCGGAAGAGCTACTGCTAATGACTGCCCGTTTCTCCTTTTTCAGCTTACACTTATATTTCTTTTCTGCCAGTAAAGCCAAAGGGTCAGCAGTCTCTTTCTAAGCTTTCTTTTTGCCAGATAATTTCCTCAAAACAACCTCTTGGTAGTTATTGAGGTTTTCAAAAATCATCTGGAAGTCCATCTCTTCAATGTCCTTCGTCTGTTGGATAATCATCACATACTTTTCCCATTCCGGGTTCAGTACGTTTAAGAACTTGACATTGATATCCAGATTGGACTTTGTTACCCCATTTCTTTTCATCTCACTTACCAGACTTACAAACTGCAAGAAAGTGTTTTCCAGTAACTCTCCTTCTCGAGCTCGAAAATTCTCGAAAGTCATCAGACTGTTCCTTGCTCTATTTGTTGCAGCCCTGTCGGATCCCCACATAAGTTTGCACACCTCATCCCATATGGATTTGGCGGTCTTTGTGTTTGTTAGACAGGTATAAATGTCATTGGGGATTGAGATCAGTAACAACTTCCTAGCTGTTTTGTCCCCTAACTTTCTTCTTTTCAGTGCCTCCGTTAAGTTTGTAACCTCCACTGTTCTTGGTGGAATTGGGGGATTTCCAGTTGGTACTCCAGGGATTGTCTCCATGAACACGGATGGTCCGTCTGTTAAGGACTTTAACATTTCTTCCGGAAGATCATGAAAACTAATGAATTCCAAAAACCTCTCCCTCCACTGAACGTATTCTCCCCGATAGAGAATTGGGGTTTCGTCTCTGATCCCATGGCAAGAGCGTCTTTTGACATTGTGATTGATATATAGGAAACTTTCTAAGATCTAATGAAATTTGATTGAAATTGAAACAGTTGATCAACTGTTAAAAATTGATCAACCTTTGAAAGAATGTTGAATGAAACTCGATTGGATAAGATCATCAACTCGAATGATAAGTTGATCAACTCGATTAAAGAATGAGTGAAACTCGAACCAATGTATAATCAAGTCGAATCTATAACAAATGAACTTGTTAGAAGAATTAAGCAACTCGAATCAAGCGGTGATGAAACTCGAATGACTCAGTGTGCAACTCGATTTGTACTCTTGTGCAACTCGATTGATTTAGTGTAAGACTCGATTGATTCAGTGTAAGACTCGATTGATTCTGTGTGAATCTCGAGTGATTCAGTGTGAAACTCGATTAATTCGTTGTGAAACTCGATTAAAACTTATGTGCAACTCGAATTAAACTTTCCTTTGAACTTGATCAACTCGATTAAAATGTAAGTTCAACTCGAATTCAACTGATATGCAACTCGATTGATACCTTGTGTTTAATTCCTTGGTGAAATTAAACTTGGATCAACTTGAATTGATTTTAGTTCAACTCGAATGGAAGACACTACCAACTCGAATGTAAGGTAGGTCAACTCGATTAAAGTGCAAGTCAACTCGATAAAAATGAAAGTCTACTCGATAAAAATGAAAGTCAACTCGATAAACAATGCAATTCAACTCGATTGAACTACAAGTTCAACTCGATTGACAATAAAGTCAAACTCGATTTAAACTTGTTATCAACTCAATTGAAATGGTCTATCAACTCGAATTGCTCATGAACAAAGTATAATTCGAGTTTCTTAGTATTTCAGAATTTTAAAGTCTGAAACTCAATTTAATTTGTAAAACACAGCTATTATCTACCAAATTGATATCGAAGGTAGGGATTCTGATATCAAACACTTTTTGTGAATGTATATCGTCCAAAAACAGATCTAAAAGTGACTTTTGCAATAAAACAGTGAAGAACTTTTGGTTTTTCAAAATTTCAGAAAAATCAACAAATCTTATTCTGTGTTTGATGAATGAAAACAAAATTATATTCAATTCAATCGACTTCCTATCCTTTTCCTTCGATCCAATTTTCAGAATCAATAATCAACAGGATAAAAACCCTTGTTGATTTTTGTGTTTTTTGAAAAAAATTTGTCAAGAACACTGTTCGAAAATATCCAATTTCAGATCAAAAATCACCCCTAGAAGCTCTGATACCAATTGTGAATTAAGAATCCTATCAAACAATCAACAACTACAACAATTAATCAACAACTACAGCTTGTAGCCCTAGAATTCTGGAATTCCGTGCGAATGTATTTTGCAGAATGTCAGATCTCATCACCTATTACAAAGTCAACCTACTATTTATATACTTTTTACAACTATGAACTAATTACAAAAGATACCCTAAAATTTGTATTTCATCAACAAAAACATATTCCAACGTCCAACTTTATATGATACTACATACATGAATTTAGGATTGAAAATGGTGTTTTTAAAAGCTTTAGAAAATATAGAATCAGGTGAAGATCTGAAAAGGTTGAGAGAAGATAAAATGCAACTTAATATGGATTATAACATTCTGAATGAAAGTTATAAAAATCCACCAAAACCAGAAGAGTATATGCAGACATATTCTGATAAAGATTTGTCCGAAAATACAACTTTCACTCAGAAGCCATATATTTCAAATTCAATTATAGAGAAGATTAATTCTAATCTTGAATGAAAATAAATACTTATGAGAATGAAAAGGTAAAGCTTCAGGCTGTTATTGAAGATTTAGAAATAACGCTTAAAGAACAGCCTGAACTAAAATCTTAACATGATCAGAAAACTTCAATTAAACCTGACTCCATTGATTCTGAAAAGGAGTTTGATTTGCTTATGAACTCTGAATTTAATTCTTTAGATGAAATATTTGTCAAGATTGACAAATTTGTAAAACCTCTTTATTACAAACAAACTGATAAAACTAAAGGATCTGTAAGTTTTTGAAAAGAATACCTACAACTCCTAAGGTTGAATCAGTTTCATCACCTGTTTTGAAATGAAAGGAGAAAGCAAAAGTTTCTTTTGTTCCTCCTATATTTCAAAAAGGTAAGTCATTGTCTTCGAAGGTAACAATTGCGAAGAGTTCAAATGCTTCTCATGGTAGGAAACTTTCACAAAATAAAGCTAATACTAATTTGACTAGTTCTTGTTCTTCTTTTTTGTCAGATAATTTTGTGAAAAGATCTTCGAAGTAAGTGTCGATAAAGAAGCAGGTTGAAAAGAAAAAGACCAGTTTTCAAAAAGAGTGGAGAATAAAAGACAATAGTATTAAAGATAGGACTAGTTGCATGGGAAAATCTGTCTGTAATAACTCAAATGCTAAACTTTGTTCCAAATATTCTTGTGCCGAACTGTTGTCTTTTAATACTGTTAATTGTCATGCGTTGAATGCAAAATCATTGTCTAATTCAAATGTACGTGTTTGGGTAGAAAGAACATGGTTTCCAATTTTAGATAGAAACTGGTTCCAAAGAAACCAATTCCAATATCAGTTCCTAAAAGAACTGTTCAGAAATGGATACCCAAGAAAACTGTCAAAAAGTGGGTTCCCAAAATAAGGAATGTATCTGTTTTAGTACCTGATGTAACATCACATGATTTACCTAAATCAAAAGTACAGAACTATAAGTGGGTACCTCACTGTTTACTTCGTCTTGTAGTTAAATCATGTGTGGTACCTTGATTCTGGTTGTTACAAGGACATGATCGGACAGCGAGACAACCTCACGAATTTTGTGGATAAATTCTGTGGGACGGTCGGCAATGATCAGTTCTGTCCGATCAGAGGCTATGGAAGTCTAGAATATGAGAAGATTACAATCCAGAAAGTGTTTTATGTAGATGGTCTTGGCCATACCCTGTTCAGTATTGGTCAACTGTCCAATAAAGGGTTAAAAGTCAACTTTAAGGCAAACAGATGTAGCATCAGATCTGGGGAAGGAAGGAATTCTAGTTGGAATTAGGAAGAAGAATTTGTACTCAATAGATTTGGCCAACATCAATCTGAAAAAAGATGTTTGTCTACTGTCCAAAGCATCTACAAAGGAGTCCTGGTTGTGGCATTGCCGTCTTTCTCATCTGAACTTCAAAGAGATAAACAACTTTGCAAAAGGTGTTTTAGTAAAAGGTCTTCCGACTCTAAAATTTCAAAAAGAGCAGTTATGTGCGGCCTGTGAGGAAGGGAAGACGGTGAGGGCCTCGCACAAATCGAAAGTTGAACATTCTTCAACTAGGCCTTTAGAGCTACTTCTTATGGATCTCTGCGGGCCAATGAGAGTGCAAATCATAAATTAGAAGAAGTATGATCTGGTGATCATTAATGATTATTTAAGATATACATGGGTGTTCTTCCAGAGATCTAAATCTGAAGCTACAGAGTTCATAATTGACTTCCTGCGCAAGATACAAGTCACGTTGCAGCCTTCTGTCCAGACCATTAGATCAGTTAATGGTACAGAATTTAAGAACAAGTCATTAGAGACATTTCTTAGTTCCGTAGGGATAACTCATCAATTTTCGGCTGCTCATACCCCTCAACAAAACGGTGTAATTGAACGACGAAACCGTACACTTGTTGAACCTGCAAGGACGATGCTAGCATACTCGAATCTGCCGTTATTCCTCTGGGCTGCAGCTCTGGCTACTGCGTGTTTTACCCAAAATAGATCGATCGTAAATAAATGCTTCGGAAAAACGCCATATGAGTTGATTAATAAACGAATAAATTTTTCCATGTCTTTGGTTGTAGATGCTTTATTCTAAACGATAAAGACAACTTAGGAAAATTCAATCAGAAATCTAATGAAAGAATTTTTATCGGATACTCAAAAGAATCAGTAGCTTTTCGAGTTTACAACAAACGCAAAAAGACCGTAAAAAATGTCAACATCAAATTTGATGAGGGCATCATAATGGCTCCTGGACATGCTAGTTCATGTTCCAACTCTCAACAGAAGACTTCTATGAAGTTCACAGAGTTGAAAGATCATATGAATGATCTAAATACATTATTTGAAATTTTTTATGATGACTACTTTGATAAGACCAAATATGATATTCTTATTTTGGTTCCTGACATGGTTACTGAAGATCCTGTAGTAGTCTCAGATCATTCGCAACCATCGGTTACTGGAGATACTGGAGATGTTTCGTCAACTGATGTGCATATTCCATCTAAAAGTGTTCAACAGCCTCCAGCTCCAGAATCCCAAAACATCCCCTTGAATAATCAAACTGCTGAACCCCCTAATTCAGTTGAGATTCCAACAACATCGGAATCTATCCCCCGTCAACCCTACCTAGATTTGAATCCCAATCAAGACCAACTCCAACCTGAAAACATCATTGGAGATCCCTCTGCATCTGTTCAAACCCCGAGAGCTACTATTAATGAATGCTCTTCTCAAATTTCTTGAGTAAGATAGAACCCAAAATGGTGAAGGAAGCTCTTCTGGATGCAGATTAGATTGTAGCTATGCAAGAGGAGCTGAACCAATTTGAGAGGTTGAGAGTCTGGCGGTTAGTGGAAAGACCGAAGGACAAATCCGTTATTGGAACGAAGTGGATATTCAAGAATAAGAAGGATGAACATGGTGTCATCATTCACAATAAAGCAAGACTCATGGCCAAAGGATATAGTCAACATAAGGGAATTGACTACGACGAGACGTTTACCCCTGTTGCCCGAATAGAAGCCATTGGGATGTTTTTAGCTTTTGCTGCTACAAAACCTTTACAGTTTATCGAATGGATGTGAAAACAGCGTTTTTGAATGGGAAATTAAAAGATGAAGTGTATACATATCAGCCAGAAGGATTTACTCGAAGCGTGATCATGTATATATTTTAGATAAGTCACTGTACGGACTTAAACAAGCACCACGAGCATGGTACTTTATCATACTATCTATTAAAATGTGGTTTTAACAAAGGTGCAGTTGACACAACCCTATTCATTAAACGTCAAGGTCCAGATATCATAGTGATACAGATATATGTAAATGATATAATTTTTGGGTCTACAAATCCTAAATTTTGTAAAAAGTTCACGTTGTTAATGTCCCAGAAATTTGAGATGAGCATGATGGGTGAAATCATTTATTCTTGGGGCTACAAGTTAAACAACTGAGTGATGGAATTTTCATCAATCAGTCAAAATATATTCAAGACATGTTGAAAAAGTTTAGCTTGGTCAATAGTACTCCCATGAAAACACCTATGGCTCCAGATTCTAAATCGAAACTCGATGAGGACATTTCAAGGAAACTTGTTGATGTTAATCATTATCGAGAAATTATTAGGTCATTAATGTACTTAACCGTGAGTAGACCTGATATTATGTTCACTACATGTGTATGTGCTAGATATCAGACAAATCCAAAAGAATCTCATTTGGCTGCTGCCAAAAGGATTCTGAGATATCTAAAGGGTACTCCTAACTTAGGTTTGTGGTATCCCAGGGAATCAACATTTACATTGATTGCTTTTTCTGATGCTGATCATGCAAGAGATAAAATGGATAGAAAAAGCACATCAGGATCAGTTCAATTCCTTGGCGATAAACCCGTATGCTGGTCATCCAAAAAACAACACTATGTGTCACTGTTAATAGCCGAAGCCAAATATGTGTTTTATGCTCGTGCTGTTCACAAGTGCTGTGGAAGAAGAGACAACTGCGTGATTACGTGTTTACACCTCAGAAGATCCCGATTTATTGTGTTTCACAAAGCGCTATTGCTATTGCTTTTAATCCGATGCAACATTCCAAAACAAAGCACGTTGACATTCTGTATCATTTTATTAAGGATCATGAAGAAAACAGTAATGTTGAATTATATTTTGTACCGACTAAATATCAGCTAGTTGATTTGTTTACCAAAGCGTTAGATGAAAAATCCATATAATTTTTTGGTATACAAATTGGGTATGCTGAATCGGTAGATTTAAACATTCAGGTGTTACAAAATATAATTTTTAATTATACAATTTTTACTTGATTTAATTTTTGTATTAATCTTTTGTATTTTGAAAGTCCTGATCTTTTTGAAGATTTAACTAAATCAGATTTTTATGTGCAGGGGGAGCAAATTGAAAAATTTTTATCTGATATTTTTTTATCTGCTTAGTTGCAGGGAGAGCATGCTTAAAAGGTGATATTCATCTGAGGGGGAGCAATAATCCAAATTTCAAGGGGGAGCAGTGTTTTATTTTTCGTGTTTAGTTTATTTTTTTTATATTTTATTTTTTTAGTTCATTTTTTTAGTTAGTTCAATTTTTGTTTTTGTTTTTTGTTTGTTATAATTTTGTTTTGTTTTGTTTTATTTTTTCTTAGTGAATCTTCTAATTTTTTTTTTGTGTGGGCCTAACTGTGAATAAGAGAGAAAAAGTATTGGGCCGGGTACCAATGTGAAATGGGTATAAATTTGAAATTCAAATTTCATTTTCACTTTTTCGAATTCCAAGCACTGTACACCGCCTTATACACACACACACACACACACACACACACACACTCTCTCTCTCTCTCTCTCTCTCTCTCTCTCTCTCTCTCTCTGATTTTCTGTGACACCCTTGCCACATTTAACCACAATTACATAACACCCAGGATTAATCATCAAACATAATTTATTACAGAATGATCTGAAAGCTTAATTAAAGTGCGGAAGCATTAAAGTACAAGATAAAAGTAATACAAATGTTTAAACACCCAACGGTGCTACAAGTTACCAAATCTAAGTCTACATACTCATAACATTACATCATCCCAAATACACATTACAATAATGATCCTATTTTCCAATTACCAAGCTGAGTAGTAGATATTCTTCAATCACTTGAACAAATGTCCTAGCTAGAAGGTCCGGCTGCAGACTTTCCTTTTCCTGTAAAAACATCAACAACTGAGGGATAAGCGAATGCTTAGTGAATACACATATTTACGCATTTTATAAATCTTTATGAAGCCCACGAGAGTACACCGACGACACACGTCGTGCACTATCCATGTACCCAACCATCTGAGACAGACAAACATCGGGGATGACTTACTGCCTACCAGAACCTCGGAGGGATCAGCGCCGGGTCATATAGCGCAGTAACATCGGAGTAACAGATGCGACCCGCCGGTCCATCGATAGATGCACAACAAACGAACGGACATGCAACAAGTATGAATGTGCATCTAAATCTACGCAAGTTAGTAGAATTCCAAACGATAATGAAGCAACATGTCTCAGCAGGCAATAGCTAACATATAGAAAATATAAACATGCGAAATCATATGTACTCACAGTGGGTGCGTTATTAAACTTTAATCAATATTATTTCTCCTCGGGCTTTCAACCGGACTCACAAAGTACCCCACTGCGGGTTAAACAACACCACAAGGGACCTGTTACATTTCCATATGATAAACATATCATTATTACGTGTTCTTTAATAAATTAACATTAATTTGTACAAACATAAGTATTACGACATTCGGAACTCATATTTAAATCCTCTTTCTTGATGGTTTTATTATTCACAATTAATCCCCTTATTAATACCATCAATCTCTCGTTTAATAATAAGTCTTGCCAATTTTCACAAATTATCGAGTTAACCCGTCAAAATTATATCTGAAGTTTACACTTTTAATCTCCAATATTCGAGATTGCCAAAATGTCCACAATTTTATCTTAATATATCTGTACTAAAAATGTCCGGCCGGTTCCATTTTATTTTCTCCAATTAAACCCAGACCAAGATGATTTTATCTGTACCTTTATTATATATATATATATATATATATATATATATATATATATATATATATATATATATATATATATATATATATATATCACTGCTCTTTGAAAGAATGAAATACCGAAACCTTTAAGGTTTCGGTACTTCCCACACTTGGTCTCGGTTCACATGGGTCAGAATCAAGGTTTCTGTATTATAATAAAGGTTTCAGTTGAGGTGTGTGTGGGTTTCGGTATATGTACCGAAACCTTGAGAGTTTCGGTACCTGCTATAGGAGTTTCAGTATACATAAAGGTTTCAGTAATTTGGGTTTCAGTACTTCAGTTTCGGTACCTCCATAGTTTCGGTATATGTACCGAAACTTTAGAGGTTTCGGTACCTCTCAAACTTGTCTCGGTATATACATGGTTTCGGTAATATGAGGGTTTCAGTACATGGTTTCAGTATACAAAGTTTCACTATGGTCTATATGCTTTTGGTGTGGTCAATACCGAAACCATCAAGGTTTCGGTACCCAACTATGTAGTTTCGGTATTTATGTGACAAACACAGAACCCATGACTTTATCTTTCGAAAATCATACTTATAGCTTAAATCAAGACTTGAAATGTTGCGTATAACTCCCACAACACTTGATTTACTCAAACCCATAATAATTTCTAACATGCATATACATTTTGAACCCAATATTTCATATTCGGTTTTCATCTAAAACCGAAACATAAACCCTAAATTTCAAGATTTTTATAGATATTTACCTTAAATTGCTTGTTGTAATGGTTATAGCTTCTCCTAAGCAACTCAAATCTGAAGTTTCAGCATCCAATTTGTTGTCTTCGTTGTTTCTTAATTTGAGGATGCAAGAACCGTAACTTTCTTTCTTTTAGAGAGAAGGTAGAGAGCAGAGAGAAGAGAGAGAGAGAGAGAGTTGAATGAACAGAAAATAAAAAGACTTATGTCTTTTTATTTCCCCTTTTTCAACTTTAACACCTTCAACCCTCAACTTTCTAATTTTCTTAAATACTGATTTGTGTCTTGATTTCAATATCAATATAACTTAAAAATCATCATACTTAAATAATTAAAACTAGAAATTCTCTAATTTCTTAATTCTTTAAAATAGCAACCAAATTCTTAAATTCCATTAAATAAAGATTAAATCCTTATTTTATTCTTTCAACCACTTAATAATGATCATATTAACTTAATAAATTGAAATCATCAATTTCTGAATGAAACAACCAACTTTTATAGTTAATCCAAAATACAATCCCAACTTAAATTACAAATTTTAACTAATAAACCTCAAATACAGTAATTTAAATTTAAGGATGTTACAGCATGGGCTCCACCACGCTCAAACTTCGTCCTCGAAGTTATTTGACATCAAACAGTTGCGGATATTTCCTTAACATGTCAGCTTTCGTCTCCCATGTATGATTGGCTCCTTTGTGATGCTTCCAACGTACAAGCACCATCTCTATTTCTTTGCTCCTTAGCTTTTTGATTTTAGTATCCAACACACACTCCGGCTCTTCAACATATCGGAGCCTTTCATCAACTTGCAGCTCAGTATTGTCTGCCCAGTCGTCATTTCCAGTAGTGAACGATTTCCTGAGATTTCCAACATGGAACACCGGATGTATGCCCAACATCTCTTCAGGCAACTCCAAACGGTAAGACTGGCTTCCAATTTTCTCTGTTATCTTGAACGGCCCAACAAATCTCGGGGCTACCTTTCCTCTTTTAATAAAACGTGTAACACCTCTCGTAGGTGATACTTTCAGATCCTGGGCCGCTTTCATATTCTGTCTAATCAGTTGTATCTTCTTATTTGTTTCCTGTAACAATGCCGGCCCAACAATCGGTGTTTCTCCAGTTTCTCTCCAACACGTAGGAGTCCTACACCTTCTCCCATATAACGCCTCAAACGGTGCTTTGTTTATCGTTGCATGATAGTTGTTGTTATATGAAAACTCTATCAACGGGAAATGGTCATCCCAATTGCCACCAAGATACAGTACACATGATCTCATCATATCCTCCAAGGTGAGGATTGTTCGTTCACTTTGGCCACCGGTTTGCGGACGATAGGCCGTACTCATAGCGATCCTTGTACCCAGTCCTGCTTGCAAAGCCGACCAAAAGTTTGAAGTAAATCGGCTATCCGGATCTGACACTATAGACTTAGGCACTCCGTGTCTAGCAACAATCTCAACCATATAAATCTGTGCTAACTTTTCCAAAGAATAATTCTCTCTTATCGGAATAAAGTGTGCGGACTTAGTTAACCTATCAACTATCACCCAAACTGCATCATGTTGACGCCTAGTTTTCGGCAGTTTCATGACAAAGTCCATCGTGATATGCTCGCACTTCCATTCCGGAATGGGAAGTGGTTGCAGACTGCCATATGGTTGCTGGTGTTCGGCTTTCACAAGCCGGCAAGTCATGCATCTCTCCACATACTGACCAATATCCTTCTTTAATCCCGGCCACCAAAAATCTGCTTTTAACTCGTTGTACATCTTTGTACTTCCAGGATGTACAGAAAACTTAGATTGATGTGCCTCTTCGATGATCACCTTTCTCATGCCACCAAACTTTGGCACCCAAATCCTTCCATAAATTCCTTTCAACCCCGACTCGCTTGTCTCCATATTCTTAATCTGTACTCTAATATCCTCAGCACCGACATTCTCTTCCTTCAAAGATTCCACTTGAGCGGCTTTGACATCATCAATGATCGTGGAACTTAACATAGTGGACGTCATCATATAGCAGCAATCCTTAGCATAAGCTTTGCGACTCAAAGCATCGGCTACTACGTTAGCCTTTCCGGGATGATAAAGGATTTCACAATCATAATCCTTTATTAGTTCCATCGAACGTCTCTGCCTCATATTAAGCTCTTTCTGACTGAAGATATACTTCAACTCTTATGATCCATGTATAATTGACACTTAGTTCCATACAGATAGTGTCTCCACAATTTCAGTGCAAAAGTGACAGTAGTCAACTCAAGATCGTGAGTTGAGTAATTCTTCTCATGCTGCTTTAACTGTCTCGAGGCATACGCGATTACCTTCCCACGTTGCATCAGTACAGCGCCCAACCCCAATCTCGAAGCATCTGTGTACACCACAAAATCCTCATTGCCCTCTGGTAGAGCAAGTATTGGTGCTTCACTAAGCGTTTTCTTCAAGATCTCAAAAGCTTCTTGCTGCACAGTTTCCCATACGAACAATACATTCTTCTTTGTTAATGCAGTCAAAGGAACTGCAATCTTAGAAAAGTCCTTTATAAATCTCCTATATTCACCCGCCAAGCCCAGAAAACATCTGACTTCTGTAGTTGATCGAGGCGGCTCCCAATTCCTTATCGCTACAACTTTGGCTGGATCTACAGAAATCCCAGCCCCCGAAATCACATGCCCCAAAAATTGAATCTGTCGCAGCCAAAACTCACATTTTGAGAACTTGGCATACAACTTCTCTTTTCTCAACAATTCCAACAATTCTTTTAGGTGATCAGCGTGCTCAGCCTCAGACTTAGAGTATACCAGAATGTCATCTATAAACACGATCACCGACTTGTCTAACATCAGTCTACACACTCTATTCATCAAATCCATGAATACAGTCGGGGCGTTGGTTAAACCAAAAGGCATGACCAGAAACTCGTAATGCCCATAACGTGTCCTGAAAGCTGTCTTCGGAACATCTTCTTCTCGTACTTTCAACTGATGGTGTCCCAACCTCAAATCGATATTAGAAAACACACTTGCTCCATGTAGCTGATCAAACAAGTCATCTATCCTCGGCAACGGATACTTGTTCTTAATTGTCAACTTATTCAGCTCCCGGTAATCAATGCACATTCTCATCGGGCCATCCTTCTTCTTAACAAATAATACCGGAGCTCCCTACGATGATGAACTTGGTCGAATGAAACCCTTATCCAACAACTCCTGGAGTTGTTTCATCATCTCTTGCATCTCTGTAGGACCAAGGCGATACGGAGAACGAGTTACCAGTGCAGCTCCGGGGATCAAGTCAATATGAAACTCCACTTGTCTCTCAGGCGGCACGCCAGACAAGTCTTCCGGAAACACATCCGGGAATGGTGAAACAACAGGCACATCGGCCACAGTCTTTTTCTCAGCCTTAGAATCAATAGCATATTCTAAGTAAGCGTCACATCCCTTTGCAACAAGCTTTCGAGCTTTTGCAATAGTCAACAAACACAGATCCCCGCTTCTCCTATCCCCATATATGCAAATCTCACGCCCCTCCGGAGTAGTTATCTTTATCATACGCTTCTTACATACTAAATGGGCTTCATTCTCAATCAACCAGTCAATTCCAATTATCACGTCAAATTCACTGAATGCTATTGGAATCAGGTCTAAATTGAAGACTACATCTTCAATCACTAATGTACAATTTCGGTATACTTGATCTACTTTGACTAGAGTGTTGCTAGCAGTTTCTATGTCAAGTATAGCAGATAACTTTGACAGAGGCATGGAAAGTTTTTGTGCAAAAACAGTGGAAACAAACGAACGATTTGCACCCGAATCAAATAAAACTCGTGCTGGCATAGAATTTACGATAAACATACCAGTAACCACCTCCGGGTTTTCCCTCGCTTCCTCCGCCGTTATCTGAAAAGCACGAGCCGATGCCCTTTGTGGCTGGTTCCGGCGGTTGACTGAACCACCACTAGATCGTCCTGATGATCGGGTCGAAGATGGAGCAGCAGCAGCTGGATCATTCTTTCTGTAATTCCTACTGTAATGCCCCCATACACCACACTTATGGCAAGCATCACCTTTACTTGGGCACTCATTCTGAAAATGACCCAACTCTCCACAGAAAAAGCAAGCGCGCCCATTAGTGCACTTGCCAAAATGTTCCAGGTGACACTTATTACAATATCGCGGTTCGGTGTTGATGGGGTAGGCACGAGCACGACCAAAAGACCCAGATGATTGGCGATAAGACTGTTGTGGCGAATACTGTGATGAGTGAGAAGATCCCGAGTATCCCCCCTCACGCTGGCGCTTCGGCGGTGACGGTTGTGTTGGGTTAGTAGCAGCAGCAGCAGACCCAATTGTGTAACCCGACATGGTCAGAATTTGTTCTACATTTCTGGCAGCCTCAAGTAAGCTAGAAAAAGTTGTGTACCGCACGTTGCTCATAAGTCTTCTGATCTCTATATCCAAACCAGCCTTGAACCTGGTTACTTTCCTTTCCTCAGTATCTACTTGATGAGGCGCAAACAGACTTAGCCTCGTGAATTCCACAGCATACTGGGACACAGTCTTAGTCCCCTGCATTAATGTCATGAACTTTGCCTCAAGTCTTCGGCGCTCATCAACCGGACAGTACTGCTGAGTGAATAACTCTGTAAACTCAGCCCAAGTCATCACAGTCACTTTTTCCAAGGTTAATGCGTTAACCATGGAATCCCACCACATAATCGCATCGTTGGTGAACATAGCAGTGGCATACCGAACCATGTCCTTCTCAGCACAGTCGCTGATTCGGAATGTTCGTTCGGTTGCTGTTATCCATTCAAGTGCAGAAACAGCGTCTCGCAATCCATTGAACTCTACAGCCCCGTTTCCTTTGAAGTCCTTGAAACGACAAACTTTGGGCTTATTAGATGACCTAGTGTTGTCATCTTGTTCCTCATTGTTACCCCCCTCTTTTTCCTTGTTTTTTCTCTTGTCTTCTCTTCTCTTAGCATCGGCCTCATCTCGAGCCGGAAACTGGTCTTGAATCATCTTATTCTGCTCAGCCATCATGGCTAGCATCATTTCCCTTGTTTCTTCGGGTGTCATTCCTCCTCCAGACATGTTCTGAAATATAAAACATATAACTAATTTAGTAACATGTCATTCACTTAAAGACACCACCCATTGTCCCGTATAATGGTCAATTTCTTATGATTACTAGATCGTAACCTATCTTAGTTCAGATCATTACTTACAATCACTACACATCATCACTTAATGTTTGAGATCAAGACCTCACGGACACTTGAATCTCAAACTACTGCTCTGATACCATCTCGTGTGACACCCTTGCCACATTTAACCACAATTACATAACACCCAGGATTAATCATCAAACATAATTTATTACAGAATGATCTGAAAGCTTATTTAAAGTGCGGAAGCATTAAAGTACAAGATAAAAGTAATGCAAATGTTTTAAACACCCTACAATGCTACAAAGTACCAAATCTAAGTCTACATACTCATAACATTACATCATCCCAAATACACATTACAATATTGATCCTATTTTCCAATTACCAAGCTGAGTAGTAGATATTCTTCAATCACTTGAACAAATGTCCTAGCTAGAAGGTCCGGCTGCAGACTTACCTTTTCCTGTAAAAACATCAACAACTGAGGGATAAACGAATGCTTAGTGAATACACAAATTTACGCATTTTATAAATCTTTATGAAGCCCACGAGAGTACACCGACGACACACGTCGTGCACTCTCCACGTACACAAAGTACGACACACATGAGCCGTCGCTCCTACGAGCCCAAGGCTCGGTATGTAACCCAACCATCTGAGACAGACATAACATCGGGGATGACTTACTGCCTACCAGAACCTCGGAGGGATCAGCTCCGGGTCATATAGCGCAGTAACATCGGAGTAACAGATGCGACCCGCCGGTCCATCGATAGATGCACAACAAACGAACAGACATGCAACAAGTATGAATGTGCATCTAAATCTACGCAAGTTAGTAGAATTCCAAACGATAATGAAACAACATGACTCAGCAGGCAATTGCTAACATAAAGCAAATATAAACATGCGAAATCATATGTACTCACAGTGGGTGCGTTATTAAACTTTAATCAATATTATTTCTCCTGGGGCTTTCAACCGGACTCACAAAGTACCCCACTGTGGGTTAAACAACACCACAAGGGACCTGTTACAATTCCAAATGATAAACATATCATTATTATGTGTTCTTTAACAAATTAACATTAATTTGTACAAACATAAGTATTACAACATTCGGAACTCATATTTAAATCCTCTTTCTTGATGGTTCTATTATTCACATTTAATCCCCTTATTAATACCATCAATCTCTCGTTTAATAATAAGGCTTGCCAATTTTCACAAATTATCGAGTTAACCCGTCAAATTATATCTGAAGTTTACACTTTTAATCTCCAATATTCGAGATTGCCAAAATGTCTACAATTTTATCTTAATATATCTGTACTAAAAATGTCCGGCCGGTTCCATTTTATTTTCTCCAATTAAACCCAGACCTAGATGATTTTATCTGTGCCTTTATTATATATATACATACATACATTTATATATATATATATATATATATATATATATATATATATATATATCACTGCTCTTTGAAAGAATGAAATACTGAAACCTTTAAGGTTTCGGTACTTCCCACACTTGGTCTCAGTTCACATGGGTCAGAATCAAGGTTTCTGTATTATAATAAAGGTTTCAGTAGAGGTGTGTGTGGGTTTCGGTATATGTACCGAAACCTTGAGAGTTTCGGTACCTGCTATAGGAGTTTCAGTATACATAAAGGTTTCAGTAATTTGGGTTTCAGTACTTCAGTTTCGGTACCTCCATAGTTTCGGTATATGTACCGAAACTTTAGAGGTTTCGGTACCTCTCAAACTTGTCTCGGTATATACATGGTTTCGGTAATATGTGGGTTTCAGTACATGGGTTCAGTATACAAAGTTTAACTATGGTCTATATGCTTTTGGTGTGGTCAATACCGAAACCATCAAGGTTTCGGTACCCAACTATGTAGTTTCGGTATTTATGTAACAAACACAGAACCCATGACTTTATCTTTCGAAAATCATACTTATAGCTTAAATCAAGACTTGAAATTTTGCATATAACTCCCACAACACTTGATTTACTCAAACCCATAATAATTTCTAACATGCATATACATTTTGAACCCAATATTTCATATTCGGTTTTCATCTAAAACCGAAACATAAACCCTAAATTTCAAGATTTTTAGAGATACTTACCTTAAATTGCTTGTTGTAATGGTTATAGCTTCTCCTAAGCAACTCAAATCTGAAGTTTCAGCCTCCAATTTGTTGTCTTCGTTGTTTCTTAATTTGAGGATGCAAGAACCGTAACTTTCTTTCTTTTAGAGAGAAGGTAAAGAGCAGAGAGAAGAGAGAGAGAGAGAGTTGAATGACCCCTTTTTCAACTTTAACACCTTCAACCCTCAACTTTCTAATTTTCTTAAAACTGATTTGTGTCTTGATTTCAATATCAATATAACTTAAAAATCATCATACTTAAATAATTAAAACTAGAAATTCTCTAATTTCTTAATTCTTTAAAATAGCAACCAAATTCTTAAATTCCATTAAATAAAGATTAAATCCTTATTTTATTCTTTCAGCCACTTAATAATAATCATATTAACTTAATAAATTGAAATCATCAATTTCTGAAAGAAACAACCAACTTTTATAATTAATCCAAAATACAATCCCAACTTAAATTACAAATTTAAACTAATAAACCTCAAATACAGTAATTTAAATTTAAGGATGTTACAGCATGGGCTCCACCACGCTCAAACTTCGTGCTCGAAGTATTTGACCTCAAACAGTTGCGGATATTTCCTTAACATGTCAGCTTTCGTCTCCCATGTATGATTGGCTTCTTTGTGATGCTTCCAACGTACAAGCACCATCTCTATTTCTTTGCTCCTTAGATTTTTCGTTTTAGTATCCAACACACACTCCGGCTCTTCAACATATCGGAGCTCCTTAGGTTTTGATTAAAAAGTCCCTAAAATGAATTTTTGAAATATTCAATGAATGGGACTTGGAACATTTTAAGTTTTTCAAACTCGATCAAAGCTTCAATCGAGAAAACTATAGTATTGATCGAGTTTGATTACATTATACTCAAGAAAATTTCAAGTTTAATCGAGTTTGAATAACTTGCATCCGAGAAAACCTAAGTTCCTATCGAGTTTGATGAACCTTCAATCGAGAAACTATCAGCTTCTATCGAGTTTGACAAATCATCACCCAAGAAAAGTTAACTTTCATTCAAGTTTGTCAAGTTTTAAATCATGTTAACGTTAGTTTCTATCGAGTTTGGCAAACGTTCATCTGAGCAAGTGTTAGGTGCTGTTTGATTGCATAAGAGGTTAATTGTCTGATGTCTGATTCCACTTCTGATTGATGATAAGAGAATTCAATAAGTCTATTTGTTTTATAAATTATCTGATTCTGTTATTTTTATTAATTTTACATACTAATTCCCAAAACCAAACAGATATCATTGATTAAAGTCAAATATGAAGTAAGAATAATATCATTGAATCAAAGTGATCTATGTAAACATTTAATATCATTCAAATAACATTAACAAAATTTAAGTAAGAAACCAATTCAAGTTTATAAGTTATAATCAAGTAACATAAATGCATTCAATAAACATATAACCGACATGCTTTCAAGAATCAAATAACAATTAAAGTTTATAAGTTATAATCAAGTTTATAAGGTTACGTTTATTAACTTCCAAATAACTTAAGTTTATAAGTTATATAGATATGTTATTGAAAATTAATAAATTTTATCAAAAAGTATTGGAATATTTCTCGTTATAATAAATATGGTTAGAGGTAGGGTTGGGGCGGGGTAAATAGGGTAGGGTAATGGTGTAGGGGTAGGGTGGGTAGGTTGAGGGGTAAGGTGGGTGGGGATGGGTAGATTTGAGAGGTAGGGTAGGGGTGAGGTGGGTAGGTTTGAGGGGTAGGGGTGGGAAGAGATAGGGGTAGGGTGGGGTAGGATAAGGAGGGGTGAGGGGGGGTGGGTAGGTTTGATGGGTTAGTGTAGGGGTGGGGTAGAGTGGGAAAGGGTAAGTATGGGAGTGGGGTGGGTAGGGTTAAGGGTGGAGATGGGGATGGGATGGTATAAGTAAGTTAAGGCGCTTTGTTTGTAGCTGCCGTGTCTGATCCCCTCATCAACTTACACACCTCATCCCAGATGGATTTGGCTGTTTTAGTGTTTGTCTGACAGGTGTAAATGTCATTGGGGATGGATATCAGCAACAATTTTCTAGCTGTCTTATCCCCCAATTTTCTCCGCTTTTGTGCCTATGTTAGGTTAGTTACCTCAATAGTTCTTTCAGGTATTGGAGGGTTGCCGGTGGGTACAGCAAGAATTGTTTCCAGGAACACAGCTGGTCCGTCAGTAAGTGATTTTAACATTTCTTCTGATAGGTCGTGGAAACTGATGAACTGATCCAGAAATCTTTCCCTCCATTGTACATATTCTCCCCGGTAGAGGATTGGAGGTTTTGTTTCCGACCCCATTGCAAGTGCGTCTTTGGACATGATGATTGACTGATAGGAATCTTCCAAGATCGAATGATATTTTGATTAAATTTGAAAATTTGATCAAGCATATGAAAATTGATCAAACTCCAATAAGTATTCAGTGAAACTCGATTAATGAAGGTGAAAAACTCGAACAAAGAATAGATCAACTCGATCAATGAGTGTAACAAACTCGAACAATGAAGTACTCAACTCAAATCTAGAAAAGTCAACTCAGTTAGAAGAATAATGCAACTCGAATTGGTCTTCTATACAACTCGAATCAAATGTGATTCAACTCGATTCACACAATAGTCAACTTGGATAAAAAAGGAGTCAACTCGAATCAAATATCAATAAACTTGAATCATATATCAATAAACTCGAAAGAATGTAAGTGTAAGCTCGAATTAAGATTGAAAAATTCACACTTGTTTTCTAAAACTCGATTGAAACTTGTTTCCATCTCGAATGGAACTTCAATACAACTCGAATGAACTTCAAGTCAACTCGAATGAAATTCAAGTTAACTCGAATGGAAAGAATGATCAACTCGATTATCAAGTCTTTCAACTCGATTAACAAGTGTTTGTCAACTCGATTGACACTAAATCAATGTTATAATCGAGTTTTCTGAGTTTTTCAAAAATTTCAAGTCTGGAATTCAATTAATTTTGTAAAAATGCCTTAATTGATCCCAAATTGATATCGAAGGTGAGGTTTTCAATTTCAAACACTTTTTCTGAAATCACTTGGACCAAATACAGATTAAACCCCTATATTTTTCACTTGAACAGCGAAGAACATCTGGCTTTTCAAACTTTCTGAAAAATCCTTGAATCTTTTGAAGTGTTTTGAATTACAATTCAAGTTTATGATCAAACTGATCGATTTGCAAAGTTCTTCCATTGATCCAAATTTCAACAAATAAAGATCAACTGAATTAAAACCCTAGTTGATTTTTCAATATTTCGAAAAAAAAAATGATAAAACATTGACTGTTTTCAATATTTTCAATCAAAAATCATCCCTAAAAGCTCTGATACAAATTGTAATTCCTATGATTTCAATCAACAATCAAGCATAAACGATTATGAACAAGATCAGAAACACTTACTGAATGATTTGATTATAGACAAAAGATTACAGAGAATAAAGTGATAGGAAACGTGCACTGTTAGAATTCTTCACAATGATTTCCGTGCTAATTACAAATGAAAATGTCAGATCTAAATTCTACAAAAGACAAAACACCTATTTATATTTAATTACAACTTTGACCTATTTACACTTTATACCCTAGACATATTTATTTCATCAACCAAAATAAGTTCTAACAGGATGTATCTTGAACATATCAGCTTCATTAAATTGGTAAGTCTACCCATCAGCTCGAGTAACTGTGAATGTAGGATAGAAATATTGACAAAATGAACTTTGTCAATTCTTTTGAGTTCTCCTATCCTATGTTCACTTCTCACATCTTGAATTGATAGAGATTTATTCTGAAGAAAATGTGCATAGTTAACCAAATTCGGCATGTTGGCTCAATGACTCTAAACAGCTTCACAAAAGAAGATGAAGTATACTTTTTAAAAAATTCTATTTCTCTAAGTAATCTTCCAAAAATGGAAGCCTATTCCTTTTCTTGATAAAATTAGCATTCTGCTTGTTTGACAATTTCAGCTTCTTAACCTTCTTCTTTTGATTAACCTCTTCTTTATTCAGCAGGCTCAACATATCATTAATCTCTTTTTGAACTACTTCTTGTACAACATATCTCAGATGATGCTGTGTTTTAGATTCTTCTGCCAGGATATAAGTTTGAAAGAATTTTTCCATTAAATCAACTTCAGTTAATCCTTGAAGTGATTTTAGCACAACTCCACTTATTGGAAACGGATCTTCTTCTTCTTTCACAGTAACCATCACCGCAGGCTTTTCAACCATTGGTGTTGGTATATGATCCTTTAAGATTTCCTCTACAAGCTCCTCTTCATCAACAATCTTCTCTACTCTTATAGACATTTCAAAATATTCAAACATTTCAGGCTCAAATAAATTAATCTCTTTTTCAGCTCCTTCAATTCTTAACACCTCACCTTCTTCTTCCTTACCAGAATCATCATACTCCTTAAAATTATATACACCAGATTTTATACTCAAAGGAATTGGAACATCTTCATAAAGAATCAATTCCTTTTCACATTGAGCATCAACTGGGTTATCTTTCGAACCTCCTTCCTGTCCTGAACCTCCTCCTTCAGTCTCTTTGGCCTCAAAAACTACCATATGAAACTCAGATTCACCAAGCTTTCGCCTCTTCTCCCCCACATGAGGACCATCGTCGAAGTTATCATGGTCCTCATGTTTCCTCTTAAAGCCAGAAGATTGTGATTTGCAGGTTTGCTCAAGGATGGAGAATCTTTCAAACAATGAAGCCAAAGCACTAACAATTGTATTCTCTAAACCCGTAATCCGCTCATTCATAACATCGAACTGCTCCACACAGTAGTCTCGCAATGCATCGTTTGAATTTGTTTTTCCTCTTCTTCAACTTCAGCCATAGCCTTCCCTTTCAATAATCTTTGGATATTCATCATCTGGCTCATCATCTCTGCATACTAACTGCTCATTTGATTTCTAACACCAGTGTTGACTTCATTTAATCTTGTCTCAGTAACAAAGGGTAACACGGTAACACCTGGGTCACTGAGACTACCAGCTGTCACAACAGTTGAACTTGTGAAAAGTACATCTGCGTGGCCTACACTCAGAGTTGGCATTGATGTGGCTCTAGCAGGACTTCCAACTACTTCATGTGATGGAGCAACTAATGCTTCCGACACAATAGTTGTTGATACAGGGACACGAAGTCCTTCTGTTCTTGTTTCAACGAATGAAACCGACTCAAGTGTCCTAGAGTGTATGGGTTCTTGTAGGTCCCAAAAGGTTTCCCTAGTGTATTTTTCTAAGCTGTAGAGGTGGGTGAATACAACAAATTAAAACTCAACACTCTTTTCTCAATGTTTGTGTATATTATCAACAAGTGTTAAATACAAACAAACTTGAACTGTTGAATGGTTCAAGCTGAGATGACAAATACAACAGATGTTTAACTAATCTAAGACACACTCAGAATAGATACAATGACTACACTCACTAAGATGAACTCACTGTTTACAAGACACAGATGGACAGCTTGAATAAGAACAGCTTCGAAACACGTTATTGTTTTATTCAAACAGACTTGCATGCATGAAAAACACACTTCTATGCACGATCTGAATTTCTCACTCCTGGTTATCTCACATTCCTTAGAAGCTTCCTTTTATACTCTCACTGAGAATCTCAGTGAAGCTTCCTCATTGGACAAGGAGATAGTGGGATGTCTTTCCAAAAAGACAAAACAACTATTCTGCACATTCTAATAAAGCAGACTTGTCTCTACATGGCAGAATCTTTGTCTTTTTCTTTCTGTCTCTGTTGCAGAAGCCTTTAACTAAAAGAGGAATGTCAACTTTGAACCTTTCATCTTCTGTTAAGGCCATTTTGATATAATAAATGGTTTGTCACCCATTTCAGATATCCCTTTGTCTTCATGTAACAGAGCAGCGTAGGCAGCTTTTGCAGCTTCTGTTTTTCCACTTTGTCTTTGACTTTGTAACTGATCTTGTAGTCTGAAACAATACATGAGCACATGGAAACATATTCCATAAAGTGTTTAGCCTATTCACAAAGAACAAGTTTTGTTCACAAAGAACAGAACACTTAGTATTTGTCCAGGCTGCTCAATAGGATAGAACAGCGTAGACAGTTTTTGTCCAGCCTGTTCAACAGAATAGAACAGCTTGGACAATCTGCCTTAGTTGCAACAAATGCAATAGGGTAAACAGCTTTGACTTATATTGCAAATCACTTTTCCGGTTTCAATAAGGCATTAACAGGCCTTAAATTATACCTTCAAGTGCATCAAACAGGTTTGATTAAAAATCTCCCCCTAAGATGTAGAACAGGTTTGACTGAGTCCTTTTTGTGCCTAACAGTTCTATTACATGTGCTTGAAAAATCTACACTGAGGTAGAGGTGTACTAATTTTATTATTCATAGGATCTGAATGATCCCAGGATAGATTTTGTGCAGAATCCTCGTGAAGAAATGAAACATCTCCTTGTTGAGAAAGACATGAGTCGCTAGCGGGGTGTGCAGTTGCCAGTAGGGTATTGGCAGCTTCAATGTCAACTCTCAAAGGAGAGCTTACAACAGACGTGGCTACCCGGCTTTCTGGGTTTGGGACTCCCTCACACTCTCTCTAACCACTTCATCAACTTCTATAACATGTAAATGCTCAGCTTGAGATATTACATTCTTTCCCTAGGTACATCCATATCATCATTACCATCATCATCATCATCATCATCATCATCCTCTCCCTCATTTCCTCTTTCCAGAATATTCGATAAAGTTCTTTCTTAATCAAAATCACCCTCGCCACCCCTCACAACACCTTTAGCTTCCTCTCTCACTTCAAGGTTTCCCTGTATATCAACCCCTTGTTGATGTACCTCCTCACCTATAGCTCCAGGGGCAAGAATCCTCGGTTCTGGAGGTTCCACAGGAGTGTGATCTATATGATACAATCTTACCGATTCAGCATTCTCATCAGCATATTTCAATAGAGCTTCAGGAATTGGCATTATATTTGCATTTGGATCATCCTGAATTCTGTGAAAACTCATCATAACGTAATCTGGGAACTTCTAGGAATGTGTCTTCTTTGGGATCTTTTCATTTGCCCTCAAGATACCTCTGATCAATATCTAAATAAATATTTGTAGAGGCACAAACGTTCGCGCACAATTCGTGGTCTTTGCAAGCACCACCTCTTTAAGAACCTCTCAAATGCACTGAGCAAAGTCGTAATGTTTATTATATGCAACTTCGTGTAACAACCTCAGGCAATGTAGACTTCCCCGATCAATCCCAGTTTGTTTGGAGGTCATACATTTGTTCAGAATTCCGAACAAAGTATACCATTCCCCATTTAGACCATTGCGGTGAAACATAGAACTCTTTGTCAGCGGCTTTGTATATCCAAGGCTGACAATGTCTCTACATAATTGTACATCGGATTCAAAGTCCTCAAAATCTGCGAAGTCAGGGAAATTAACTGTATCAATGCGTCTTGGCAAAAAGAGGTTATGATGAAGTCTGGCCAAGGTGATTTTAGCTTTATATTGGTCGATTCTCACTTTAAAGTGATGATCACCGGTATCAGGGACAAACTTGATGGTATGCCAGAATTGGCGTAGATAGATCTGAGGAATTGTTGGCTTATATTTGAGAAGATAACCGAGAGGGTGGCCTTTTAAGATTTCAACAATCACCGGATGGCTGACTTTGATGGTAATGGGATCAAACTGAAAATTTAGACAATGTTTGGATTTGAGTAGTTTGGTGTCTGGGATGGGAGATGATGGTGATGGTTTGGTAACTCACGCTGACTTTATGGGTTTTGAAACGAGTGCATGGTTGGATGATGAATGAGAGTCAGAAGAACTTGAATTATGGGTGGGGGTTTGGGAAGCCATTTGTAACATGTAAAATTAACAAACATGTTAGATACATCAGGTAAACAAAATGATTCCTACAGATAGAGAAAAAGTTTTGAACATTTGAACTCAAACTCAGATGACACAGAGACAAACTCGAATGACACACAAACAGTCTCGGGTAAAGCTATGACAAACTCGAATAAGCTTTAAAGTGAACTCGGGTAACGTATTAACAAACTCGAATGAAACTAAGATTTTGTCGATTAAAGCTTCATCAAACTCGATAAACACTAAGGGGGTGTTTGATAGCCACTTATCAGGCTCTTATCAGAGGTAACCTCTTATTCGGTAAGAGGAAATACTGATAAGTGCGTTTGATATGCAGAAGACATAAGAGTCAAAATTCTCTTATCATGTCTTATCAGGATAAGACTTTGATATGCTTCTTATCACCACTTATCACACCAAAAAAAATACACGTCTCTCCCACCCCACCCCACCCCTACCTTTACCCCACACCTTACCTCACCCACCCTACTCCTACCCTACCCTACCCTATCCTAAATCCCCTTACTCCCTACCCCTACCCTACCCCACCCCACCCCACCCTCAACATACCCTACCCTCAACCACCTAATCTCACCCTACCCTAACTACACGAAACAACTTAATGACGTTCAAGAATTTCAGAGCTAGAGAAGGGGAATTGCTGGAGAATATGTACTTGAGGTTTGTCAGGTTAGTAAGTGAGATGAAGAGAAACGCTGTCACTAAGTCCAACTTAGACATCAACGTTAAATTTCTGAACGTGCTTAATCCAGAATGGGAAAAGTACACAATGATCATTCAACAGACAAAAGACATAGAGGACATGGATTTTCATATGGTTTTTGAAAACCTTAACAACTATCAGGAAGTTGTTTTATAGAAAATGTCTGGATAGAAGAAAGCAGAAAAAGATACCATTGATCCTTTAGCATTATTGGCATACAAGAAATACAAGTATAAGCTAAATAAGAAAAAACGTGTAGTCATAAGAAGCAGTTCATCTGAATCAGACTCATCAGATTCCTAAGCGGATTCTGAAATAGAAGAAATGAAGAAACAAATGGCCTTACTCACTAAGGCATTTCAGAAGAAGTTTTACCGAAAACACACCAATAACAAGATCAGATACAAAACTGGCTCACAAAAGTTTGATAAGAAGGAGAAATATGACAAGTCAGGTGAAAGCAGTGGAATAAAAGCTGATAAATATGATAAATTTGAAAAGTCAGCCAAGAAGGACTAAGAGCAAAAATGCTACAACTGTGGCATGCCAGGACACTATGCCCGAGAGTGCAGAATGCCTGTAGTGAAAAACTCAGAATACATGTTGGGAAATATTCTAAGTAGTTCAAACTGTTAGTTAGATTTCTCAAACTGTTAGTAGATTTTCTGTGTAAGTACAAAGTTCATGCTGTTAGTTGAAGAAGTTCGAGCTGCTAGTATAAAAGTTCAAGCTGCCAGAGTAAATTCACTCAAGCTGCTCTGTTCAAGCTGCTAAGTGATTCAAGCTGCTCAACAGTTTCATAAACAGAAAGTGCTGATATTCAGGAAAAGATATTTACACGAAGATTCCAGCATATCTACTATCAAGAGAAGTCAGAGTCCTTCAAGGAAACAAATCAGAAAGCATTATAAATACATAGAATAGGTTTTTCTATTGTATTAAGTTTCTGCACATTCAAGTTTGTAATTGCTTTTTGTTTAAGTTTTCATAAGCCTCTAAGGTTGTAAAACCCTAAGAACAATTTGTGTTCTTCGTCTAATCAAACAGATTAGAGGTGATTGTAATCATTCAGTTCAGCAATACAAGCAATTTTGTTTATTCATTTATATTTATTTGTTATGGATTCTGAAAGCTTTTATTAAAATAATTAAGTGTTATTCCGCAAACTTCTTAATTGGACTTTGATTTAGTACAAGATTATTGATTTACACTCTGATCAATTCAAATCAGTTAATCTTAGGTAGTTACATTTAGATCCTGACAAGTGGTATCAGAGCCACAGGTCGTTCTTTGTTTTACAAAGTCGAAAGCTTTCTTTTAAAAATTTTAATTTTCTGCAATGGAATTTGATAATAGCAGTAGTGGATCTGGGCAAGGACTCAAAGTGCCTATGCTCAAGCCCACTGAGTTTGAGATGTGGAAACTCAGGATTCAACAGCGTATTCAATTCATTGATTATGCCATATGGGAAGCTGTTGAATTTCCTCCTGCTGTTGATCCTGAACTTGATGATGAGGGCAAACCCATCAAAACTCCTCCAAAAACTGAACTTGAAAGAAAGGCTAGAATGAATGAAGTGAAAGCTCTTACACTTCTACAAATAGCCATTCCTAATGCTTATCAACATTAGTTTAAAAAGTTTTACACTGCTCATTCTCTCTGGATTGCTTTAGAGAAAAGATTTGCTGGGAATGCCAGTACCAAGAGAAATCAAAAGGATCTTTTGAAACAGCAGTATGAGAACTTTTCTGGTGGCAAGAATGAAAACCTTACTCAAATCTTTGACAGGTTAAACAAACTGATAAGTGAATTGGAAAGTGCAAAAGTCAGCCTGGATCAAGATGAGGTCAACAGAAAGTTCCTTAGATCTCTTGGAGAAGAGTGGACAGTCTATGCTGCCCAATGGAGAACAAAAGACACTCTTGATGAAATAGAACTGGAAATGATCTGTACAACAGTCTGAGAGTGTTTGAAACTGAGATTGACACTAAAAAGAAATCTTTTTCTTATAATCAAAACACTGCTCTTCTGTCATCTGAAAAATCTAATTGCAGTGATTCCTTTTCAGGTGGTGATGGTAACTCTACTGAAGCTCACTATGAGGCTTTTGTTGCCAATGATGGACTGTTTGCTCTAAATGCTGAAGATCTAGAACAGATTCATCCAGATGACCTTGAAGAAATGGATCTGAAATGGCAACATGCAATGCTGACCATGAGGGCCAAAAAGTTTCTGAAAAGAACTGGCAGAATCAACTTTCAAGCCAGAGCAGAGGGCAAACCAGCTTTTGATAAGTCAGAAGTTGAGTGTTTTAAATGTCACAAGCTTGGTCACTTTGCCAGAGAATGCAGATCTCAAGGTCAACAGCCATCAAGACCTCAACAAACTAATCAGGCTTCATCATCACAAGCACTTGTCTCTTACGAAGACAATGTGTTTGACTGGAGTGATTAGACAGAGGAAGAGTTTCAAAATCAAGCTCTAATGGCTGAAACATCAAATGTCTCCTCCACTGAACTACCATCTGATGTAAATTCAAAACTTTGCTCTCAAACATGCAAAAATATGGTTAAAAAGTACAGAGATCATAATGAGAGCATGTGTAAAACTCTAGCTAAGATGGAAGAAAGGAGATATGAATACATGCAGGCCATAGAAGATCTTGAAAAACAGATCAATGACTATAAGGATAATGAGATTCAAATGGACATGATAGAACATATCATGAGTGGGAGAAAAAGGAGCTGAATAAGAAAATAGAATCTCTAAATAAAAAATTAGAAGAGACTGAACAAAAGGTGTTAGAGGCTAATAAGAAACTAGAATCTGTCAATATAGATCTAGGTAACTTCAAATTGGCAAATCAAAAGCTGGAACACCTAATGGAAGTCCAATTTAAAGATAGGGTAAAATCTCAGCTCAATCCCAAAGAAGGTATAGGCTACAGAGCTACTCCACCCCCTTACAACAACAAATACATTCATCCAATGAGTGAGGTTGCTGATAGGCTTGTTAATGAACCATTAGATGAGTGTATGACCACTGTAGATCCTATCCTTGATAACAGTCCTGAATCTAAAGAAGATCAGATTCAAAATAGAGACTGTGAGTGCACAGCAGTCGAGAAAGAACACAAAACAATTAGTGCACCTATAGAAATCCAAATCCCCAATAAGAAAGGAAAAGAGAAGATGAGTGTATGCAATGTTGCTCCACAGGTTTCTGTACCTTCTAACTGTAACACTGCATCTTCTTCAAAGAATAATAAAAGGGGTAAAAATGTTCCAATCTGCACATGCCAAAAGCATGGTGTTAAAAAGTTTCCCAAACAGCAGCAGGTAAGGGGAAATCAAAGGAACAAGAACCACATATTGTCCAATAAAACTGGTTCTCCAATCCAAACAGTCAAAAAATGCTTCCATTGTGGCAGGAAAAATCACTTGGCCAGGGATTATTTTTATAAACCATCTGTTGCAAAACAGACTGTGATTCATAAAAAGACAAACTCTCAAAATTCAAAAAATTCAAAGGCCAAACCTCCTACTGCATCAGTTCCTAAGAAGACAGTTGATCACAGGTTCTCAAAAGTAACTAAGAAACAGTCCACACACCAAAAACAGGTTATAGCTAAACCAAAATTAAATTTTAAACAAATATGGTGTGTTAAAGGTAAAAACTCAGGTGAACCTGTTGATAAAAATGTTGAAACTGCCAAGTCTAAAGTTGAGACTGCTAGTGCAAATTTCCAAGCTGTTAGCACTACAGACTCAGTTCAGACTGTTAGGCTCAAAATTGGGACTGGTAATGGATCATCAGAGACTGTTATTGAAAAGGATGGACAAAATACCTGGATACCTCATGTGATAACTAAGTACTCTCCACAAAATCCATCAGTGGATCTCACTAAGTATAAGAATTCAAAGACAGTGTTTAGTTATGTTAATGCACAAGGACAACCCAAAACCAACTTGGTTTGGGTTTACTCCACTACTAACTAAGCTTTTCTTTGTGCAGGGTAGCCACAGGTCACCACATAAAACAAGATGGCATTTGGACAGTGGATGCTCTAGGCACATGACAGGCAATTCTGAGTGCTTGTCAAATTTTAAAGGCTTTGAAGGAGGATTTGTTGCATTTGGAGGCAACTCCAAAGGAGGTAAGGTTACAGGTAAAGGTACTGTTAATGCAGTCAACATGATTTTCAATGATGTTTGTATGTTGAACAACTTAAGTATAACTTATTGAGTGTGTCTCAAATCTGTGACAAACAAAATATTGTCTTGTTTACAGATTCTGAGTGCATTGTCCTTTCAAAAGATTTTAAAATTCCTGAAAGTCTTGTTTTACTAAGAACACCTAGAAAGGATAATGTACATTGTTTGGACACAGAACTTTTATCCAAATCAAGTACTTTAAGCTGTTTGATATCCAAAGCATCATCCAATGAGTCTGCTCTTTGGCACAGAAGGATGTGTCACATGAACTTCAAATCCATGAATGTTTTAGTCAAAAAGAACTTGGTAAGAGGATTACCACAAAAGGAGGTCATATGTGATGATCATTGTGTAGCATGTCTTAAAGGCAAGCAACACAAAACTTCTCATAAGGCCAAAGAAGTAAATTCAATCTCTTCTGCTCTTCATCTGATTCATATGGATCTATTTGGTCCAACATCTGTTTTGAGTTTGAATAAAAGGGCTTACTGTTTAGTCATTGTTGATGATTTCACCAGATTTACGTGGGTTTACTTTCTTAGGTCTAAAGATGAAACTGCTGAGCTAGTTAAGTCATTTATTCTTAAGATAGAAAACCAATCCAACTCAAAAGTCAAGGTGGTAAGATCAGACAATGGAACTGAGTTTAAAAACCATATTCTAAACAGTTTCTGTGAGTCCAAAGGTATTGCTAGGCAATATAGTGCACCAAGAACACCACAGCAAAATGGTGTAGCTGAAAGAAAGAACAGAACATTAATCGAGGCTGCTAGAACCATGCTAGCTGATTCAAAACTGCCAATGACTTTTTGGGCAGAAGCAGTTAATACAGCTTGTTATGTTCTAAACAGGGTTCAGGTTGTTCAATCACAAGGGAAAACTCCTTATGAGTTATTCCATAATAGACTACCCTTAATAGCCTTTTTCAAGTCTTTTGGCTGTCCATGTACTATTCTTCACACTAAGACTCACTTAGGTAAGTTTGAAAGTAAGGTTGAAGAAGGTTTTTTTGTAGGATACTCAAATCAAAGCAAAGCCTATAGAGTATATAACAGTGTGTCTAAAACCATTGAAGAAAGTGCCAATGTTGAATTTAATTAAAATACTGCACATGTCAAAGGCACTGGCCCTGATTGGTTGTTTGATTTAGATTCACTAACAAATTCTCTGAGCTTTGTTGAGTATACTGCAGAATCTGATGAACACGGAATTGAAGCTGTCAATGCAAATTCTCATGCTGGTAGCACAAAAGATCAAGCTGTTGGCACAAAGTTTCACACTGCTCCAGATTCAAATAAATGGGATGAGTATACAATTATGCCACTTCTGTCTTGTGACCCTCCAGGGGTTCTAAATGATCCACTTGATTCAAATCCAGACAATGAAGTGCAACTCCCAAGTCCTGAGAGAACAGTTCCAACACAAAGGGAAACAGTCCCAGATTCAAGTCAAGCTGTTCCAGAAGCTGAACCATCAACTGGTCCTGATGGAGATGATACAAATCATGGATCCTCTTTTCAAACAGATAGAGAGCCTACACTCATGGTTCACAAGTATCATCCTCTCAATCAAATAATGTGTGATCCACGTACACCTGTGCAAACAAGGACAATGGTTCACAAAGAGACTGCTGCTGTTGAACCAGCAGTTCCTGAATTTAGTCTAGCTGCATTTGAACATGCCTGTTTCATGTCTCAGCTAGAACCTAAAAAGGCATCAGAGGCTTTGAAAGATTCATCCTGGATTGAGGCAATGCAGGAAGAGCTACTACAGTTCAAGATTCAGAATGTGTGGACACTTGTTGATCTTCCGAAAGGAAAGAGAGCCATTGGTACAAGATGGGTGTTCAGAAACAAGAAGGATGAGAGAGGGATAGTCATCAAGAACAAAGCAAGACTAGTAGCACAAGGGTACACTCAAGAGGAAGGCATAGATTATGATGATGTATTTGCTGCAGTGGCAAGAACTGAAGCCATCAGACTGTTTTTAGCCTATGCAAGCTTCAAAGGTTTTAAAAGTGTATCAAATGGATGTGAAGTCTGCTTTTCTGTATGGCACAATTGAAGAGGAGGTCTATGTGTGTCAGCCTCCTGGTTTTGAGGACTACAAGTAACCAGACAGAGTCTACAAGCAAGACAAGGCTCTCTATGGACTCCACCAAGCTCCTAGAGCATGGTATGACACTTTGTCATCCTACCTTCTACAGAATGGGTTCAAGAGAGGTACTCTGGACAAAACACTATTCACAAAGTCCATCAAATCTGAGATTCTGCTTGTACAGATATATGTTGATGATATCATCTTTGGGTCAACCAATGACAGTCTGTGCAAAGAGTTTGAGGCTTTAATGCACAAAAAGTTTCATATGAGTTCAATGGGAGAACTCACCTTCTTTCTAGGATTGCAGGTCAAGCAGAAGCCCTCAGGTCTCTTCATAAGTCAATCAAAGTATGTTAAAGACATACTTGAAAAGTTTGGGTACCAAGATACCAAAGTTGCAAGTACTCCTATGGATCCTCACAAGCAGCTCCATACAGACAAGGATGGAATATATGTGGACATTCATCTATACAGATCTCTTATAGGATCACTTATGTATCTAACATCTTCTAGACCTAATATTATGTTTGCTGTCTGTGTTTGTGCAAGGTTTCAATGTTCTCCAAAGGACTCTCATCTGGTTGTTGTTAAGAGAATCTTTAGATATCTCAAAGGCCAACCAAATTTGGGCCTCTGGTATCCTAAAGACTCTCCTCTTGAGTTAACAGCCTATTCTGACAGTGATTATGGAGGATGCATCATTGACAGAAAATCCACAACTGGTGGATGTCAATATTTGGGAGCAAGATTGGTCTCTTGGAAGTGCAAAAAGCAAACAACTGTCTCCACTTCATCTACTGAAGCAGAATATGTAGCAGCTGCAAGTTGCTGCTCCCAAGTGATGTGGATTCAGAATCAACTGAGAGACTATGGTATGAATTTCCTATCCACTCCCATCTACATTGACAACTCAAGTGCAATTAGCATTGTACAAAATCCAGTGAAAATTCCCAAAACCAAGCTTATAGACATTAGATTTCATTTTATAGGGGACTGTAATGAGAAGAAATTAATCCAAGTTACCAAAATTCATACTGATGATCAGTTAGCTGATCTATTTACAAAACCATTTGATGTAGGAAGATTCACCTTCCTAGTATCAAATATTGGTATGATTAATATGGATTAATTTGTTTTTCTTTATAGGATATGCTTGATTAAGGGGGAGTCACTGTTTCATTAGCAGTCGCCTAATTTTCAACTAACAGCTTGAGTATTTTCTCAAGCTGCAAGTTCATTTTCTCGGACTGTTAGTTGTTTCACTTGATTTGTCAAAGTGTGCTGGGTAATCTGGTCATTTCCATAAGTGTGTGCGCGGTTTAGATATTTTCAAAACCTTTAAAGGTTCCAGTTTCGTTCCATTGTAACTACCAGTTGCAAAATATCTTCCACAACCCTTCTTCGATTCTCTGAACAATTCCCACGCACATCACTGAAACCCTAAATTCTTCGTTCATCAATGGAGTTCGTCAAAGAACACAACTGTTTACCATACTCTCTAAAACACGCTGATCTTGAACCGTTCCATGACATGATGGACTTCCTTCGAAGTTCCCATATCCATCATGCCCTTATTATCAATCCCACTATCTACATATCTCAAATAGAACAGTTCTGGAAATACGCCTCAGTCAAAACTGTTAATGGAGTCACATCTTTGACATCCAAAATTGATGGCCACACTGTTTCTATCACTGAGGAGATCATACACCAACATCTGCATCTTCAAGATGCCTCAGGTATATCAGACCTCTCTCTGACTGCTTTACATAATGGTCTTCATGCTATTGGATATAGGGGCCTGCTGATTCTTATACTTTCTTTAAAACAAATTTTGCCCCTAAATGGAAGTACCTTGTACATATTATTCAGCAATGCATAAGCCCAAAAAGAACTGGTTGGTCAGAATTTTCATCAAACATAGCCACTGCCTTAGTGTGTTTATCAACCGGCCAACAGTTCAATTTTTCTTATATGATTTTTCAGGGTATGCTAAGGCATCATGCCCTAAAACATGGGAAATTGTTGATGTATTGTTGGTACATCCTGTGTGACGATAGAAGTCTAAGTGATCCTACATTGTGATTCTAGCAAGTGTTTGTTATATATGTTTATATATGGTTGATAGTTATTATTGCTTGTGTGTTTGAACTTGATGTAACATATTACAAGAAGTTCAAACATAAAGATCAAAGATAAAAACAATCATAAGGTAAAAACATAAGTTTCAATACTAAGTTAAGTATGTGAAATACTAGATTCGAATAATATAAGGGTTGACATTCGAATCTGTGATAGATTCGAATGTGGGACTAGATTCGAATGAAGGCAGATTCGAGAGTGTTAGTGAGGGCAAACTCGAATGGGCCTTGGGCCAGATTCGAGTTTGGCCCATAACAGACTCGAATTAGCCTCTATAATTAGGGATAGACTCGAAATATTATCAGACTTTTTGCAGAATTCGTGAGTGATTAAGCAAAAGGCGATCTCGAGTTTATCATCAGTGTTAGTGCCGTTTCGGAGAGAATCAGTTCGTAGGATCGTTCGTGTGTCGTTCGTTCAGCCTCTGATAGTCTCCGTGTTTCGTGTGTGAGAGTTGTTTCCGTCTACCCGTTAACGAGGATTCCGCACTCGTTGACGGTTCCGCGTCTAGATAGATCTGTGTTTGGTAGACCTTACAAGTGGTATCAGAGCCTACGGAGTGTTCTTGGTGTTCTTCGTGTTCATCTAGATACATTCTAGGTTTCTTGACGCTTTTGGACGGTTTTACTCTCAAAATCGTATTTTTTCGTGTTCGTCGAGCTTAGCAAATAGTAATCCGGGAAACACTTTGTGGTTTTTTACGTTTTTTATCGAAATCAATATTTTTCATTGCAAAAGTATTGATTTAATCTGTAAAACGTTAAAAAATCAAAGTGTTAGCCGTTTTTCGAGTTTGCGGCGCTCGAATCTATTAGGGGTAATTAGGGTTACACTTAGTTTCGAGTCTAACCAAATCCGCTCCTTTCGAGTCTGATTCAGAGGGTTTCGAATCTATTTCGAGTTTGTGCTACATTCGAATAGGGTCTCGAGTCTAATTTCGAGTTTAATTCGAGTTTAGTTTAATTTCGAATAGGATTTCGAATCTGCTGTGATTTCGAGTTTGCCTGACCTTCGAATCTGAGGACTTTTTCGAATCTGACATAATTTCAAGTTTAATTGAATAATAACACTTAATCGAATTTAATCCCAAATAAATTGGAATCTAATTACATTCGAATCTACCTAGATTCGAACGAATTATTCACATTAGTTTCGAATTAAATTAATTAAGTTCAATTCAATTACTTTCGAAAAGATGTCAAATCTTCAAAAATTCCTGGAAATGGACCACGAGGTCGGGAAGGCAAACGCTCTGCCTAAGCTGATGAAAATTGAGGATTATTACTGGTGGAAAGATCGGTTTACCGATTTCGTGCGTTTTAATGACATGCGCATGTGGGTGTGTATCGACGAAGGATATATTCCACCAGTTTCTGAAGTTGAAGGCCGTCAGAAAGTCTTATCATACCAAATGATGAAGGAGGATGATAAGAAATTGTATGAAGCCGAAAACAAAGCTTTCTCGATAATCCGAATGGCTTTGCCTCAGGATATACTGCACACATTTAGGACTCAAAAGACGTCGAAGGAACTTTGGGAGTCTCTAGAGAAGAGGTGTGAGGGTAATCCTAGGGTTCGTAGAAAGCGTACAGAGCTGTTAAAACAACAGTTTGCGATTTTCAAGGTGTTAAAGGATGAATAGCTGGATGATATCATCACCCGGTTCTATCATCTGTTGACGGAACTTGAAAGTCACGGGATTGAGTATACTGACACCGACAAGAACAACAAGCTTCTTGATGCCTTACCAGCCAAATGGGCTATGTATGTGGCAATGATCAAGCTGAATGAAGACAAGTATTATACTCAATCTCTAGATGATATTGTGGGAACGTTGCGGGCATATCACTTCGAGCTATTGAAGGCCGAAACTGATTACGAGCAAGTCCAGAATCCAGCAATGTATTTTGGAAAGACTACAAAACCTTCAGCGACAGCCGACCTGTTGACTGCTACAGCGTTTTTCACCGGAGAAACGTCGTCACCAGCAGAGACTGATGACACGCTAAACAGAGCGTTCTTAGGATTAGGAAGATCGGAAGAACCGCAGCCTCAAGTACAACAGGCATCGACATCTCAAAGCTATTCAAAGATGCCCATGAGCGCAAAATCAACGGAAGAACATTTGAATCTGCTTGCTTCTTTTGTGGCCGCGTGCGGGAATTGTGTTCAGGGGAAGATTAACGATCCTGCTCTCTGGGATGAGGACTACGATCAGGTCGACCCTGATGATCTTGAGGAAATGGATCTTAAATGGCAACTGGCCATGGTAACCCAACGGGTTAAGAGATTCATCAAGAGAACTGGAAGGAATTTGACGATGAACAACAAGGGGATTGGATTTGATAAGTCCAAGGTAAAGTGCTACAACTGTCAAGGTCTGTGACACTTTGCCAGAGAATGCCAGAGACCGAAGGTCGAAACGTACCAAGGGCAGAGTCAGCATCAGGGACAGTTTCAGAATCAGTCTCAACAACGATACCTTCCAAGTTCATCATCTGGTCAAGCCAATCTAGCTGGTCTACTATCCAATGTCACTTCAGACAGACAGCTAGATGGTACTTATGACTGGAGCTCACATCCAGAGTCAAATGCTCGGGATTTTATGGCTGAAGTTACGGAGACTGGGTGCGAAGGAGAAGAGCAGACCACAAGGGAAAACAGTCCGATGTGGGTGGAAAAGACGAATGATCAGACAGTTATGGAGTTTACTGCTCAGATGGCCAACGTGGAATCTGATAACTCAAAGGTTAGTCTGACTTACTCTCTTTTTCGTGAAATAGGTGTGTTGTGTGTTAATTCTAACGATAGGTTAAATCTAGTCTTAGAATCACATAAAACCATAACTGCTCAAAATGAGAATTTAAAATTTGAAAACGCTAGCCTAAACGATATCAAGCAAGATCTTAAAGAAAAACTTTAGGCTGATGCTCAAGACGTAATAGTTCTGAAAGACAAACTGAGTGAGCAGTGTGTTAGAATAGAGCTTATGTATGAGCATGTAGAGGCCTTGACCAAAAACCTTAAAGACAAAGACATTGAGCTAGCCGAAACAAAGGTAAAGGTAGCAGAGGCAAACAGTAAGCTAGAAAAGTTTAGGAATTCAAGCCTAAACCCAGGGAAAGTTTTAGATGCCCAGAGACAATCTAAAAAGCCCATAGGTCTAGGATTTCATGAAATTCCTCCACCTTGTAATGCAAACTATGTGCCTCAGCCTCAGGAGAAAACTGATAAATCAGTAGACTTAGAGGACACACCTGAACCTTTATCTGAGCCTATAGTAGAAAATACACCTAAGGTGGCTGACACAACCGTCAAGGTTAAGAAAGTCAAATTTGTGACTTCCTCCAGTGAAACACCTGCAGGAAAACATAAAATTGATTGGGCTGATCAGGACGATGAGCAAGTCGCCATAGATGTACATAAGGACCAAGACACTAGTGAGACACCTAAGTCTAAGGGAACACACAAAAAGTCCATAGATAAGATGTCTTGCTTCAGATGTCATGAAAAGGGGCATGTTGCTTCTCACTGTCCACTTAGGAAAGCCGATGTTACACCTAAGACAGTGAACCCAACACCTGTTAAGCCCTCAACCAGTGTGGCGAGCACCAGTAGTTCTCAAAGTACCGGGAAACCTGTGCAGGCCGCACCAAAACCAGTTGTGAAACAAACACCGGTAAAGGTTGGACCAAAGGAAGGGGTTAGGACAAATTCACCGAATCGTGTCATTAATCAACCTAGGTCAGCACCTCAACAAGTCTATAGGAGCACAACACCTAGCAGGTCATACACTCCAGTTAGGTCTCATACTCCAGTTAGACAGTACGCACCGGTAAGAGCTCAAGGATCACAGTCTGAAATGCAATATAATAGGAATTATTCTAGAGCTCCACAACAAATGCCTACTCAAAGGCAAAGAGTGAATTTAAATCACTCGGCACCACAACAAACTCCTGTTCAACGACCCAAGTCACCTGAAAGGCGAGATGGGTATTTGAAAGAGTTTAAATATGTGGACGAGAATGGTATAACCAAGTCAGTCATGGCTTGGGTTCCCCGTGATAACTAACCTATTTTCTTTCATGTGCAGGAGATTACCACAGGTCCAAACAACAAGTGGTTCGTCGACAGTGGATGCTCCAGGCACATGACAGGGGAACGAAGTCTTCTTACAGACTTCAAGGGTGGGAATCAGGGGTTTGTATCATTCGCCGGTAACAAAGGAGGAAACATCACGGGTACCGGAGTGGTCACTAATGGGACGATCAGCTTGGACCAAGTTTATCACGTTGATAAACTGGTTCACAATCTCATTAGTGTATCTCAAATCTGTGACAAGAAGAACTCAGTGTTGTTCACGGACACTGAGGCGTTAGTGCTAAAGCCGGGATTCAAAATTCCTGAAGAATGGGTATTGATGCGGGCGCCAAGGAAGAACGACTTATACATGCTTGATATGAACAAGCCAGAGACTTCGATGGGGCCAATTTGTTTACTATCCAAAGCTTCGGAGACGGAATCGGTATTGTAGCACAGACGCATGGCTCACTTGCACCTAAGGAAGATGAACTTCATAACGAAGAATGGACTGGTGCAAGGTGTGCCTATGAAGAGCTTTCAGTTCGAGGACAAGTGTCTACCGTGCAAGAAGGGCAAACAACATAAGAAGACACACAAGTCCAAGACTCAGAATTCCTTAACCTCAACATTCGATTTGTTGCATATGGACCTTTTCGGACCAATCAACAAAAGGAATATAGGAGGTAGTTGGTTTTGTTTGGTTATCACTGACGATTACTCACGCTTTTCTTGGGTTTTCTTTTTAGGTACAAAGGACGAGACGGCTTCCAAGCTTATCGGGTTCTTAGACCAAGTGGAGAATTCCTACGGAACAAGGGTTAAAAGAATACGTAGTGATAATGGGACTGAATTCAAAAACACTGTAATTGGTGTATATTGCCTATCAAAGGGCATAGTGCATCAATTCAGTGCACCATATGAACCTCAACAAAATGGGGTGGCCGAACGTAAAAATAGAACATTGATTGAGGCTGCAAGGACTATGCTTTCGGATTCGAAGCTTCCTACCATGTTTTGGGGGGAGGCAGTGAATACCGCGTGCCATATTTTAAACCGAGTCCTTACTGTCAAATCTTTGAACAAAACATGTTCTGAAATTTTGAATAAACGGCCACCTAATTTAACTGGATTCGAACCGTTTGGGGTACCATGCACTCTTTTACGAACAAAACATCAACCGAAGTTTGGTGAAAAGGCTGACGAAGGATACTTCCTAGGTTATGTGCCGAACTCACCAAACAAACGGGTTTTTAACAAAACAAATGGTACAGTGGAGATTGTGTATAACATTGAAGTCACAAGTTATACACATGAACCCCAAACTGGTCCGGAATGGATTTATGACTATGATATATTATTTGAGTCATTTAACATTCCTTTGGATGATAATGCAGGTACAATCGAAAAGGACATGGCGACGTTGCATCTGAATGACGATAGCCATACCTTTCCGAGGACTACGTTTGAGTCCACATCCGAGCCTACTGCGACAGTAGATGGATCTCCAGAAGTTGATGATCCAGAAGCACCTACCACTAAGAATCAGACTCAAGCATCAAGTTCCAACTCTGAGGAAAAGGTCCATGAGGAGGAAAATGTAGAAGCTGAGCCTGTTCCCCCATTAGGTGAAATAGGATCTAACTTAGGAGATAATCTAAGGGTTGATGAGATAGAGACCTCTAGGATTAACAAGAACCATCCATTAGAAAGCATCATAGGAAATCCTAACGAGGGTGTGAGGACTAGGAGTAGTTTAAATAACAACACTGTGTTGTTGTCGATGATAAATGACTCCGAGGCTTATCACACATGTCTCTATTCATGTTTCATATCGCAAGTAGAGCCTAAGAATGTGCAAATGGCACTTAAGGATAACTCCTGGGTTGAAGCGATGCAGGAAGAACTTTCGCAATTTAGGAAACTAGAAGTGTGGGAGTTAGTTCCATTACCTCGAGGGGAAGTTGCCATAGGAACCAAATGGGTTTTTAAGTGCAAAAGAGACGATCGGGGTATAGTCACGCGCAACAAGGCTAGGCTAGTTGTAAAGGTTTCAACCAAGAGGAGGGAATCGATTACAACGAGGTTTTTGCACCAGTAGCAAGGCTGGAAGCCATTAGGTTGTTTTTAGCTTTTGCCTCCTTCAAGGGCTTTAAGGTATATCAATTAGATGTTAAGAGTGCTTTCCTATATGGGAAAGTGAAGGAGTTGGTGTATGTAGAACAACCGCCCGGATTTACAGATCCAAAATATTCTGATAGAGTATATCGCTTAGATAAGGCTCTATATGGATTGCATCAGGCACCTAGGGCATGGTATGAGACTCTATCCAACCATTTATTAGAGAACGGGTTTGAGAGGAGTAGGATAGATAGTACTCTGTTTGTTAAGAGGAAGGGAGAACACTTTATCTTGGTACAAGTGTACGTCGATGATATCATTTTTGGATCATCAGACGAACAGATGTGCAAAGACTTCAAGAAGGTGATGAAGTCAAAATTCGAGATGAGTGCTATGGGAGAGTAAAATTTCTTTTTGGGGTTACAAGTTGACCAGAAGAAGGAAGGGATGTTTATCCATCAGACGAAATATGTCTATGACATATTGGAACGTTTCGGGATGGAAGGAACAAAATTGACTGCCCACTTCAGCACGCCGATTCAAGTGAATCACAATCTCGGACCGGGTACTGAAAGTGATACCGATGTGGATCCGACTTTATATCGGGCCATGATTGGATCACTTATGTATTTAACTGCTTCAAGACCTGACATCATGTTTGCTGTGTGTATTTGTGCTAGGTTTCAAGCGAATCCGAAGGAGATGCATATGAAAGCTGTGAAGCGGATTCTACGATACCTCAAGTCGAAACCGAAGCTGGGACTTTGGTATCACGCGGAGGGAGATCTAGAGTTGGAGGCGTTCACAGATTCTGACTACGGAGATGCAGCTTGATGCGCAAATCAACAACTGGAGGTTGTCAGTTCCTAGGAGGGAGATTGGTATCCTGGCAATGCAAGAAACAAACATCGGTAGCCGTGTCAACGTGCGAAGCTGAGTATGTTGCTGCTGGTAGTTGCTGCTCACAGGTTCTGTGGATACAACAACAATTGCGGGATTACGGTTTGGCTTATACTCAAACTCCCATTAGGATAGACAATCAATCTACAATTTCTATAACTAATAATCCAGTTAAACACAACAAAACAAAGCACATAGACATTAGGCATCATTTTATTCGTGATTGTGCTGAAAAGAACTTAATCAAATTGGTAAAAGTGGCAACAGAAGATAATAATGCTGATTTATTTACCAAAGCATTTGATAAGTCACGGTTTGAATATATAATTCAACTAAATGGAATGCGCAACCCAGAGTAATTTGGCCTTAGTAGTAGTTTGTTTCCTTTTATAGTAGAAGTATTTCTTTCTTTTTATAGTAAGTCTGCTAATTTAGGATAGTTTCTATTTTTAGTAAGTTTCTATTTTTAGTAAGTTTCTATTTTTAGTAAGTTAGTAGGTTATCTTATTTTCTTGCTATTTCTTTATGAAAAACAAAAGAAAAAAGAGAGAAAATCATAAAAATACAAAAAAAAAGGGGGTTAAGTCTTAGAAGCATAGGTTCAAAGTGACGAAAATTAGCACAGTCGTTACAAACTCTAAGTTTTTAGGCTTTCACACATAATGCAACTAAATTTTAAGTGTTATACTTTAGTTTAGTTTGATGTGTTGGTAGGCATAATACATATATGGAGTCTCAAGGCAAATAAAATACTCAAGAAAAAGTCAAACGTGTCACTAACTTAGATGTATGACCAATCGGTCTTAATTTTTATGCACAAGACATACAAACTTTGAGTCTAAATGAGGTATGCAAACTTTCTGGGGATGTATGGCAACATCATATACATCTTAACATGGAAAGAATAGAAATATCATACAAAATTGAGAGTCGAAAACATGTAACTTTGTTGTACGTAAGTACAGACCTGTTGCCTCCGTTTAGATTCGGTTAGCAAGATATGTCGCTTTGTTGTACGTCGGTACAGACCTGTCACCGCTGTCTTGCTAGCTTTAAAAATAAACCTTAAGTCAAACTAAGACACTTTGTTGTATGAAAATACAGACCTGTGTCCGATGTTTGTCTTTTAAAGAAAGTTTGCAAATACCAACAAGTTAGACTCTTTGTCTGTGTGCCTTGATCATTAAAGTATGTCTATGTCTGAGTCACGTAAGATAATTTCATGATAAATAAAAATGCCAAGGGATATTCCAATATGTAGAATGTTTAAAGGGGTAAAATACCAACAATCGGCTAAATGGGTATTTCACGACAAACAATCAAAGGAATCAAAAATTCCTAAGTGTGAAAGTTTAAGTACTGAAAGCGAGTCTCTGACATCGCTATCTGATTGAACCTTTCGTAGACTATACTCATGAAAAATATTTTGTTTAGTATTTAGCTTAGATTGTCGATTTTAATAGGTATAGCTTAAGTCTAAGTTAAATTTTTGGTCAAAATTTTATTTTATGATTCAGAGGGTTTCGAATCTATTTCGAGTTTGTGCTACATTCGAATAGGGTCTCGAGTCTAATTTCGAGTTTAATTCGAGTTTAGTTTAATTTCGAATAGGATTTCGAATCTGCTGTGATTTCGAGTTTGCCTGACCTTCGAATCTGAGGACTTTTTCGAATCTGACATAATTTCAAGTTTAATTGAATAATAACACTTAATCGAATTTAATCCCAAATAAATTGGAATCTAATTACATTCGAATCTACCTAGATTCGAACGAATTATTCACATTAGTTTCGAATTAAATTAATTAAGTTCAATTCAATTACTTTCGAAAAGATGTCAAATCTTCAAAAATTCCTGGAAATGGACCACGAGGTCGGGAAGGCAAACGCTCTGCCTAAGCTGATGAAAATTGAGGATTATTACTGGTGGAAAGATCGGTTTACCGATTTCGTGCGTTTTAATGACATGCGCATGTGGGTGTGTATCGACGAAGGATATATTCCACCAGTTTCTGAAGTTGAAGGTCGTCAGAAAGTCTTATCATACCAAATGATGAAGGAGGATGATAAGAAATTGTATGAAGCCGAAAACAAAGCTTTCTCGATAATCCGAATGGCTTTGCCTCAGGATATACTGCACACATTTAGGACTCAAAAGACGTCGAAGGAACTTTGGGAGTCTCTAGAGAAGAGGTGTGAGGGTAATCCTAGGGTTCGTAGAAAGCGTACAGAGCTGTTGAAACAACAGTTTGCGATTTTCAAGGCGTTAAAGGATGAACAGCTGGATGATATCATCACCCGGTTCTATCATCTGTTGACGGAACTTGAAAGTCACGGGATTGAGTATACTGACACCGACAAGAACAACAAGCTTCTTGATGCCTTACCAGCCAAATGGGCTATGTATGTGGCAATGATCAAGCTGAATGAAGACAAGTATTATACTCAATCTCTAGATGATATTGTGGGAACGTTGCGGGCATATCACTTCGAGCTATTGAAGGCCGAAACTGATTACGAGCAAGTCCAGAATCCAGCAATGTATTTTGGAAAGACTACAAAACCTTCAGCGACAGCCGACCTGTTGACTGCTACAGCGTTTTTCACCGGAGAAACGTCGTCACCAGCAGAGACTGATGACACGCTAAACAGAGCGTTCTTAGGATTAGGAAGATCGGAAGAACCGCAGCCTCAAGTACAACAGGCATCGACATCTCAAAGCTATTCAAAGATGCCCATGAGCGCAAAATCAACGGAAGAACATTTGAATCTGCTTGCTTCTTTTGTGGCCGCGTGCGGGAATTGTGTTCAGGGGAAGATTAACGATCCTGCTCTCTGGGATGAGGACTACGATCAGGTCGACCCTGATGATCTTGAGGAAATGGATCTTAAATGGCAACTGGCCATGGTAACCCAACGGGTTAAGAGATTCATCAAGAGAACTGGAAGGAATTTGACGATGAACAACAAGGGGATTGGATTTGATAAGTCCAAGGTAAAGTGCTACAACTGTCAAGGTCTGTGACACTTTGCCAGAGAATGCCAGAGACCGAAGGTCGAAACGTACCAAGGGCAGAGTCAGCATCAGGGACAGTTTCAGAATCAGTCTCAACAACGATACCTTCCAAGTTCATCATCTGGTCAAGCCAATCTAGCTGGTCTACTATCCAATGTCACTTCAGACAGACAGCTAGATGGTACTTATGACTGGAGCTCACATCCAGAGTCAAATGCTCGGGATTTTATGGCTGAAGTTACGGAGACTGGGTGCGAAGGAGAAGAGCAGACCACAAGGGAAAACAGTCCGATGTGGGTGGAAAAGACGAATGATCAGACAGTTATGGAGTTTACTGCTCAGATGGCCAACGTGGAATCTGATAACTCAAAGGTTAGTCTGACTTACTCTCTTTTTCGTGAAATATGTGTGTTGTGTGTTAATTCTAACGATAGGTTAAATCTAGTCTTAGAATCACATAAAACCATAACTGCTCAAAATGAGAATTTAAAATTTGAAAACGCTAGCCTAAACGATATCAAGCAAGATCTTAAAGAAAAACTTTAGGCTGATGCTCAAGACGTAATAGTTCTGAAAGACAAACTGAGTGAGCAGTGTGTTAGAATAGAGCTTATGTATGAGCATGTAGAGGCCTTGACCAAAAACCTTAAAGACAAAGACATTGAGCTAGCCGAAACAAAGGTAAAGGTAGCAGAGGCAAACAGTAAGCTAGAAAAGTTTAGGAATTCAAGCCTAAACCCAGGGAAAGTTTTAGATGCCCAGAGACAATCTAAAAAGCCCATAGGTCTAGGATTTCATGAAATTCCTCCACCTTGTAATGCAAACTATGTGCCTCAGCCTCAGGAGAAAACTGATAAATCAGTAGACTTAGAGGACACACCTGAACCTTTATCTGAGCCTATAGTAGAAAATACACCTAAGGTGGCTGACACAACCGTCAAGGTTAAGAAAGTCAAATTTGTGACTTCCTCCAGTGAAACACCTGCAGGAAAACATAAAATTGATTGGGCTGATCAGGACGATGAGCAAGTCGCCATAGATGTACATAAGGACCAAGACACTAGTGAGACACCTAAGTCTAAGGGAACACACAAAAAGTCCATAGATAAGATGTCTTGCTTCAGATGTCATGAAAAGGGGCATGTTGCTTCTCACTGTCCACTTAGGAAAGCCGATGTTACACCTAAGACAGTGAACCCAACACCTGTTAAGCCCTCAACCAGTGTGGCGAGCACCAGTAGTTCTCAAAGTACCGGGAAACCTGTGCAGGCCGCACCAAAACCAGTTGTGAAACAAACACCGGTAAAGGTTGGACCAAAGGAAGGGGTTAGGACAAATTCACCGAATCGTGTCATTAATCAACCTAGGTCAGCACCTCAACAAGTCTATAGGAGCACAACACCTAGCAGGTCATACACTCCAGTTAGGTCTCATACTCCAGTTAGACAGTACGCACCGGTAAGAGCTCAGGGATCACAGTCCGAAATGCAATATAATAGGAATTATTCTAGAGCTCCGCAACAAATGCCTACTCAAAGGCAAAGAGTGAATTTAAATCACTCGGCACCACAACAAACTCCTGTTCAACGACCCAAGTCACCTGAAAGGCTAGATGGGTATTTGAAAGAGTTTAAATATGTGGACGAGAATGGTATAACCAAGTCAGTCATGGCTTGGGTTCCCCGTGATAACTAACCTATTTTCTTTCATGTGCAGGAGATTACCACAGGTCCAAACAACAAGTGGTTCGTCGACAGTGGATGCTCCAGGCACATGACAGGGGAACGAAGTCTTCTTACAGACTTCAAGGGTGGGAATCAGGGGTTTGTATCATTCGCCGGTAACAAAGGAGGAAACATCACGGGTACCGGAGTGGTCACTAATGGGACGATCAGCTTGGACCAAGTTTATCACGTTGATAAACTGGTTCACAATCTCATTAGTGTATCTCAAATCTGTGACAAGAAGAACTCAGTGTTGTTCACGGACACTGAGGCGTTAGTGCTAAAGCCGGGATTCAAAATTCCTGAAGAATGGGTATTGATGCGGGCGCCAAGGAAGAACGACTTATACATGCTTGATATGAACAAGCCAGAGACTTCGATGGGGCCAATTTGTTTACTATCCAAAGCTTCGGAGACGGAATCGGTATTGTAGCACAGACGCATGGCTCACTTGCACCTAAGGAAGATGAACTTCATAACGAAGAATGGACTGGTGCAAGGTGTGCCTATGAAGAGCTTTCAGTTCGAGGACAAGTGTCTACCGTGCAAGAAGGGCAAACAACATAAGAAGACACACAAGTCCAAGACTCAGAATTCCTTAACCTCAACATTCGATTTGTTGCATATGGACCTTTTCGGACCAATCAACAAAAGGAATATAGGAGGTAGTTGGTTTTGTTTGGTTATCACTGACGATTACTCACGCTTTTCTTGGGTTTTCTTTTTAGGTACAAAGGACGAGACGGCTTCCAAGCTTATCGGGTTCTTAGACCAAGTGGAGAATTCCTACGGAACAAGGGTTAAAAGAATACGTAGTGATAATGGGACTGAATTCAAAAACACTGTAATTGGTGTATATTGCCTATCAAAGGGCATAGTGCATCAATTCAGTGCACCATATGAACCTCAACAAAATGGGGTGGCCGAACGTAAAAATAGGACATTGATTGAGGGTGCAAGGACTATGCTTTCGGATTCAAAGCTTCCTACCATGTTTTGGGGGGAGGCAGTGAATACCGCGTGCCATATTTTAAACCGAGTCCTTACAGTCAAATCTTTGAACAAAACATGTTAAGAAATTTTGAATAAACGACCACCTAATTTAACTGGATTCGAACCGTTTGGGGTACCATGCACTCTTTTACGTACAAAACATCAACCGAAGTTTGGTGAAAAGGCTGACGAAGGATACTTCCTAGGTTATGTGCCGAACTCACCAAACAAACGGGTTTTTTACAAAACAAATGGTACAGTGGAGATTGTGTATAACATTGAAGTCACAAATTATACACATGAACCCCAAACTGGTCCGGAATGGATATTTGACTATGATAAATTATTTGAGTCATTTAACATTCTTTTGGATGATAATGCAGGTACAATTGAAAAGGACATGGCGACGTTGCATCTGAATGACGATGGCCATACCTTTCCGAGGACTACGTTTGAGTCCACATCCGAGCCTACTGCGACAGTAGATGGATCTCCAGAAGTTGCTGATCCAGAAGCACCTACCACTGAGAATCAGACTCAAGCATCAAGTTCCAACTCTGAGGAAAACGTCCATGAGGAAAATGTAGAAGCTGAGCCTGTTCCCCCATTAGGTGAAATAGGATCTAACTTAGGAGATAATCTAAGGGTTGATGAGATAGAGACCTCTAGGATTAACAAGAACCATCCATTAGAAAGCATCATAGGAAATCCTAACGAGGGTGTGAGGACTAGGAGTAGTTTAAATAACAACACTGTGTTGTTGTCGATGATAAATGACTCCGAGGCTTATCACACATGTCTCTATTCATGTTTCATATCGCAAGTAGAGCCTAAGAATGTGCAAATGGCACTTAAGGATAACTCCTGGGTTGAAGCGATGCAGGAAGAACTTTCGCAATTTAGGAAACTAGAAGTGTGGGAGTTAGTTCCATTACCTCGAGGGGAAGTTGCCATAGGAACCAAATGGGTTTTTAAGTGCAAAAGAGACGATCGGGGTATAGTCACGCGCAACAAGGCTAGGCTAGTTGTAAAGGGTTTCAACCAAGAGGAGGGAATCGATTACAACGAGGTATATGCACCAGTAGCAAGGCTGGAAGCCATTAGGTTGTTTTTAGCTTTTGCCTCCTTCAAGGGCTTTAAGGTATATCAATTAGATGTTAAGAGTGCTTTCCTATATGGGAAAGTGAAGGAGTTGGTGTATGTAGAACAACCGCCCGGATTTACAGATCCAAAATATTCTGATAGAGTATATCGCTTAGATAAGGCTCTATATGGATTGCATCAGGCACCTAGGGCATGGTATGAGACTCTATCCAACCATTTATTAGAGAACGGGTTTGAAAGGGGTAGGATAGATAGTACTCTGTTTGTTAAGAGGAAGGGAGAACACTTTATCTTGGTACAAGTGTACGTCGATGATATCATTTTTGGATCATCAGACGAACAGATGTGCAAAGATTTCGAGAAGGTGATGAAGTCGAAATTCGAGATGAGTGCTATGGGAGAGTTAAATTTCTTTTTGGGGTTACAAGTTGACCAGAAGAAGGAAGGGATGTTTATCCATCAGACGAAGTATGTCTATGACATATTGGAACGTTTCGGGATGGAAGGAACAAAATTGACTGCCCATTTCAGCACGCCGATTCAAGTGAATCACAATCTCGGACCGGGTACTGAAAGTGATACCGATGTGGATCCGACGTTATATCGGGCCATGATTGGATCACTTATGTATTTAACTGCTTCAAGACCTGACATCATGTTTGCTGTGTGTATTTGTGCTAGGTTTCAAGCTAATCCGAAGGAGATGCACATGAAAGCTGTGAAGCGGATTCTACGATACCTCAAGTCGAAACCGAAGCTGGGACTTTGGTATCACGCGGAGGGAGATCTAGAGTTGGAGGCGTTCACAGATTCTGACTACGGAGGATGCAGCTTGACGCGCAAATCAACAACTGGAGGTTGTCAGTTCCTAGGAGGGAGATTGGTATCCTGGCAATGCAAGAAACAAACATCGGTAGCCGTGTCAACGTGCGAGGCCGAGTATGTTGCTGCTGGTAGTTGCTGCTCACAGGTTCTGTGGATACAACAACAATTGCGGGATTACGGTTTGGCTTATACTCAAACTCCCATTAGGATAGACAATCAATCTACAATTGCTATAACTAATAATCCAGTTAAACACAACAAAACAAAGCACATAGACATTAGGCATCATTTTATTCGTGATTGTGCTGAAAAGAACTTAATCAAATTGGTAAAAGTGGCAACAGAAGATAATAATGCTGATTTATTTACCAAAGCATTTGATAAGTCACGGTTTGAATATTTAATTCAACTAAATGGAATGCGCAACCCAGAGTAATTTGGCCTTAGTAGTAGTTTATTTCCTTTTATAGTAGTAGTATTTCTTTCTTTTTATAGTAAGTCTGCTAATTTAGGATAGTTTCTATTTTTAGTAAGTTTCTATTTTTAGTAAGTTTCTATTTTTAGTAAGTTAGTAGGTTATCTTATTTTATTGCTATTTCTTTATGAAAAACAAAAGAAAAAAGAGAGAAAATCATAAAAATACAAAAAAAAAGGGGGTTAAGTCTTAGAAGCATAGGTTCAAAGTGACGAAAATTAGCACAGTCGTTACAAACTCTAAGTTTTTAGGCTTTCACACATAATGCAACTAAATTTTAAGTGTTATACTTTAGTTTAGTTTGATGTGTTGGTAGGCATAATACATATATGGAGTCTCAAGGCAAATAAAATACTCAAGAAAAAGTCAAACGTGTCACTAACTTAGATGTATGACCAATCGGTCTTAATTTTATGCACAAGACATACAAACTTTGAGTCTAAATGAGGTATGCAAACTTTCTGGGGATGTATGGCAACATCATATACATCTTAACATGGAAAGAATAGAAATATCATACAAAATTGAGAGTCGAAAACATGTAACTTTGTTGTACGTAAGTACAGACCTGTTGCCTCCGTTTAGATTCGGTTAGCAAGATATGTCGCTTTGTTGTACGTCGGTACAGACCTGTCACCGCTGTCTTGCTAGCTTTAAAAATAAACCTTAAGTCAAACTAAGACACTTTGTTGTATGAAAATACAGACCTGTGTCCGATGTTTGTCTTTTAAAGAAAGTTTGCAAATACCAACAAGTTAGACTCTTTGTCTGTGTGCCTTGATCATTAAAGTATGTCTATGTCTGAGTCACGTAAGATAATTTCATGATAAATAAAAATGCCAAGGGATATTCCAATATGTAGAATGTTTAAAGGGGTAAAATACCAACAATCGGCTAAATGGGTATTTCACGACAAACAATCAAAGGAATCAAAAATTCCTAAGTGTGAAAGTTTAAGTACTGAAAGCGAGTCTCTGACATCGCTATCTGATTGAACCTTTCGTAGACTATACTCATGAAAAATATTTTGTTTAGTATTTAGCTTAGATTGTCGATTTTAATAGGTATAGCTTAAGTCTAAGTTAAATTTTTGGTCAAAATTTTATTTTATGTTACCTTAGTTTATTTTATTTTATTTTAGTTTTTACTTAGGTAAAAGGTAAAAAATTACTGAGGGTGCATTCATAGTTGGATAAAATAAACACTGCGTGAAAATCATGTGCTTAGGGTAAAAGAGTTGGCATAGTTTATCTTGTTACACAATACCGTTGAAAAGGTTGAAAAACTTGAAGTTTAGTTCAAAATTTTTGAAATTTTTCTAAGTATTTGGTGTTATTCGAGTTTAGTACAGACTCGATATGGTGTGGTTTCGAATCTGTCAGTAGATTCGAGTATGGCCATAGATTCGAAGGTAGGTGGTATATATAGGTTAACAGTGAAGTCATTAACTCCTTACTGTTTTCGAATCTGTATCCTCGAATCTACTGTGGCGATTTCGAATCTGTTGCTCGAATCTACCGTTTCTCTCATAAACGACAATTTGTCGAGATTATTGCTAAGGAGTTCGATTCTACTGTTGTATCTAGGTATAATCAACTTGATTGTACAAGATTCATGTAGTTTTATACACCATTTTAGGCAAAATCATTGATTTTTTGAAGGTTTAAGGGTCTAACTCGTGTTTTCAAAAATTACAAAGTTTGGACCGATAAATAGTCAAATTAAATGCACATATCTGTGATTAGTAACTAGTAGGACTAATGAATGTAATTTTCTAAGTCCAAAAAGGTTAAAATCAAGAGATTTGGTGTTTGAGTAGGGTCGGCGGTTCGAATCTGTTCCTGAGGTTTCTCGAATCTGTCATTAGACTCGAGAAGGACACTAGATTCGATTATGTCATCAAACTCGAAAGGGAGACTTATTCGAATCTGTTACATTCGAATCTGTCTTTTACTTACATTATTTAATTTAAATTTTATTAAACTTGTAAAAATTTAATTGTGTTGGATTTTGTACTTAAACAAGTTCAAAATAAAACAGATTTGAATTTAAACAAGTTTATTGATTTTTAACGAATCTCATAGTTTGTTTATTGTGCTGATATGGTTGTACGAGCTTTTGTGCCGAAGCACAATATGGTCCTTCATCCTGATCATCATATCCCTGAGGCGCAGGGATTCAGACAAATGTTGGATTTCCTAGTAGAATCTAGGATTGGTTTTGCTTTATCCCATAATGTTCAGCTTGTTCTACCATATATTCGTCAATTTTATGATCATCTTCAGGTAGACTGCTCGGTCACCCCGACAGTGCTAAGAACTCGAATAGCTGGACAACCGTTAGTGTTTTCCGCAGATATGCTGCGTCAGGTGTTGCAGCTGGGTTCACAAGAAAGCCGGTTTTGACTATATGGTCTCGAATATCCAGTCTGGGATTATCGCGATAGTGTATAATCGACCATACAGTTTCTCGGAAATGTTTTTCTCCGAATTTTTTCATCAAATCACCGCTCCAGAAAATCAACAATTCCTGCTATATCCACGATTCATAATGATGCTGATCAGGCATTTCTTGCCGAATCTGCCTCAGTCGAATGAGATTCAAAGCGTTGCTGTAATGGATAAGAGGATCTTTGCTGATTGTTCCTCGCACAGAGGAAGATTGGCTGTTCCAGTTGAGCGTCCGTTGTTTGGAGCCATCTTGGATAGGAATTTTGAAGCCCCAGAGATTGCCAACTGGGCAGGGGAAGTTGAAGTTCGAGCCAGGCAGCCTCCACAACAACAACAACAACCACAGCCACCGCGTGCACAAAGGCGAAGACAAAGAACCTCTGCGAGTCAAACTCGGGCGTCTAGGCCTTCTACCAGTCAGCAGCCAGAAATACAAGAAGCAGGGCCTTCAAATGTTCCAAGCGAAGCTGAACAATTGTGCCAAACTCTTAATGAAATCTGGGAGGCAGGTCCTCATGCTAATGAAGATATAGCTGCAGCGTTAGTGGGTGAATTACTTGAGCCTCCTGAGGGAGAAGAAGATGTGTTGAGAGATGTGGACGAATATGTGCCAGAGCAGACTGGTATTGATGAGTCATCGTCTGCAACCGAATCAGAGGAAATGGAGGAAATTGAAGTAGAAGCTTCAGAATCAGTGTCTACTGAACCTCATGTTCAAATAGGAACATATGGATCAAGGTTGGTAGTTAACGAAGAAGCTTCAAGGAGGCGAGTAATAAGAAAGGCTGATGAATCAGATTTTGAAGAAGAAGAGATCGCTCCTTTAGTGACGAGGCAACGGGCCAAGCGTCATCGATTCATGCAAGGATCATCTTCTGCATCAACAGATCAACCAGAAATTCAGCAAACTCAAAACACTCAAAGTCAAGAACCTCAAACAACCATTCCACCACCACCACCTCGCCATGAACCATATATTCCATCGCCAATCCTCCCAACTCCGATACAGTCAATTCCATCAATCTCATCATCATATGCCGACAATCAATGATTTCTGCAGCTTAAAGCTCGTCTTGACTTCCAGAATGTCCATATCTTAAGCATAACTAAGGCAATCGGTGAAATTCAGACGCATAATGCAAATCTCGATAAGGAGAATGCCGATTTGAAAAAGATCGTGGAGAAAGTTCAGGAAGACAACACAGAGCTAAAATCATTTGTAGCAGATCAGGCCGCAGAGATAAGGATGATGCGCTCCCTAATAGAGCAGTTAATGAAAAATTTACAGGCTCAGGGGGAGACGTCGTGCCGTGATCAGGAAGTACAAAGGCCGAGAGATGATGATGATGAAGACAATCAAGGCAATGATCCCAGCCCTAAAAGTCAGAATGAGCCAGTAGATTTTTCTGCTGCTCAGACTGCTCAATCTCAGGGGGAGCCTAGTCTAGCAGGAGGAGAAGTAGGAGAAGCGAATTCATCTAAGCCTACAGATTTTGAGATTAGTGAGATGATCGATGCTCTTATGGATCTTGATGATGATCCGATGGATTTAGGTTTTGATTATGAAGATGAAGAGGTAGAAGTGGGTGAGTTTGTACCTGAAGAGATAGTTGACTGGCAATTAGATGACGAGGTATGTGCTGATGACGATGATGAAGCTGATGAGATCATCGTACAGCAGAATCCTATCACTGATACATACGTGATAGATGGGAATGATATTGTTAACGTAGAGGTTGTGAATGTTGCGTTAAATGTTGAGCCATCAATAGAGGAACCGGCCAGAGAACTAACAAATGAAGAGAAGAGAAAATTGTGGTTCAAAGCTGAAAAGAAGGAGTTAGAGCTTAAAACGAAAATGAGGGTTCCGGGTACTGGGAAGTTGTCTGCACGCATATTAAGCTGGTTCTTTGATCGAGAACTGCAGCTTTTCATAATTAAGAGGAAAGACGAGCTCCAGTACCTGAGACGAACACTGAAAGCTTTCAATTCACTGCCAAAGATCGAGATCACAGTGTTAGCATGGAAAGATCTGATTAACATTGGCAATGATCCCTACGCAGACGTAATTGCAAGAATCATAAGAAAAGAGGGAAGATCAAGGAAGTTTGAGCGACTGAATCCAAGGGTTGGAAAAAGAGTAGAAGATCCTTCACGTATTGATCCTCTAACTGGGCGACCTTGGATGAGGATCCATTACAAACCAGTAAGATGTCTTAGGAAGGTGCCTCTCAAGCCTATGCCACAGAATGTCTTGAAGAATCTGCATTGGTGGTATGCTGAGACTGAGACTGGAGAAGCGGTCATGGAGGACTTTGAAGAAAAAGTTATTCTTAGAGTTTACGATCCTCTTCACCTCGTAAACCTTTCTAGAGATGATCTTCATATTTTGCATGCTTGTAAGATTTCTAGTGATGCTCATATGGATAGCGAAGCTAGGAAATATGAGAATGTAGTCAAAGTATGTGTTGAAAAAGGCTTGTATGCTGGAAGTAGTTTGAATAAATAATAAACAAAGTTCTTAATCAAATGTGTGAATTATTAGAAGCTATCGTCAAGGGGGAGTCTGTTGGTACATCCTGTGTGACGATAGCAGTCTAAGTGATCCTACATTGTGATTCTAGCAAGTGATTGTTATATATGTTTATATATGGTTGATAGTTATTATTGCTTGTGTGTTTGAACTTGATGTAACATCTTACAAGAAGTTCAAACATAAAGATCAAAGATAAAAACAATCATAAGGTAAAAACATAAGTTTCAATACTAAGTTAAGTATGTGAAATACTAGATTCGAATTATATAAGGGTTGACATTCGAATCTGTTATAGATTCGAATGTGGGACTAGATTCGAATGAAGGCAGATTCGAGAGTGTTAGTGAGGGCAAACTCGAATGGGCCTTGGGCCAGATTCGAGTTTTGCCCATAACAGACTCGAATTAGCCTCTATAATTAGGGATAGACTCGAAATATTATTAGACTTTTTGCAGAATTCGTGAGCAATTAAACAAAAGGCGATCTCGAGTTTATCATCAGTGTTAGTGCCGTTTCGGAGAGAATCAGTTCGTAGGATCGTTCGTGTGTCGTTCGTTCAGCCTCTGATAGTCTCCGTGTTTCGTGTGTGATAGTTGTTTCCGTCTACCCGTTAACGAGGATTCCGCACTCGTTGACGGTTCCGCGTCTAGATAGATCTGTGTTTGGTAGACCTTACATGTATCCTAGATTTTTGGCTGAAATTATTGCAAGAACTTGTAGTAATTTCAATGTACATAAAAGGATTCATGTTTCCCATAGGCACTCTTTACCTTCAATAAAACGTCTTCTAAAACAAAGTGCCAATGTTTTAACTGTTGATGTCCCATTGCCTTCTGCAATGTTGGGCATCATTCCAAGAAATAGAGGAGAGGGTCCTGAGTAGGCTCAGCCTTACATTACTGCTTCACCCCCAGGACCCCAACCCACTCCTCATGATACTCAAATGCCTTCTGTTCCTGTTGTTAAGCCCACATCCCCACTCAAACTGTACAAAAGAAAAAGAGGACCAGGAGCTCCTTCCTCCTCAACCCTCTTACAAGAGCCAAATAACCCTGTGCAGGAGGACACTTCTGCATAGAATACACAAAGGGAACCCATTGAGGACACTCCCAACCTCAATCAGGAGGTGGACATCTCAACAGAGATTGTCCATATGGGTTTTGTGGCTGACACTACTGTTGCTTCTGCACAAGAGGCACAGGATAGTGCCAACATCAATAAGACCACACCCATGGCAACAGAAGGTGTGCAAGCACCATCTGGAAGTCCCCAGTACCAAGAACAGAGGGGCCCAGAGGTTTCTACTTCTGGTATTCATGCCAGTGATAGATCACAAGCACCACATTCGTTTGCTGGTCTTGAGGCTAGTCTGCAACTTATGCTTTTAACGGATCCTAAGCTGCAACCTGTTGTAGCAATGTTGGAATACCATCAGTCCATCATTGCTGCACAGGGGGCACAAATAATTGCACTCAGACAGACAGAAGCAACTCAAAACCAAAGAATAGATTATCTCCATAAGGGGTTCACCCTCTGTGGAAATAAGATCATTAAATTAGAACAAATGATTCGAACCCAATTGGCAAAGGTTGTAGGTCCTCCTGACCAAACCAATGCTTACAAAAATAGGGAGAATCAGGAGATCCCTCAATCAGTCCAAGCAGCTCCAACAGTCCAAGACTCTAGGCTAGCAGTCCCAACAGCTTCTCAATCTGTTAGCCTAGAAACTCAAGCTGCTTCTACAAGAGCAACTGGAGTTGTTATCAGAGAAGGAATTCAGGCTCCCATCAGTTCAGTCCAAGCTACATCGTCTGTAATCAAGGATAAAGGCAAGGGTATTCTCATTGAGTCTCCAAAGCACAAATTTTCTTCTAAAGAAGCCCAGGTTGCCTTTGATGCTGAAATTGCCAGAAAAATAGCAGAAGAACAAGATCAGGCTCTAGACCAGCAAACCCAGGCCCCAATGCAAGATAATGAAACCTTAGGTGATTACCTAAGAGGGTTTGTGGTCAAGCAAAGTGAGAGGAAGAGGAAAATGCCAACAGGGCATTCAAAGGCTGAGCATAGAAGATTCTTGATCAATTTTGCCTTTTCAGCTGGCATCCCAAAGAAGATGGCTCAGTCCATGAGCACAGAGAGGCTACAAGACATCCATGATAAAGAGATGAATAAACGAAAGGTAGCCAGAGTCTCCCAAGAAGTTCAAAGTCAACAAGAACCAGTGAAAGCTGATATAATCAAGGATCAAGCTGGTGAAAGTGATACTGCTCCTTCTGGTCAAGCTGCTGCTTCTATTCCCCAATCAGATACAATTTCACAGGCAAAGCTTGATCAGGTTAAAAGGGTGATGTTTGAGCATCAGCTGCAGAAGGTAATGGAGATTGAAAAGACCCTCGACCAGCATGATTTCTCAAATCCTCTTATTACTTACTGGTATGCTAAGCCAATGGATAACATTACCTTAAGATATCATTTTGTAGTAAGAAGAGATCCTGGTCCTGAGGAAGAATACAAAAGTATGATGCATATAGTCCAAGGGATGACCAGAGATGAGCTCACAAGAATGCATCATGTTGGGTCTGCAACTCAAGTTAGATCTTCTCTTCCACAAGTAAAGCAAGCCATTAAAGATCTAAAGAGAATTTTTTATCCTGAGTCAATAAGGAAGGATATAGAAGATGCCAAGGAGATGAAGATTGCACAAGTTGATCTGTTTGTCAAATCAAAGACTTACAAAATTAGGTTTGCAAATGGATCCGGTATGTTCTTCAATTTTGAATTTTATGATCTTCCAATGGCTATGTTACTTCAGATGAGATCAGTGAGAATATATTGTGATAGAGAAGATCTGAAGAAAGAAATTTTGAAGGCAGTCAATCAGAAACTTGCACAGTTGTAAGTTTTTGAAAGCCTTGGTTTGTAAATAACAGTTTACTTGGTTTTATTTCCTTATTTGTATAGAACTTAAAGTCTTATGTAAAGAATTTAAGTTAGGGGGAGATTGTTGGGAAATATTCTAAGTAGTTCAAGCTGTTAGTTAGATTTCTCAAACTGTTAGTAGATTTTCTGTGTAAGTACAAAGTTCATGCTGTTAGTTGAAGAAGTTCGAGCTGCTAGTATAAAAGTTCAAGCTGCCAGAGTAAATTCACTCAAGCTGCTCTGTTCAAGCTGCTAAGTGATTCAAGCTGCTCAACAGTTTCATAAACTGAAAGTGCTGATATTCAGGAAAAGATATTTACACGAAGATTCCAGCATATCTACTATCAAGATAAGTCAGAGTCCTTCAAGGAAACAAATCAGAAAGCATTATAAATACATAGAATAGGTTTTTCTATTGTATTAAGTTTCTGCACATTCAAGTTTGTAATTGCTTTTTGTTTAAGTTTTCATAAGCCTCTAAGGTTGTAAAACCCTAAGAACAATTTGTGTTCTTCGTCTAATCAAACAGATTAGAGGTGATTGTAATCATTCAGTTCAGCAATACAAGCAATTTTGTTTATTCATTTATATTTATTTGTTATGGATTCTGAAAGCTTTTATTAAAATAATTAAGTGTTATTCCGCAAACTTCTTAATTAGACTTTGATTTAGTACAAGATTATTGATTTACACTCTGATCAATTCAAATCAGTTAATCTTAGGTAGTTACATTTAGATCCTGACAATACTAAACAAGAAAGGCCCTTCTAGCAAAAGAAAATGAAGCTGGCAAAGCTCTAATGGTTGAAGATCATCATTGGCTTCCACTATTTAAGGATGAAGACATCTTAGATGAAGATGCACATATCTGCTTAAAGTCAGAGGTTTTTAATGAATCTGAACTGAGTGAGTCAGCAATGGTTGCAGAAGATGAAGTATGGGTAGGGTTGATGGATGAGGAGAATGAAGAAAAGGAAGAGTGTGATGAGGAACTGACTGAAGAAGTAGCAATGATGGCAACAGGAGATGCTAGAGGCAGCAAGGATAGAGAAAGTGATGATTCAGAATCAGACAAATCAGAGAGTTCAGAGACACCAGAGGTACAATCTAACTCTGAATCTGAAAATGATGACTCCTGTATGCTTGAACAAAAACTAAGGCAAATGTCTTTCATGTTAAAGAAGTTTGAAAAATCTTTAAAAGTCGAAAAGAAAAATGCCCATTCCTTGGAAAACAAGCTAAATCAAGAACATGCGTTAGTGTTGGATTTTTCCAAGGATAAGGCATTAGCACTACGAGCTGTATCAGATCTACAACATAAAACAAATAATCTTCAAAGTCAAATCCAGGAATTGAATAACAATATATCTGACTTATAAGAAAAACTGAATTTGGCTGAATTAGAAGCATCCAGTTATTCTGTAAAATATCATGCTATTTTTGAAGTAAGAACAAAACTTTACGAGAAAATAAAATCATTGGAAGATGAGTTTATCAGACGAGGTCAAACAATTTATTTAAATCAACCTATAATTCTAAATCTGGTATAGGTTGTGATAATCCTAAATATCAAACAAAGGAAATTTCAACTTCTCCTACTTTATATGATGTCAGATACATGAATTTAGGATTACAAATGACATTTATGAAAGCATCATATGAAATAGAATCAAGTGAAGATGCAAAAAGGCTAAGATCTGATAAAATACAAAATTCTGTTGATTATAACAGAATAAATGAATCTAATCAAAATTCTTGCATTAATGAGGAGTATATTCAGACATATTCTGACAAGGATTTATCTGAAAATAATACTCATTCTCAAAAGCTATATGTACCAACTTCAATTCTTGAAAAGATGAACTCTGATTTTGACTTGAAAATCAAAACTTTTGAGACTTTAAATCAAAATCTTAAGGCTGAACTTAAATCTTTAGAAAAAAAGTTGCAACAACAGCCTGAAAACAAATCAAAATCAGATCAACCACCTTCAACTCAACTTGATTCTATTAATTCTGAAAAAGATTTTGATCTGTATATGAACTCAGATTTTAACTCATTGGAATAAATGTTTGTTAAAGTAGATGAGTTTGTAAAACCATTACATAACAAACAACTTGATGGTCTAAAGAACCTGTTAGAATTCTAAAAAGATCATCTACAGATTCAAAGAATTCATCCGAAAATTCACCAAATTTATCTCTGAAAAAGGAGAAAACAAAAGTTCATTTTGTAACTCCAACTTATGAAAAAGGTGAATCTTCTTCCACAAGGGACTCTATTGCACTAAAGGTCCAAATTCCCAAAGGTAAGAGTATTTTACAGGAGAAACAAGCTTCTAAAATGACTAATTCTCGTGTTTCTTGTATGTCTGATAATATTGTGAAAGGTTCTCGGAAGCAAGAATGGAGAAAGAAGCACAATGAGAAGAAAAACAAGAGTATAAAACAAGAGTGGAGAGTCAAAGAAACTGTTTTTATAGATAGGACTAGACAATTTGAAAAATCTGTCTGTAATAATAATTTTACTGATAAATCTTGTACTAAATACTCTCAGACTACCTTAGTTGCTTTAAATTCTGTTTCTTGTAAATCAATGCATGCTAAATCTGATAATTTGTATGGCTACAAAAGAAAAAGGATCCATCTTTTAAATAGAAAAAGGTTCCAAAGCAGCAACTTTCAAAATCAGTTCCACATCAAACTGTACAAAAATGGATACCGAAAAGAACTCTTAAAAAGTGGGTTCCTAAAATAAAAGATATATCAGATGAGAAGATCAATATCAAACCACGTGATTTACCGAAATCAAAAGTACCCAACTATAAGTGGGTACCTCATGTTTTATTTCATCTTATCGGTAAATCATGTGTGGTACCTTGACTCCGGCTGCTCAAAGCACATGACCGGACAGAAAGAAACCCTCACTAACTTTGTTTATAAGTTCTGTGGGACGGTCCGATTCGGGAAAGATCAATTTTGTCCGATCAAAGGTTATGGGAGTCTTGCGTATGACAAGATAACTATTCAGAAAGTCTTCTACGTTGACGGTCTTGGTCACAACATGTTCAGCTATGGACAACTCTGCGACAAAGGATTAGACGTCAACTTCAAAGCAAATCAGTGCATCATAAGATCTGGAGAAGGAAAAGAAATCCTTGTAGGGAATAGGAAAACTAATTTGTACTTAATAGACCTAGCCTCAATCAATTTGAAGAAGGATGTGTGCTTAATGTCAAAAGCAACATCTAAATTTCTTGGCTATGGCATCGTCCCCTTTCTCACCTAAATTTCAAAGATTTAACCAACCTTGCAAAAGGTGGGTTAGTCAAAGGGCTACCAACTCTCTGGTTTCCAAAAGAGAAGTTGTGTGCAGCCTGTGAAAAAGGAAAGATGGTTAGAGCTTCTCACAAGTCCAAAACTGAACACTCATCAACGAGAGCATTGGAATTGCTTCATATGGACTTGTGTGGACCAATGAGAGTACAAAGTATAAACAAGAATTGATATGTGTTGGTAATAGTCGATGACTACTCCAGATACAAATGGGTATTTTTTCCTCCATTCCAAATCTGATGCTACCGAGATAATAATCGACTTCATCTATAGAATTCAAGTCAAGTTGCAGCTCTCAGTTCAAACTATCAGATCAGATAATGGGACAGAATTTAAGAACAAACCTCTCGAGTCGTTTATAAATTCTATGGGAATAACACATCAATTCTCAGCAGCTCGTACCCACAGCAAAATGGTGTCATTGAACGAAGAAATCTCACACTAGTGGAATCTGCAACAGCTTGTTTCACGCAGAATAGATCAATAATCAACAAAAGATTCGGAAAGACTCCGTACGAATTAATAAACAAACGTGTACCTAATGTCAAGTTTTTCCATGGCTTTGGATGCAGGTGCTTCATATTAAATGACAAAGACAATCTGGGAAAATTTAGTCAAAAAGCTGATGAAGGCATCTTCATTTGTTATTCGAAGGAGTCTGTAGCCGTTTGAGTCTACAATAAGCGGACCAAGACAGTCAATGAAAGAGTAAATGTCAAATTTGATGAAGGCATTGTAATGGCTTCTGAACATACCAGTTCAGGACCCGATCATAACAAGCTGACTTCTAAGAAGTCATCTGAACAGAGTACAGATAATTCTGATTTAAATTCAAGAATTTCTATGAAGACTACTTTGAAAAGCCCAAAACTAATTTTTCAAATTGGTGCCTGACAGGATTCCTGAAGATCCAGTCGTAGTCTCGAACTATTCTCATCAACCCATTTCAGAAGAAACTAGAGAGGCTTCAACGACAGACGTGCACTTACCTACTGATAGTGTATAACCTATTCAACCTCCAGTATCTTTTGAAACCCCCTTACCATCTGAAAACTCAGAAACCCCAATCTCAGATAATATACCATCAACATCAGAAGCTGACCCCATGAATTCCCTATCTCGAATTAAACCCCAATCAAGTCCAAATTCAACCTTTTCCACATACCTTTAAATGGAGAAGGAATCACCCAACTTAAAACATCATAGGTGATCCTTCTGCATCAGTCCAAACAAGAAGAGCAACCATAAATGTGTGTTTATTTTCAAACTTTCTGAGCAAAATTGAGCCAAAGAATGTTAAAGAAGCTCTTCTGAATGCTGATTGGATTGTGGCAATGCAAGAAGAGCTAAACCAGTTTGAAAGGTTGAAGGTCTGGAGATTGGTGGAGCAACCAAAAGATAAATCAATCATTGGCACGAAGTGTATTTTCAAGAATAAGAAGGATGAACATGGTGTCATCATTCGTAACAAGGCTCGCCTCGTCGCCAAAGGATACAGTCAGCAAGAAGGGATTGATTACGATGAAACTTTTGCTCCAGTTGCCAGAATAGAAGCAATTAGGATGTTTTTGGCATTTGTTGCACATAAAAACTTTACATTTTACCAAATGGATGTAAAAACTGTTTAAAAGGGGAACTAACAGATGAAGTGTATACATATCAGCACGAAGGTTTACTGATCCTTCGAAGGCTGATCATGTATATATTTTAGATAAATCCTTGTATGGCCTTAAACAAGTACCCCGTGCTTGGTATGATGCACTTTAAACATACTTGTTGAAATGTTGATTTAACAAAGGTGCAGTGGATACTACCCTGTTTATAAAATGTCAGGGGCCAGATATTATAGTAATTCAAATATATGTAGATGATATAATATTTGGGTCTACTAATCCAGAATTTTGCTAGAAATTCGCTTTCTTAATGTCCTAGAAATTTGAAATGAGCATGATGGGAGAAATCAATTTTTTCTTAGGTTTACAAGTAAAACAATTGACTGATGGAATTTTCATCAGTCAGTCCAAATATATTCAGGACATGTTAAAGAAATTTGACATGGTCAATAGTACTCCTATGAAAACTCCCATGGCTCTGGATTCCAAATCCAAACTCGATGAGGACATTTCAGGAAAACCTGCAGATTTAACCCATTATCGAGGAATCATTGGGTCATTAATGTATTTAACTGCAAGTAGACCTGATATTATGTTTGCTACATGTGTTTGTGCTAGATATCAGGCTAATCCAAAAGAATCACATTTGGCTGCTGCCAAAAGAATCTTAAGATTCTAAAGGGAAAACCAAACCTTGGTTTGTGGTATCCCCGGGAATCATCATTCAATTTAACTGCCTTTTCGGATGCTGATCACGCAGATGATAAATTGGACAAAAAAAGCACATCAGGAGCAGTTCAATTCTTAGGTGACAAACCCGTCTGCTGGTCATCCAAGAAACAACACTATGTTTCACTGTCTACAGCCGAAGCAAAATATGTTGATGTATCATCGTGTTGTTCTCAAGTGTTGTGGATGAAGAGCCAACTAAGAGACTACGGGTTTACACCACAGAAGATTCCAATATATTGTGATTCTCAAAGTGCAATAGCCATAGCATCTAATCCAGTGCAACACTCTAAAAGCAAACACATCGACATCCGGTATCGTTTTATTAAGGATCATGTAGAAAATGGTAATATAGAATTATAATCTTTACCTACTGAATATTAATTAGCTGACTTATTTACCAAAGCATTAGATGAAAAATGGTTTAATTTTTTGGTATACAAGTTGGGTATGTTGAATCATTAGATTTAAACATTCAGTAGTTACAAATTAAAATTTTAAATTTACATTTTTTATTTTGATTTATATTTGATGTTAAACTCATGTGTTTTTAAAGTTTAAATTTTTTGGAGTTTAACAGATCTGGATTATCATGTGCAGGGGGAGCAGAAAGTTATTTTATATGATTTTGTGAAAGCTGATAAATTTATATCTGATTATTGTAAGGGGAGCAGACATTTAAAATGATATATACATCTTAAGGGGAGCTTAATTACAAACATCAAGGGGGCAATTCTTTTGTTGTTACAATTATTTTATTTAATTTTAGATAAATTATTTTGAGTGTTCAATTTTTTTTTTTTATTTTTTTTGTTGTGTTGTTCAATTTAATTTTTTTTTTGTTGTTCAATTTTTGGTTGGAGTTAATTTTTTTTTTTTTTTTTTTGTAATTTTAGTGGTTGTCATATTTCTTTTTAAGTCAGTTAAAATTTTTTTTTTTGGTGTGAAATGGGCTTAAAATGAAAAACAAAATTTTTTCTATGAGAATAAGTGGGTCGGGTTAAAATGAAATTTGAATTTGAAATTTTCAACTATAAAGTTGAATTTCAAAATTCAAATTTACTTTTTCGAAATCACTTGACCACTGTTCACCGACTCTATAAACTTTCTTTCTTCTTCACGAAGAAATCTCACCAATCTCAAAGAATTCAGATTTTTCACCATTTCAGTTACAAATTGTAAGTTCATTTCATAGTTTCATATTTTGTTTTTCAGTTTGTATGCTCTTTGTTTCATTTATGTATTTGAATACTCAGCTTTATGTGTGTGTTCGTATGAACATCATTGTGTGTTCATGGGTTTTAATGATTTCTTGTTCCTAATCTAAAATTGTATGTGTGTTTGCCTGCTGCGCATTATCATCTTGAACTTGAATCTCAAATTTCAAGTATCAATTTCAAACACACGAACATAAAATGGAAATTTTTGGTTAAAAACATTTGAGTTCATAAAACACTGAAAATTAGATTTTTTTTGCAAAGAAATTGTTGTTTCTGAACAAAGTTATTTGAAATGAAGTTTCGAGTGGGACTCAAGTTTTAAAAAGTGAAAAAGTCTCTGGATTGCAATATTTGAAAATAGTAGTGAATGAGGACTTAGAAATAATTTTCAACATTTTCTCGATTATAACTGTAATCGAGAATGATTTCAGTTTCATGCGAGTTGAGTGAAACACCACTCGAGAACATGTTTGTTTCATTCAAGTTCGTTGACTTTTGTTTCGAGAAAATGTGTAATGTTATTCGAGTTGGTTGTTTTTCAGGACTTGAAAATTTTTTTAAGACAACTCGATAACAAGAGTCATTCGAGTCCCTTTCAAGTGTTTATTCAAGTCCTTCAAGCTTCATTCGAGTTGGGTTATTCAATGACTTTGAATACTTTTCTTTCATTCGAGTTGAGTAGAGAAAAGGACTTAGAAACTCGATGTCTACTTTCATTCGAGAAAACTCTCAAGTTCATTCGAGTTGAGTTGTAAGTGCTTCGAGAAAACATCCATTTTGATCGAGTTTGTCATAAGTAGTATTCGAGTTGGCACTTAGATGCATTCGAGAACATTCTTCATCATTCGAGTTCCATACTTGTGTCTATCGAGTTGGGTCATTCACTATTCGAGAATCTTTACATATCACCCGAGTTTTATACTCAATTTTTGTGAAAAAGTTTCTAAGTGTTGGGAATTTAAATTTTTAAGAAAAATTTCACATTTTTCGAGAAATTTTTTAAATCTGTGTTTTTCTAATATTGGTATCTGAAAGATTGACTTTGGAATCCTAGCAATAATATTTTAACATTATTGTCTGGAATCCCGATGCTTTAAACAGAAAAACACATATTTTTTTTATAATTTCTAGCAAAATGTTTTATTTTTCTTTTTGCAGGATTTCATTTGATTATCTGTTGAGTCTAACATGTTTATTTTTTTCACAGGTTTCAAATGGCATCACCAGCTCAATCCCAACACTCAAACTCATCGGATTCACATTCATCATCAAATCACATCCTTGTTTCTAAGCCATTTAGATCCACATCAGTCACCCGACCTTCACCTTCTACCCTCATTCCAGATAATCAACTTGTCAAACAAAAATACTGCTTACCATTTCTTGATAACAACCATCGCCTGACACCAAAGTCATAAAAGTAAGCCACCCGATTATTGTAGACATTCTAAAAGGTCATCCTTTAGGATATCTTCTACAATACAAACCCTCGATTCCTCAGGTCTATCTTCAACAGTTCTGGCATACTGTGAAATTTGTTCCAGCTGATGGTAACCATCATTTCAAGGTTACCATCGATCAGTTCAAAACAAAAATTACATTAGCCAGCTTGAGGCATAATCTATTTCTGCCTCGTCGAATAGATACAGTGAATTTCCCTGAGTTAGCTGATTTTGAAGATTTCGTTTCAGACGAAGAATTAGTACATGATCTAATATGTCTGGGGTATTCAAAACCGTTACCGAAGAGTTCTAAGTTCCATAGAAATGGGCTCAGTGGCGAATGGTATTTACTTTTTGGCATCATCAATAGATGCATGACGTCAAAACACACGGGGATTGACAGATGTAGCATACACTGTCTAAGAATATTTCATGGAATTGTGTTCAACAAGCATTACAACTACGCGCAATGTATCTGGGAGGATCTAAAGGAAGTTGTGCTAGCAAAGACGACGAATAGATCAAAAAAATTTGTCCCTCTTCAACGGTTCATCCAAATTCTGATCAGAGGCATCCTAAGAGGCAATGAAAATATTCCGAAACGATCCAATTCTCAACGATGCCCAGATTATGTCATGATGAGCTTACATGAGGTACCAGATTCACCAAACGCCAACATAATGCCAATTCCTGAAACATTGTTAAAATATGCTGATCCAGAAAGCGAGAATATGAGGCTGTATCATATAGATCACACTCCTATAGAGACCCAAGAACCGGGTTCTCTTAACCAGGGAGTTGTAGGAGAGGAGGAACTTCAGCATGGGGCTGAAGTTCAGAGAAGCCAAATAGTGAATGAGGGAGAAGAAGTTCAAGTTAGGGGTGGTGAAGGAGATCCTAGCAGCTCTGACTCTGAAAGAACACTATCTAATATTCATGAAGGAGCTGCAGAAGGAGAGGATGATGATGATGATGATGAAGGAGGAAATGATCATAATGAGGGAGGTGCAGGGTTGATTGATATAGTAGAAATTGCTAGGCAGAGTGTGAGGGATGTTCCCAGCCCAGAAAGCCGGGATCGGACCACATTTGTTGTTAGCTCCCAACATGGAGTTAGCATTGAACCAGTCAGCATCCCACTAACGCCTACACACCCCACCCGCCACTTAGTCTCCTCCCAACTGGAGGCTATGTCAATTGTTCACCGGGATGAAGCTCATATGCTATCCGAAAATCCTTTGGATTTGATGGATATTGAAACAAGTACATATACACGTTAGGACACTTGAGTTCACTTCATGTGTTGAAGTGAGTGCAGCTGAACTCTGTGTCACTGCCGGAACAATCTCAGTAACGGAAGCATTTTTTGCTCAGTCATGTGAAGAGGTTGGAAGTCCAGTCAGAGCTACATCACTGCCAACTCTGAGTACTGGCCATGCATATGTTCTTTATACAAGTTCAACTACCGTGACAACTGGAAGTCTACGTGACCCAGTGGTTAATCTTTCCCATTTTGTTACCGAATCATCTTTGAATCAAGCTTTAAATGATGCGGTTGCAGGAGTAAACAGTCACTTGATAATTCAACTATGAGAAGTCATGTATTAGATGACTAATTGTGACGTCCTTGTTAAATTAATGATATAATTGTAATCTCCAGGATCGACTAACAACCCAATGAGTATCATAATAATTGAAATTGAATACTTAAATTAGAATTAAGCACATCCACACTAAAGCAATAGAATACATGTCTACAGTGATAAAAGTCTAACTATTACATCAACATAATTGTTTTAGAAGTAATGAATCCCAGCCCAAAGCTATTACATTCAAGTACCAATAGCTTCTATAGTCTCCGGGATATTGATTTGATATGCTTAAGTGGAAGGTCCAGCTACACTTTTGCCTTTGCCTGAAAACATGGTGAGTCAACAGTATGCTAAATGCTTAGTGAGATAACAGATTATGCATACAACAAATATTTCTTTACATGCAATGCTTAACCATGGGCAGTGTAAGCCCCATGTATGTGAAAACGGCAGTGAAAGCCTCAATGTGTGAGTAAACCATGCAGTGCTAGCATGGGGTGGCAGTTCAATATGCTGATCGGGGATGTGCCGAACCTGATGGGATACGAGTGGGATGATCAGTCCCCGACAGTGGCCTGCTGTCAGCCCCAGTCCAGGTCGCATCAGATTATGAAGTAATGATCATGCAGTGCAAGCATGATGTAAATAGATGCACTTCAAATGAACGCTGGCTACATGTGTGTTACATGTCAAGTACGAGTGTGCATCATAACAACAAAGTAATCTTGAGTGCCAAATGATGTATATGAACAATGTGAACATGCCATTGAATGTATAAACACGTATGTAAAGACAATAAATGTTCTAATGATAATCTGCAACTCACAGTGATTGGTTTTGTGACTTGATCCTGAATCAATGTGTGTTTTGATAACACCACAATGATCTGTAAAGTAGGTGTAATAGTGAATTTGTGTCAGTAATTGCTTAAAAATTGTATTCTGAAAACTAAGTATAATTGTACTGATTTCGGACCACATCCGAATTCGGATGGTCCGAAATGCAAGGTTGTCCGAAATATGGTATTGGTCCGAAGTTGGCAGGGTCCGAATTCGGCAAGGTCCGAAATTACTATTCGTCCGAAGTGACTGTAGGTCCGAAAATGGGTCTTTGGTCCGAATTCACTACTGGTCCGAATTTGGGTGAGTCCGGATTGGGTTAGGGTCCGAGTTCGGACTTCGGATGAACAGCGCCCGAATTCGGATGGTCCGAATTCGGTTCATCCGAACCGAGTTCATACTTTGTAAAATTTCCAGATTTTCCAGATTTTGCATTTTGACCATTTTGCATGTTTTAGTTACTAAAATAGTAAATGTGAACTTAGAAACACTATTTCAACTTATAACATGTCACTTATGTACCAAAATAACCGATTTGTGTCCATTTTTCTTATGAGTCTCGATGAACACACACACTAAAACACACACATATCTTGAAATCACACTTAGAGGTGGAATCTGATTCTGAAATTTGGTACATTGCAACATACATGCTCGATTTCAACAAATCCATCATAATATATAACATGCATTAACATCTGTATCAAAAATCTTATGATTCGGTTGTTATTGAAACCGAACCAAAATCTTCAAAATCCGAAAGATTGAATGATGTTTACCTTAAATTGATTCTTGTAGTTGTTATAGTCTCCTATATGCCACTTGAATCCAGATTTTTTGCACCTTAATTCGATGATTTCTTGTGTGTTCTTTTGATGCAGCCGAGAGAGAGTAGAGAGAGAGAGAGTACGGTTAGAGAGAGAGAGAGAGAGTGATGGTGAAAATGAAAGTTTTCCCCCTTTTTATTTGTATTTTGACTTATTTGCACACTAAACCCCTCAACTTCGTATTTTCTTATTTAACTGATAATATGATCAAAATTAACTTAAATTGATATAATATTCCATTAACATAATAATTAAGTCCTTAAAATTACAAATTACATATATTTGAAATTTGGGATGTTACAGCATGGGCTCCACCACGCCTATACTTCGTCCGCGAAGTCATGCTGCGCTAAACAAACTTGGGTACTTAGTCTTCATGTCCTCTTCTGATTCCCAAGTATGATTAGCTCCCCGATGATGCTTCCACTTGACCAGCACCATCCTGATCTCTTTGTTCCGTAGCTTTTTGACTTTTGTCTCCAAAATGCACTCCGGTTCATTAACGAACCTTAGCCGTTCGTCAATCTTAATGTCCGAATGATCAGTTCATGGTTCCCTTTCGGGCACCAGACTCTTTCTTAAGTATCCTACGTGGAAGACCGGGTGAACTCCTGATAACTCTTCCGGCAAGTCCAAGTGATAGGACTGATTACCAACTCTTTCTATTATTTTGAAGGGTCCTATGAATCGAGGCGATAACTTTCCTCGCTTAACGAATCTTGTAACACCTTTCATTGGGGATACCTTCAAGTATACCCATTCATCTTTCTGAAATTCTATCGCTTTGTGCCGGCGATCATGATAGTTCTTTTGTCGATCTTGTGCTGTTTTCATGTACTGCCGTATGAGTTGGATCTTTTCATTTGTTTCTTGTAGCAAAGCAGGACCAGCTATTGGAGTTTCTCCTGTTTCCCTCCAACAGGTTGGAGTCCTACATTTTCTGCCATACAGAAACTCGAATGGTGCCATCTTGATTGTGGAATGGTAACTGTTGTTGTAGGAGAATTCAACCAATGGGAGGTGATCGTCCCAGTTACCACCCAAATCCATGACACAGGCTCTGAGCATGTCTTCGAGAGTAAGGATTGTTCTTTCACTTTGCCCATCAGATTGAGGTCTATAGGCAGTACTCATTGCGATACGAGTACCAAGACCGTTTTGCAGAGCAGTCCAGAAATTAGAAGTGAATCTACTATCTCGGTCGGAGACAATAGACTTAGGCACACCATGCCTAATAATGATTTCGTTAACGTAGATCTGGGCGAGACGGTCCAGTGAATAGGTTTCTCGGATGGGAATGAAGTGAGCAGACTTTGTTAATCGATCAACAATGACCCAAATGGCATCATGTTGACGACGCGTCTTGGGCAGCTTCGTTATAAAGTCCATAGTAATATGATCCCACTTCCATTCCGGGATAGGAAGAGGTTGCATACTACCATAGGGCTGTTGATGTTCTGCTTTGACTAGACGACATGTTCTGCACCTTTCAACATACTGACCGACATCTCTTTTCAATCCTGGCCACCAGAAGTCGGCCTTCAGGTCGTTGTACATTTTTGTGCTGCCAGGATGAATTGAGAATTTAGATTGATGAGCTTCTGCAAGAATTACTTCGCGCATGTTCCTGAACTTAGGAACCCAAATTCTGCTGTAAACTCCTTTCAGTCCAGTTCCATCGTTATGCATTAACGGCAACTGAATTCTGATACCTTCGTCTTTAACATTCTCTTCTTTTAGGGCCTGTAACTGAGCAGCCCTAACACCATCTATAATAGTTGAGGTCAAAATTGTAGAAGTCAAGGCGTAGCAATATGCCTTGCAGTATGCTTTTCGACTTAGAGCATCGGCCACTACGTTGGCCTTCCCTGGATGATAGAGAATCTCACAGTCGTAATCTTTTATCAGCTCCATTGACCTTCTTTGCCTCATATTCAAGTCCTTCTGACTGAATATATACTTTAAACTCTTGTGATCAGTGTAGAGCTGACACTTGGTTCCGTACAAATAGTGTCTCCATAACTTGAGAGCGAAAGTCACGGCAGTTAGCTCTAGATCATGAGTAGAGTAGTCTTTCTCATGTGGTTTGAGTTGTCTAGAAGCATAAGCTATGACGTTTCCTCTTTGCATTAGTACCGCACCCAAACCCATGCCTGATGCATCTGTGTAGACTACGAAGTCTTCGTTCCCTTCAGGCAGGGCTAATACTGGTGCTTCACTTAGCAGATTCTTCAAGTTGTCAAATGCCATTTGCTGTTCTTCTCCCCAAAAGAAGGTCGCGTTCTTGCGAGTAAGCTTTGTTAGCGGAACGGCGATCTTTGAGAAGTCTTTGATGAATCGGCGGTAGTAACCAGCCAATCCCAGAAAACTCCGAATCTCTGAGGCGTTGCGGGGTGATTCCCAGTTCTGGATAACTTCGATCTTTGCAGGATCAACAGCAATCCCAGCACCAGATATCACGTGCCCCAAGAATTGGATCTGAATTAATTGTTTAAGAGGTACAAGTTAATAAAATAATTTATGATTAAGTATAAGGATCATGAAATTGTTTCAAACGTTGAGACGTACCTGCCTCAACCAGAATTCACACTTAGAGAATTTGGCATAAAGTCGCTCTTTGCGTAGCAACTCTAGCAATTCTCTCAGATGTGCAGCATGATCCTCTTTGGTCTTTGAATATATGAGAATGTCATCGATGAACACGATGACCGATTTGTCGAGCATTGGCCGGCAGACTCGATTCATGAGATCCATGAAAGCAGCCGGCGCATTTGTGAGACCAAACGGCATTACCAGAAACTCATAGTGTCCGTAACGAGTTCTGAAAGCCGTCTTTGGAATGTCATCTGGGTGTACTTTGAGTTGGTGATAACCCGAACGAAGATCAATCTTCGAGAAGTAGCTTGCGCCTTGTAACTGGTCGAAGAGATCATCAATCCGGGGCAACGGGTATTTGTTCTTGATTGTGACTTTATTGAGTTCTCGGTAATCGATGCACATACGCAATGTGCCATCTTTCTTCTTGACGAACAGAACAGGAGCACCCCAAGGAGATGAACTTGGGCGGATAAAACCTTTGTCAAGTAGCTCCTGTAACTGCTTCATCATTTCCTGTATTTCAGCAGGGGCTAGACGGTAAGGAGCCTTTGCTATTGGAGCAGCTCCGGGAATGAGGTCAATGCGGAATTCCACTTGGCGATCAGGTGGCAATCCCGAGATATCTTCTGGAAAGACATCACGAAATTCGGAAACGACGGAAACGGTAGAAGGAGATTGAACTTCAGCCTTTGCATCGACAGCGTAGGCTAAGTAAGCAGAACAACCCTTGGCAACGTGCTTTCGGGCTTTTGCAATTGAAATAAGGCATAAGTCGCCTTTGTGTCTATCACCATAAATGCATATGTCTCGGCCCTCGGGAGTGGTAATCTTGATCATTCTTTTCTTGCAAACGATTTGGGCCTCGTTATGAACTAACCAGTCCATGCCTACTATGACATCGAATTCCCCGAACTCCATAGGGATCAGATCTATATTGAATACTACGTCTTCTACCAATAATGTACAATTCCTATATACTTTGTCTGCTTTTACTAACATATTGCTAGTAGTCTCTATGTCAAGTACAAATTGCAGTTTGGAAGTTGGCATGTTAAATTGACGAGCAAATGTAGTGGAGACAAACGAACGATTTGCTCCAGAGTCAAACAGTATACGTGCAGGAATTGAGTTAACATAGAACGTACCAGTGACCACCTCCGGGTCATCCTTTGCTTCTTCAGCTGTGATTTGGAATGCCCTTGTTGGAGCCCTTTGAGATTGATCTCTGCGAGCCGTGGAAGCTACAGAAGATCTTGCTGTTGATTGTGGAGCATTCTGATCTCGTGGGGGTTTCGGGCAGTCCCTTGAAAAATGGCCAAGCCTGTGGCAATTGTAGCATGCATCATCTTTTCGTGGACAATGCTCCCAGTGATGGCCTTTCTGCCCACAGCAGAAACAATACATATCCTGAGTCTTGCACTCCCCAGAGTGCGCTTTTCTGCATCGTCTGCAGTCTCTCATCTCTGAACTGGCCGAAAAGGCCCTTCCTTTCTTTGGTGATGAAGACTGTTGATGGGATTGAGGAGAGAATCGGGAGGATCCAGACTCCCGCTGCCTTTTTGGTGGCGACGGTTGAGTCGGTGGTGCGGCGGCTGAACCTATGACATATCCGGATAACAGGACAATCTGCTCCACATTCCGAGCAGCCTCGAGTAATCCAGCAAACGTTGTATACCGAACCCCACTCATGGTTCGGCGTATCTCATAGTCTAGTCCGGCCTCAAACCGGGCTATTTTTCTCTCTTCCGTGTCAACTTGATGTGGTGCAAACAAACTTAAGCGGGTGAACTCAACGGCATATTGTGTAACCGTTTTCGTTCCTTGAGTCAGATTCAGGAACTTCGCCTCTAGACGGCGCTTCTCATCAGTAGGACAGTATTGCTGGGTGAATACTTCCTTGAACTCATTCCAAGACATGTGTGATACTACCTCCATCGTCAGCACATGTGTCATTGCATCCCACCACATAACAGCGTCCCTTGCAAACATAGCGGTTGCAAAGCGGACCATGTCTTTATCAGCGCAGTCGCTGATTCTGAAAGTTCGTTCCGTGGTGGTGATCCATTCCAATGCTGTAACAGCATCACCGGTTCCGTCAAAAGTAACAGCCCCGTTACTTTTGAAATCCTTAAACCTGCAACCCCTTGATCGGTTAGAAGACCCAGTGTCTTGTCTTTCCTCTTGATCGTCTTGTTGTTGCCCCTTGTTCTTTCGCTTATCAGCCTTTCGTTTTGCCTCAGCCTCATCTCTGGCCCTTATTTGGTCAGCAAATGACTGAGCCTGCTCAGCCATTCGTTTGGATTGTAGCTCATTGTTTTGTTCCATGAGAGCTTGCATCATCTGGAACATTTGCTGAGGAGTCATATCATCTCCTGACATGTTCTGAAATATAACAACTTATATTTAGAACATTTATTTGTAAGTCCTAAGTGTACAGTTACCCTTTGTGTTTCCCCGTGTGCATGTCAATCCTATCTTAGTTCAGATCATTACTTAGAAGTTCGTTCTAATATCATAACCTAAGTTTGAGTCCAAGTCCTCGCGGACACTTGAAACCTCAAACTAATGCTCTGATACCAAACTGTGACGTCCTTGTTAAATTAATGATATAATTGTAATCTCCAGGATCGACTAACAACCCAATGAGTATCATAATAATTGAAATTGAATACTTAAATTAGAATTAAGCACATCCACACTAAAGCAATAGAATACATGTCTACAGTGATAAAAGTCTAACTATTACATCAACATAATTGTTTTAGAAGTAATGAATCCCAGCCCAAAGCTATTACATTCAAGTACCAATAGCTTCTATAGTCTCCGGGATATTGATTTGATATGCTTAAGTGGAAGGTCCAGCTACACTTTTGCCTTTGCCTGAAAACATGGTGAGTCAACAGTAAGCTAAATGCTTAGTGAGATAACAGATTATGCATACAACAAATATTTCTTTACATGCAATGCTTAACCATGGGCAGTGTAAGCCCCATGTATGTGAAAACGGCAGTGAAAGCCTCAATGTGTGAGTAAACCATGCAGTGCTAGCATGGGGTGGCAGTTCAATATGCTGATCGGGGATGTGCCGAACCTGATGGGATACGAGTGGGATGATCAGTCCCCGACAGTGGCCTGCTGTCAGCCCCAGTCCAGGTCGCATCAGATTATGAAGTAATGATCATGCAGTGCAAGCATGATGTAAATAGATGCACTTCAAATGAACGCTGGCTACATGTGTGTTACATGTCAAGTACGAGTGTGCATCATAACAACAAAGTAATCTTGAGTGCCAAATGATGTATATGAACAATGTGAACATCCCATTGAATGTATAAACACGTATGTAAAGACAATAAATGTTCGAATGATAATCTGCAACTCACAGTGATTGGTTTTGTGACTTGATCCTGAATCAATGTGTGTTTTGATAACACCACAATGATCTGTAAAGTAGGTGTAATAGTGAATTTGTGTCAGTAATTGCTTAAAAATTGTATTCTGAAAACTAAGTATAATTGTACTGATTTCGGACCACATCCGAATTCGGATGGTCCGAAATGCAAGGTTGTCCGAAATATGGTATTGGTCCGAAGTTGGCAGGGTCCGAATTCGGCAAGGTCCGAAATTACTATTCGTCCGAAGTGACTGTAGGTCCGAAAATGGGTCTTTGGTCCGAATTCACTACTGGTCCGAATTTGGGTGAGTCCGGATTGGGTTAGGGTCCGAGTTCGGACTTCGGATGAACAGGCCCGAATTCGGATGGTCCGAATTCGGTTCATCCGAACCGAGTTCATACTTTGTAAAATTTCCAGATTTTCCAGATTTTGCATTTTGACCATTTTGCATGTTTTAGTTACTAAAATAGTAAATGTGAACTTAGAAACACTATTTCAACTTATAACATGTCACTTATGTACCAAAATAACCGATTTGTGTCCATTTTTCTTATGAGTCTCGATGAACACACACACTAAAACACACACATATCTTGAAATCACACTTAGAGGTGGAATCTGATTCTGAAATTTGGTACATTGCAACATACATGCTCGATTTCAACAAATCCATCATAATATATAACATGCATTAACATCTGTATCAAAAATCTTATGATTCGGTTGTTATTGAAACCGAACCAAAATCTTCAAAATCCGAAAGATTGAATGATGTTTACCTTAAATTGATTCTTGTAGTTGTTATAGTCTCCTATATGCCACTTGAATCCAGATTTTTTTGCACCTTAATTCGATGATTTCTTGTGTGTTCTTTTGATGCAGCCGAGAGAGAGTAGAGAGAGAGAGAGTACGGTTAGAGAGAGAGAGAGTGATGGTGAAAATGAAAGTTTTCCCCCTTTTTATTTGTATTTTGACTTATTTGCACACTAAACCCCTCAACTTCGTATTTTCTTATTTAACTGATAATATGATCAAAATTAACTTAAATTGATATAATATTCCATTAACATAATAATTAAGTCCTTAAAATTGCAAATTACATATATTTGAAATTTGGGATGTTACACTAATATTCACAAATTTTTAAAGGGCAAGTCTTTAGCTGAAGAAACAGTGCAGCAAAAAGATCCAAATGCAGCAATTAAAGAGCTACGAAACTTGTGTTTGAACAGTTTGATGAGATGCGAGAACGCATGATGGGGTTGGAAAGTGCAGTAATAACAGCCTTGGGTAATTTGTCTGAACATGTTTCTGCGGTAGAACAAACTTGAAAGGCTCAAGCTTCAGCTCCTAAGCGTAAGCATGACGAAGACTCCGCTGATGCTCCTCATGAGGGGGAGAAGAGGAGGAAGCTTGATGAGCCAACAACTGGTTTATTAATGATCACGTATCTGGAGAAAGAGGCTGAAGCTCAAGAGAAAAGAGAAGGCGAAAGCTCTAAGGAACCTGCTGGTACTCAAGGTGGACAGGAATTGATTTTTTATGAAGATGTTCCTGTTCCATTGAGCATTCAATCAGAGTTTTATAATGTTGATGAATATGAAGACTCCAAAGATGAAGTTCATGAACAAATTCCGATGATTGAGGATGCAGAGAATGTGGTCGAAATTGAAGAGTCTGATGATGATGATGTCATCGAATTGACTGATATTACAGTAAGAGCTGAAAGGATAGAAGAAGAAGAAGTCTTGGTTTAGGAAATTCTAAAAGATGATAAACTTTAACCGACGGTTAAAAAGCCTGAGGTTATGGTACAAATTAAAGAAGAAGATTTTGATCCATTCCATGTGGAGATTTCTATCCCTCCTGTTGTTAAAGAACTCAATGAAGTTGAGATAATGGATAGGTTCTTTAACGAATATGTCTTAGCGGATGAATCGCAAAGAAAACATCAATTAACGTTAGAAGCTTAAAGGATTGTACAAAGGGAGACTAATGACATGCTGTTTATTCTGAATGAGGAAGAAGTGAGAAAGAAAAAGAAAAAGGGAATAGAGCTTTCATCGAAGAAATCAGCTGAGTATACAAGAAAAAGGAACAAATTTCCATATCTTGAAGATTATCTTGAAAAGAAGATATGTTGTAAAAAACAAGCTTCATGCACTTTCCTGAAAGTACTCAGAGTTTTAGAGCTAAATTGACCAAATTTAGCTAACTATGCAAGTTTCCTTCAGAATAAAGCTCAAAGTGATGAAAAGGTCAGAAGTGAATTTCCGATTGTTGATCTGATCAAGATAGAAAAGGATCGGTTTGTAAAGATATTTTATCCTACTTTCACGGTAACATGATCAGATGGAAAGACTTACACGTTTACTGAAGCCGCCATGTTTTGGATACACTTGGTTGATATTGAAGACTTGTTTGATGAAATTTGTCGAAACAAACGGAATGAACATTGTAGGTTCGCTCTGAAGACTTTGTTTCATTTTATGCACATTAAACTCGTGCTTATGTCAGTGCAAGACCTTCAGATAGGTGTTGAAAGAGGTATGCGTAAGATCAATGTCATTCCACCTAATAGAGAAATCAAGTTTGCTGGGGAGTTAAAAGAATATCAAGTGATAATGGTGAAGCGTCCAGCTGTTATGTACAGAGATAAAGATCGAAAGCTGAGAGCAATGAGAAGTATTGAACTAAACAAGTTTTGTGATGAGGAACCCTTCAGAAGGTTATGAGTAGGTTGAAAGACAAGTTGGCTGCTGATCAGAAGAGGAAAACAAAGAGAGGAGCTCTCAGTGGTTATGATAAGAGACTCATGGTAGAGTTCATTTCAAAGATCAGATGGAGACTGTCCAACAGAAAAAGCATGAGAAATTTTGAGATGAAGTTGGGGCTGACAAAATGAAGACTGAGTTTATTTCATCAAAGGGGGAGAATGTTAGAACTTATTTTGGTTGATGAAATAAATAACTCTAGGGTATAAAGTGTAAATAGGTCAAAGTTGTAATTATATATAAATAGGTGTTTTGTCTTTTGTAGAATTTAGATCTGATATTTTCATTTGTAATTAGCACGGAAATCATTGTGAAGAATTCCAGGGCTACAGTGCACGTTTCCTACCAATTTCTTCTCTGTAATCTTTTGACTATAATCAAATCATTCAGTAAGTGTTTCTGATCTTGTTCTTAATTGTTTATGCTTGATTGTTGATTGAAATCATAGGAATTACACATCCGGTTGATGTGAAAACCTATTTGATGAAATATGCTGGAATAAAAGAGAAGAGAATTGTAGATTCGCTCTTAAAGCCATATTTCATTTCATGTACACCAAGTTGGTCTTAATGTCTATCCAAGACTTACAAATTGGTGTTGAAATAGGAATGAGAAGGATAAAGTCACTCTGCTGAACAGACAGATCAAAGATATTGAGAAGCCGAAAGAGTATCAAGTGGTTCTTGATAAACATCTAGTTGTTATCTACAAAGACAATAATCAAAACAAAAGAGCTATGAGAATGATCAAGCTGAATAAATACTCAGATGGTACTCTTCAGAAAGTAATGACAGCTCAAAAAGGAATTCTTGATCTTGATGTGATGCGACGTTTGAAAGGTGGTGGTATGAATCCATTTGATAGGAGAATTATTGTTGAATTTGTGTGGAAGATTGAATCAAGATTGAGAAGCCGAAGAAGCATCAGAAGATTTGAAATGAAGTTGGGCTGAAAAGACTAAAGACTTAGTACAATTCATAAAAGGGGGAGAATGTTAGGTTTAATATTTTGAGTTTATGAATGTAATAGTTAAGGGAGCTTTGTGTATTCATTTCATGTTTGTAGATAAGTAGAATACAGATGTACTATTGTTGGTACGAATTTGCATGTAGTTTATTGTGTTTGCACGACTGTACAGATAGGACAAACAACCTAGCCTTCTGTGCAAGACTTTCAAGAAACAGATTTGTAATTTCTCTCATCTCTGAATATAATCATTCGGTCGTTTGTGTATGTGATTGTTGTTCTTAATTGTGTATTTGATATTGTTAATTGTTGATATTGAAATAACAGGGGTATTGGTTACCTGACAGTCAAATGGGATATTCATATGAGCAAGATATCTATTAGTGTCTTGTTTAAAGAACTAAGGAAATATCATGGTGATGTTGATTCCCACAAGCATATGGCCAACTCAGTGGCATCACTGCTTCTAAACATGAACAATATTTCCAAGACGAATGATACCTTGTCTTTGTTATCCAACAAGACTGTTGTTCTTGAAACGGTCCAACCACCACCACCTACATATGGGTATACCTCAGCTGGATCCTCCTCCCAATAGCCAGAATATGGTCTACATTCGTTTTCTGCCTATGGGCTACCCTCGATGCTGATGAAGCAGAAATTAATGAACAAATGGTCATGCTGTCGAATCGCCTCCAACAAAAGAGATTTTATCAGAACAAGACCAACAATCAGCTGAGGTATGATATGGGCCCAAGGTAGTATCCTGACAAGAGGAGGGAGGACAGAAAAGAGGAGAGGAGAGATGATAGGAATGACTGGAGGAGGGATGATCGGGATGACAGGAGATATGATGACCAACGAGAGATGAGAGATGAGAGACCATATGACGACAGGAGAGACTACAGAGATGACAAACACTCTGAAAGGAGAGATGGATGCAGAGGGGATGACAGAATAGACTATCATCGTCTGGAAGACAACAGAGACTCCGACGTGCAGATAATACGCAAGAGAAAAGAGAGGAGAGGCTAATAAATGGGGAAGCTGAATCTGCAGACGAAAGAGGGTGCTATATATGTGGCAAACTCGGTCACTTTTCTCAAGAATGAGAAAACCATTAAGATTGTGACCTGGGTTATTACGAAAGCAAGGTGGCGATGCTAAAGAAGCGGGCTAATGCAATGGCACTCGTGGCTCAGGAGGACTACTGAGTCGACGAAGAATCTTATGATGATGATGACAGAGGCCAAAACTGCAACATGGCCAACCGGATTGGTCTAACTGCGGACACTGCCATTGCAGAGTACCAATCAGACGAGTCTATCGAAGGGGAGATCATCGAGGATACTCTAGCCTATCTTATGACAAATTCCGGGGATGCCGAATGTTCCACATTAGACATTTAGACTAGTGAGGTACATTCCCCTTACTTTCATCAATGCTTAAATGCTAAATTTGTTAGAATGTAAATGGCACACACAAGTTCTTGAGCTAGAAACTAAATATAATGTCGAAAAAGATAAGTGTGTGAAAGCAGAACAACTCGTACAAACAATCAAGGAACAATCTGCAACTTTTGAGAAAAATTGGCTAAATGAACATAATCTCGTGAAAAGGTTATGGCTGGGGATAAGAACACTCACCTTAAGAATTGTATCGATACAATCACTATAAAATGTTCTTTGAAAACTAAATTATCTGTATTAACAAAACCCCTTGAGTCATTAGATGTTGAAAATTTAGAAAATGAAAGAAAGTTTAAAATGATTGAGAGAGAGAATAGGTTTGTACTCCCGTTGATCTACGCGGATTTGGGTATGAAAATCAAAAGAATTAAGAAAGACTAAGTTATACCAAATACCACTGGCAGTGTACCAGTCGTAAATAGTACAGCTTGAAGCTGACCTCGGGATTATCGATCATAGGGAACGACAATAGGAAATGAGATACCGATACTTGGATGGTCACTAATATCTAGCCATTGAGAAAGGATGAGGATGATTCTAACCCTAAATATTTAAACTATCTAGCCGATTAATAAATAAGATAAGCTACAAAACTAAAAACAAGAGAAATATCAGATATATTAAAAGCAACACTCACTTGGATATGTCTTTTAGGATAATGGAGTAAAAAGATGTAACAACACTTATGATGTTTTTCGTCAAATAAAAGTAAGTTCGAATTTAATCCGACTGTTTTAATTTTTTAAGTTCAAGAGTTTGAAACTTTGATGTAAAACCGATTCATGAACACATTTTATTAATTTCAGAAAATCAAGTATGAAGTTTTCCAGTATTCCCCAATTTCTTATAATCAACAGAAAATGTCTTTTGATTAATTAAGTCAACTAAATCTAGCTTTTAGAGATTAAATCTGTCTACATGTCAAGCCCTCGAAAATATTTATAAATACTCAATTTAGCCGCATAAACATAATCAAGTTTAGGGAAATCAAATATTAAGCTAATCCTATAACCAAAATATTGCTAAGGGCTAATTTTCATACAATGATTTCGCAATTTATTAACTAGCCACTATCTTATAATCACAATAATGCTAGAAATAACAATCAATTAATAAATTACATAAATTTGATTAAGTTCATAAAAAATCAGCATTTATAATCAATAATCATCATCACAATAATGCTAGAAAAGCAACTATAATACTGATTCTACCAATGTTAATCGCATGAATTAAAAATACATCGATGAATCAAACAATTTTCAACCAAAACCATCAAATACTCCACTAATCCAGATAAAAACGTAACCCAAGCAAGAGTTTAACTAAACTACTCGCTAATCATGATAATAACAATAAAATAAATGAAACCTGTACTGAAAAATTACCATTACAGAAAAGGAAAGAGTGTACCAAACCGGATGAAAAACGAAATAAAACGGCAACCGAATGCTTGAATCTACTCCAATACCAAAATGCTTGACTAATCTAAACGTAACTAAGCTAAAAACCGAAATCTATTGCCACACCTACTAATCGCACCACTAACTATGTGTGAAAGTTCATCCAAAATAAGCTTAACAAAAATGAGATGGCTGCTGAAACCTTTTATATTTTCACGCGATCGAGGCTGCGCTTGGCCATCGTGGTCGCGATGAAGAGCGCCAGCGCGATTCTGGTGGCGATGATGAGCGCGATCGTGATCATGTGGTCGTGACCGCGATTTGGGTAGAAAAGTCAAAGTCAACTCAAATTAGTTCAGCTCCAGGGAAGTTCGGCTTAGACCGTAGATTTGACGTTTTTGCTCCAAAATCCGTTCTTTTGATACTTTTGCAACCTCCGAACTACAAAATACAAAAGTAATCAAATAAGTGTCGTATTTAAACAATTCGAGGAAAAATAACCCAAATCTGAGGCAAAATAAGACGGAAAAATATGTACAAAATACGTCAGAACAAATAATCCCACACTTGAGTGTTGCTTGTCCTCAAGCAAACCTGCTCAAAAATATCCTAAGCTAAGCATCATCCCTAAAACCACTCTCAATCATATATCGCGTATAGACTCTATGTGACAACTGTCAATTTTGCGTTTCAGGTTAGACACCGACTCATCTATTCAAGTTACCTTTTCATTACCCAATTGATTTCTTAGACTTAGAAATAGAAACCTAAGTTGCAAGCAATTAAGAAATTTCGTTAATTTACTTAGTTTTCTACGTTCGACGTAGAATTTTCTGATAATGTTGTACAATGCCTAAAAACAATAAACATCAAACTAATACTAAAATACATATAAGAACATAAAAGAATAAAATTTATTATAACTTGCTCAAGTCAAGAAAACAAACACAATTATAGTGAAAATAAGCCATCAAACTTACACATCTTTACTTAATTAACAACACACATTTAATACATGTAATACATATATATATATAAATTTTAAATACCCCATCATTGGACGGCCAAGAGAGGGAGAGAGACAATACATATGGCTTTTTTATTATTATTAAAACCACTTCTACACTCCATCTCTTCATCATTTTCAATCCACTCCTTCTCTCTCTTGTTTCTCTCACTAAAACTTAGATTTTTTCTCTCAAAATTTGCAGAAAATCCAGCCCTTAACACCTTCATTTGAACACTTCAAGTGTGATACAAAAGGTACAAACATGTGTTCATTCATCTAGCATGAACACTACACTCAAACTTCATCTTTTTACAAGTTTTCTTGTCATTTCTCCTACTTTTCTTCCATTTTCTTCAAGAAACGTTTTTTTTTTATTTTTCAAAAACATGATGTTTGTAGAGTATCCTTCAAAACATATTAAATGTGTAAAATATGATAATCCATTATCAAACCTAAGTCAAGAAACAAGAAAGTTCTTGAAAAAGCTTCAAAATGGGCATGCATGTGTGTTTGAATGACTTCACCATTAAAATGTCAAACGTAATATGAGTAATACATGTGAAATACAACGAGAAGTCATCAAATACTCTTGCATGTATCTAAAATCGGTATTATTAGCAAAAATTTCGAATTTATGAACATGCATGACTAGTTTTGTTATGAACATGCATGTTGCATTCATGAACCTTTTGGGCAGATTATAACACCCAATTTAAACAGTCATAACTTCCTCATTTTTCATCCAAATGAGTTGATTCTTCTTCTGAAATTTAGGTTTATGAATCGGCTATCCAACCCAATTGGTTTCAAGAAAATCCAGTTTGATTTGTGTGTGAAAACGTATTTTTAAAGTTACATGTGCAAAAAGTAAATATCTGGCAGAATGTTCATGTGACTCGTAAATATCATAACTCTTAAAATAATGTTCCAAATAACTCGAATTCACTTCTGGAATTTAGTATTATGAGTTAGATTTTAAATGGTTGTGGTCGCACTCATATTCATTACGTTTTGACCCTCCAAATAGTCTATGCAAGAAAGGTGTGCAATCTGCTCAACCTTCTGGACTTCTGTTTTTGTATAATTTTTAAAGTAGACTTAGACATCTCCAAAAAATGTGTGAAATATGTCAAAATCTTCCTAAGACACTAAAGTTTATCATATAAATTATTCAAGGACAGAAAGTGAACTTAGCATCATGAAATGTAGACTAGAAGGAAAGAGTGGAAATCTGACAGATTCCAAATTTTTTTCTTATTCAACCCCCATTGAGCTAATTTCACACTTTTCATTATTCTAACATAAACTCACCATTTCGACAATGAAATACTATTATAATTAATATAATCAGATTTATAAAGGTTTTAAAAAGATTTATAACACCATTTAAATTAAAACATAACTATAAGGGCATTGTATACAAGTTATTACTAAGTAAAATTTATCGATTTACTTATTTAGACATCATATATATTTCATAGGAAGGAGGTAGTTTCCGTAATACCCAAGACTTGAGCAACACCTACTTGGACTATTGTGAGTATTCACAGCCCCTTTTTACTATTCTTAACGTTTTGGGGTTAAAAGCATAATACATTTTATACAATATGGTGGTTTTATCATTCTTGATACATATGAACTCATACATTTGTTCACTTATTTTGGCACATTGGTATGTCTACAATTGTAGTTTTGTATGAGTAGAAAAATTATACATTGTGTAAGACCACATGATAAACACTACTCAGTTAACTCATTTTGATGAGCCAGATGATTTTTATGGATATTGATATTTGGTTGACCACCCACTCATGAGGTACTAGTGAGTGCATAATTATCATACATACATTTATGTGATTTCACATCGTGGTATTCAAGTCAACATTCTAGGTTTGAGTAGTGACTCATTACATATACATCCTGTATAACATTTCCTTGTGCTGCAAAGACAAACATTAAACATCCAAGACATATTGCAAACATAATTTCATTAGAAATTGTTTATTTCATACAAAACTTGTGAACTCACCAACTTTTTATAGTTGACCCGTATTTTATGGCATGCTTTTTAGGAAATCATCAGTAGGTGATCCCTCATGACGCGTGTGCTAGCATTGAAGTAGTGTGCTCATCAAACCTTGTATTTTGGGATATGGACATTTTGTTAACGGCTATGGTTGTAAACTCCAACAATTTACTTTTATTTGCTTTGGTTTGAATGTTATGCAACTATTTTCATAAATGGTATGTTTCTATACTTATGCAATGATCATATCATTGTTACATTCTGTGTTTCCGCTATAGCGGGGTGTGACAGTTTTTGGTATCAGATTCTAAGCTAATAGAGAATACCAAGTTTTTGGTTAGAAAAATTTAAACTATAACCATTAGCTCAAAACAAGTTTCAAATTATTTTGCATATTACTAGTGTAATTAAATCAAGTGTGGCATTATCAGACTAAATTTAACAAAGCCTGATCACCTTTGTTTAATAAAGAAAGATAGGGCTAGACATGAAATAGTTACACTAGGAGTATGTTAAAGTGATTTTCATACTATAAATATTTACAACAAAATTTTAACATCTTGTGTGTGTGTGATTATTGCATAACTTCCTTATGCCTTAGACATTATGTTTATACCTTAGAAGTGAAAAGGTAGATATACAAGGATACGTACCTTATACACTTGATAATTACATACTTAGCGACAAACATGTATTTTATTTTAGCACCATGTCACGCTCATCATCATCCCACACTGCTTACTCAGACGATGCATCTGGTTATGTTACGGGACGCCCTAGTAACAACCCATGGATTTCCAAAGAAAAGGAAGACCCATCATAGCACGAACAAGAGGAATCTAGCGGTTATACCCCGATTCTTGATCCACGAGTGTCACCCGTGACCCTACTACCCCCGCCACCACCCGCATATCCCCCACCAGCACTTCGTGGACCCCGTATCGGAGTGACAGCAATAAAGAGTGTCCCGATACCTGGAAGGGTAGGGATGAGAGCATCACCCACTGAGACAGTTAGAGCATCCCAGCCAGTCATGGGAACACCAGCGAGTAGCGTACCTAGTATGGCACTGGACCAGGCACGAAGACTCCATGTCTTGGACTTATCTGTTAGGGAAATTAGGCATGACTTAGTTTATCAGCAGCAACTGGTGACTAGTTTGGTTGAGGCATTCGACGATGTGCTTACTGCATTTATGCAATCAAGGAGGACAGCGGATGAGCCCAATATGGCCGCTAGGAGACTAAACGGTAACCTATGCTTGATTGTGGGGACTATGTGTGAGTCCTTGTGGTGGTGACTATCCTGTGGTCACGATTCTAAGGATGGCAACTGTGGTTACGTTTTTGAAAAAGCATCTCATCCTTACTCTTATTTTGAAACAAACATTATGAATTAAATCTTTTGAAGGATGAAATGTTATAATCAGGCAAATTCTGAACTTTCAAATTTCTGATGTACTGTTTAAGTTTCTATCGAAATATGAACTTTTAATGTTATTCGTGGGATGTAATGTTGATATTTCCTATGAACCTTGATATTCTAAGTTTATGTTTTGGTTGATTATAAGTTGTATATATATATATATATATATATATATATATATATATATATATATATATATATATATATATATCTATATATATATACATATATATATATATATGTATGTATATATACATATATATATATGTATGTATATATACATATATATATATGTATGTATATATACATATATATATATGTATGTATATATACATATATATATATATGTATGTATATATACATATATATATATATATATATAGGTATGTATATATATATATATGTATATATATATATATATATATATATATATATATATATATATATATATATATATATATATATATATATATATATATATATATATATATATATATATATATATCAATGCAATAATGTTTGTAAAGCTTACACACATAATAAATTCTAAAAAAAATTTGTAATTTGGATGCTAGAATCATGCCACCACGAAGGAGTACACGTAACTTTAAAGGTGAACCTAATCTGGAGCAGATGATAGGGCAACACATCAGAAACGCGATTCCTAACATAGTGACCCAAGTAACTGCAGGAATTAACATCGGAGGAGTTGGAAATGAAGGTCATAACAACCGTAACAGAAATACTGAAGACCCAAATAACCGAAACAATGAGAGGTCATAAAAGGCATTCATGTCTTGTAAACCAAAGGAATATTGTGGGACGGAAGGGGCGACCGGGCTGATCACATGGATTGAGCACATGGTGGAATTCACAAGTTCGCAACCGTGGTCATGAAGCAGCAAATCAAATTCCATGGGAGGAGTTCACCGGTCTCCTAACCAAGGAATTCTGTCCAAGGAGTGAAATCAAGAAACTTGAAGCTGAACTCTGGAATCATACCATGATAGGGAAGGAGATTAATCAATACACTCATCGTTTCCATGATTTATCAAGACTAGTCCCTCATATGGTTACCCCAGAAGAAAAGTAGATTGAATGCTACATTCATGGATTGGCTCCAGAAATCAGAGGAATGGTTATGGCTGCACAGCCTGCAACATTTCAAAGTGCTGTGGTTCTGGCAACAAGTTTGACGAATGATACGGTTAGAGCAGGAACTTTGGGGAGAAAAGAGACTAGTAAGAGGAAGGCGGAGAACCAAAAGGGGAAAGGACATAGGCGAAACTCGGGGAAGAGTCAGAAATTGGGGACTAATTATGGGGTCAAGGTTCATGAGACAAAACTGTATCTAGGGGGACTTCCAAAGTGCGCCAAATGCAACTATCATCATGAAGGGAAATGTGCTTACTGCACGAACTGCAAGAAGATTGGTCACCCAACGAAGTATTGCGAAGCTGGGAATGACGGGAAGAAGGAAGAAAACAAGGAAGAAAGGCTTGCTATGAATGTGGAAGCCAAGAGCACTTTAGAAACAACTCCCTGAAGTTGAATAAGGGCTTGGTGATAACCGAAATCCGGTTAGACAAGCCAGAGGAAGAGCCTTTGTTCTAGGAGCTGAGGAGGCAAAGCAAGACCCTAATGTGGTGACCCGTATATTCCTCTTAAACAACCACTATGCATCCATATTATTTGATTAAGGGGTGGATAAAAGTTTTATTTCGACTAAATTTAGGCCCATGATTATGTGAATGCAACGAACGTAAATAATCCTTATGTAATTGAGTTTTCCAATGGTCAAGAAGCTAAGGTCAATTTGGTTTTAAATAGTTGTAGTTTGCATCTTGATGATAAGTCTCGATATGTACCTTTTTCTGATCGAATTATGAAGTTTTGATGTGGTGTAGGTATGGATTATGTAAGGTTTTGACTCTATGGATCTATCTCGACGTGACACCTTCCAACGAGTGTGGAATCCTCGTTAGCGGCTTGATGGTTAGATCACGCACACCGAAACACGGAGACTACCACGGTGATAGACGAACAACTTAGAATGCCCCTACACGATGATTCTCTCCGAAACAACTCTCTGATAACTTGCAAGTTCGAGATAGCCTTTGCTAATCGCTCTGATAAACGTCTGCAAAAGTCTGATAATTAATCGAATTAACCCTTAATTATACTGACAGATTCGAGTTTGTCTAGGACAAATTCGAATCTGGCCCAAGGCCTATTCGAATTTGTCCTCAATGACAAATTCGAATTTACCCTAAATTCGAACCTCACATATCAAACTTATATTTGAACTTATGTTTTATCTTATGTTTGAATTCATCTTTGAACTTTATGTTTGAACTTCTTGTAATACATTACACCAAGTTCAAACATACAAACAATCAATATCAAACACACATAATCAAACATATATCAAATATTCAATATCAAGTAGATAGACTTTTACAAAATGCTATCTATACTTAGACTGCTATCGTCACACAAGATGTACTAACAGACTCCCCCTTGACGGTAGCTTCTAACTATTTACATTTTGACTAAGTACTAAGGTCTATTCAAGATGCCTCCTGCATAAAGACCCTGTTCTACACATACCTTGACAACATTCTGATACTTTTTCGCTTCAGACTCCATATGCGCATCACACGAGATTTTATGAACATGAAGTACATGAAGATCATCTTTGGACAGGTTGACCAGGTGCAACGGATCATACACTCTTAGAATCACCTTTTCTTCGAGGTCTTCCATTACTGCTTCACCTGTCTCACTTTCAACATACCACCAGTTGAGGTTTCCTAACACATTTTGTGGCATAGGCTTTAGAAGGACTTTCTTTAAGCATCTAACTGGCTTGTAATGTATTTTCATCCATGACCTACTAGTTAGAGGATCAATTCTTGTATGGTCCATAACTCTTTTGCCTATTCGTGGGTTTAGCTTTTCAAACTTCCTAGACCTCCCTTCCCTTCTGATAATCTTGGCAATTATTTCAGCATAGGGATCGTCTCCGATATTAACTAGCTCTTTCCACGCTAACGCCTTTATCTCAACTTTTGGCAGTGAATTGAAGTCTTTCATCTTCTCCTTAGATACTGAAGGCCATCCTTTCTCTTAATGAGAAACAACTGCAGTTCTCGATCAAAGAACCAGCTAAGTATACTCCCGGACAGCTTTCCAGCACTTGGCACAATCATCTTTTCCTTTAATTCCATAGCCTTCTTTTCTGCCCTGAACCATAACTTTTTCTGTTCTTCAACAGTCAGCTCCCTGACAGGCTCTCCAACTTGAGTCAACATTTAAGGCGACTTTAACAGCTTCTATGTCAATCACGTTTTGTTCCACCGTTACATACGTATCAGTGATGGGATGTTGCTGAATAACGATTTCATCAGCTTCATCTTCCTCATCACCAATACTTCATCATCAGATTTCCATTCAGGAACGTCCTCTGGCACAAACTCTCCTTCCTCCAACTCTTCAATCTCATCTTCAAAACCAAAATCAAATTCAATGTTATCTTCCTCAATATCCATCAGAGCGTCAATCATCTCGCTCTCAAAGGTCTTTGAGGAACTAGGCTCACCTCCTTCAGCTCCTGACTGACTCGGCTCCCCCTGAACTTCAGCATGCTGAGCTATAGAAAAATCTACTGGCACACTATCTTTTTGTGCATCGGGATCATTGTCGTCTTCGTCATCTTCTCCTCTCAACTCTTCAACATCTCTGCAACTTGTCTCCCCATGAGCCTTTAGATTTTTCATTAGTTGCTTGATGAGGGACCTCATAGTTCTGAGCGCAGCAGCTTGATCAGCGACGAATGTCTTCAATTCAATATTTTCTTTATCAATCTTTGCATTATGCTCTTGAAGCTCGCTGACTGCTTTTGATAGTTGGAAGATTTGGACTTGTTGGAAATCCACTTTGCTTCGGAGCTCTGATAATCGTTGGTTGTCTGTGAAGGTTGATGGAATTGATGTGATAGGTGACAGGATGATTGGTGGTTGAACGGATGGCTGAGCGGATGGTTGAGCGGATGGAATTTCAGGCTCTGAAATGGAAGCAGATGAAGCTCCTTGCATAAACCTATGCCTTTTGGCCCTTTGGCTAGGTACTAACGGAGCAATATCTTCAATCTCAAAATCAGAGTCATCTTCATCAGAATCTCTAGATGCTCTCTTTTCTGCCTCTCGATCACTAACCACAATTCTGGATCCATATCTGCCTATTCTGACAGCCGGATCTTCCGTTTCTACTGCTGGTGCCTCAACCTCTATCTCCTCAACTTCCTCTGATGACGACTCTGAGGTGGTCATAGCTTGACCCTCTTCCTCATGTTGATATTCATCAATGTCACACGTCAGATCATCAAGAGTAGCTGGAGGCACCAGAATGTCACCAATAAGCTCAGTAGTAATTTCTTCCTGTGCATGAGAGCCTTGAGCCCAAATTTCTTCCAGACTCTCTACTCGTGGATCTATTTCGGGGGTCACACCCGAAGGACCCGCAGGATCCGATGAAGGACCTGCTTCTACTTACTCTTGCACCCTGCTTGTTGAAGGCCTTGAAGCCTGAGTCTGTCTTACTTGAGCTCTTTGCCTCCTTCTTGGTTGTTGTGAAGGCCTTTGCTGTTGTTGTTGCGGCTGCTATGGATGAACTTGTACTTGCGATGGCTGCGGCCCTTCCCCAGCCCAATTCGCACCTTCGGGGGCTTCAAAATCAGGATTTACCACAGCACCAAAAAGTGGTGCATCCAGTGGTCTTACCACCTCTCACCTACGGGCATTATGCGATTGACAATCTGCAAAAATTTGCTTATCGATCACAGCGACACTCTGAATATCGTCTAGCTACGTTAAGTTTGGCAAAAAAATGGCGTATCAACATCATAACAAACCTCGGATACATCAGAACCTTTCTCTTGATGGAGCTGTTATTTGATGAACAAACTCCGCAAAGAACATCTCGGAGTAACTGAACTTCTTATTATACACCAGCGCGATCATTGCCGATTGCATCTTTGACACGATATAGTCAAATCCGGCCTTCTTTGGAGCAAAACACACCATAAAGACATGTGCAAGATACCTCCATTGCCCTATTAGACCACTCTTCATGTAAGATGCCTTAGCTATATCAAGGCCATCCCCATCCTCAAAAATGCTGCTTGCCTTACTTCCAAAGGGAAGTCAATAGGCCAAGCTTCCTGCTCAACTTATCCCAGCTGCAAAACCCTACGTAACATATCGGCAGAGAATACAAGAGGCTGCCCGGCGATTCTAGTCCTCAACACCGTCGGCGTCACCGTACAGTCAACTTGCAGGTGATCCCAAAATTGTCGGACATAAGGAAGTACGATCTGCACATTATGAGAAAGGGCATACGACACCCTTGAATTAGCCAGAAAATCCACCATATGTCGAAACGCCTAAGCTTCAGGAAGCTCACGATCCGGCGAAACGATCATATTATGCTTTTGAATAAAAGCTCTTTCGCCCATATCTGCACAATAAAGTATAAAATATATTAGAAGGGACAAAATAAAAATGAAACTTGTTTAAATTCAAATTTGTTTTATTTTGAACTTATGTAAGTTCAAATCCAACACTTATGAATTTCTACAAGTTTGTCGTTAAAATTATTCAAACTTTTCGATTTTAATAACAAACTCGAATATAACAAACTTGAACGACATGTTCGAATTTGACCTGAATTCGAGTTTGCTGATATGTTCGAACTTAATGACAAATTCGAACTATATGAACAAACTCGAAGTCGGCACTTTCGATACATAAATCCAAGATTTAAACCATTTTAGACTTAGAAAATCACATTCACTAGTCCTAATAGGTTCTAAACGAAGATATTTGTCACTTATTAGAAATTTCACCGGCTAAACTTTGTGATTTTGAATCACAAAGTTCAAAACCCGTAAAACTTCAAAATTGGTCGATTTTTGCTCAAATTGAGTCTAAAACTTCCTAAATCTTGTATAATAATGTTGTTTATACCTAGATTTTGCTATAGTATCGAACACAAAGTACAAAACTTCGATGAATAGATGAAAACCCGAAAAACGGCAAACTCGAAAGCTAAACTCGAAATCGCTCAATGGTAAGTTCGAATGGCTAAAGTCGAATGTAGGTGACAATGAATGTTCACTGTTGACCTATATATACTAACCACATTCGAATTTGTCTTCAAATTCGACTTTACTGACAATTTCGAATGTAAATTCGACTTTGTCTTAAATTCGAATTTAAATGAAAAATTTGAAAATCTTTGAATAAAATTCAACTTTTTCAACTTTTTTTTTTTTTGTGTAACGGAGACAAACTATGCAAAATTTGTTTATACTAAGAACAAGATTTTCACGCAATATTTGTTTATTCAACTAAGAATGCATTCTCAGTAACTTTGACCTTTTTCCTAAATAAAAAATAATAATAAAATAAAATAAAATAAAATAAAATAAAATTTTGAACAAAAACTTAAACTAATCTACAATACTTTTAAATTTACATCCTATATTTAACACTAACCGAATATTTTTGGTGAAAATGTCAAAGACAGGTTCAATCAGATAGCGATGTCGAATACGCACTTTCAGCATCTTACTTTCACACTTAGGAATTTTTTGATTCCTTTGATTGTTTGTCGTGACACACATTTCTAGACGATTGTTGGTATTATTTTCCCTTTAAACATGTTACACTTTGGAATATCCCTTGGCCTTTTTATTGATCAAGAAATTATCTTACGTGACTCATACTTAGACATACTTTTATGATCAAGGCATACACACAATGATTATAACTTTTCGGTATTGTAAATTTTCTTTAAAAGGAAAACGTCGGACACAGTTTTGTATTTACATACAACAGAGTGTCTTAGTTTGACTTAAAGTTTATTTTAAAGCTAGCAAGACAGCCGTGACAGGTCTGTACCGACGTACAACAAAGCGACTTATCTTGCTAACTCGAGTCAAACCAGAGGCAACAGTTCTGTACTTACGTACAACAGAGTTACTTGTTTTGACTCTCAACTCAGTATCATGATTTTTCTATTCTTTTTTTTTTTACTTTAAGATGTATCTGATGTTACTATACATCCCCCAGAAAATTTGCATACCTCATTTAGAATCAATGTCTGTATGTCTCTAACATAAAAATTAAGACCATTTGGTCATTCATCTAAGTTGGTGACACGTCTGACTTTTTCTTGAATATTTTATTAGCCTTGAGACTCCCTTTGTGTATTATGCCTACCAACATATCAAACTAGATAATGTATAATACTTAGAATTTTAGGTGCATTATGTGTGAAAGCTTAACACTTAGAGATTGTAAAGACTGTGCTAATTTTCGTCACTTTGAACCTATGTATCTAACACTTAACTCATTTTCTGATATTCTCTTTTTTTTGAACTTTTTATGGTTTTCTCTCTTTTTTCTTTTGTTTTTCATAAATAAGAGTAAGGAAATATACTAACCTACTAACTTACTATAAAAAAAAAATTCTTCTAAGCTACTAAACTTACTATAAAAAGATAGAAATTCTACTGCTATAAAAAGAAATAAACTCTACTAAGGTCAATTTACTCTGGATTACGCATTCCATTTAGTTGAACTAAATACTCAAAACGTGACTTATCAAAAACTTTGGTAAATAAATCAGCATTATTACCGTCCGTTGCCACTTTTACCAGCTTAATTAAGTTCTTTTCAGCACAATCACGTATAAAGTGGTGTCTTATGTCTATGTGCTTGGTTTTCCTGTGTTTAACTGGATTATTGGTTATTGCAATAGTTGACTGGTTATCTATCCTACTAGGAGGATGAGTATAAGTCAAACCGTAATCCCGCAATTGTTGTTGTATCCACAAAACCTGTGACCAGCAACTACCCGCAACAACATATTCGGCCTCGCACGTTGACACGGCTACCGAAGTCTGTTTCTTGCATTGCCAGGAAACGAGCCTCCCTCCAAGGAACTGACAACCTCCAGTTGTTGACTTGCGATTCAAGCTGCATCCTCCATAGTCTGAATCCGTGAACGCCTCCAATTCCAGATCGCCCTCCATATGATACCAAAGTCCCAGCTTCGGTTTCGACTTGAGGTATCTTAGAATCCGCTTCACAGCTTTCATGTGCATCTCTTTTGGATTAGCTTGAAACCTAGCACAAATACACACAGCAAACATTATGTCAGGTCTAGAAGCAGTTAAATACATGAGTGACCGAATCATGGCTCGATATAACGTCGGATCCACAACGGTATCACTTTCTGTACCCGGTCCAAGATTATGATTCACTTGAATCGGCGTGCTGAAGTGAGCTGTCAGCTTGGTTCCTTCCATCCTGAAGCGTTCTAAGATGTCATAGACATACTTCGTCTGATGAATAAACATGCCCTCCTTCCTCTGTTCGACTTGCAAACCCAGAAAGAAGTTTAACTCACCCATCGCACTCATCTCAAACTCAGACTTCATCACCTTTTCAAAGTCTTTGCACATCTGCTCATCTAATGACCTGAAATATATATCATCGACGTACACTTGTACCAAGATGAAATGTTCACCTTTTCGCTTCACGAACAGCGTACTATCTATTCTCCCTCTTTCAAACCCGTTGTCTAAAAGATGATTAGATAGAGTCTCGTACCACGCCCTCGGTGCTTGATGCAATACATACAAAGCCTTATCTAACCGATACACTCTGTCTGGATATTTCGAATCTGTAAACCCAGGCAGCTATTCCACATACACCAGTTCCTTCACTTTCCCATAAAGAAACGCGCTCTTTACGTCGAGTTGATAAACCTTGAAACCTTTGAATGAAGCAAAAGCTAGAAACAAACGGATTGCTTCAAGCCTTGCCACTGGCGCGAACACTTCATTGTAATCGATTCCTTCCTCTTGGTTGAAACCCTTTACTACAAGCCTTGCTTTGTTGCGAATGACTATACCCCGATCATCTCTTTTGCACTTGAAAACCCATTTGGTTCCTATTGCAACTTCTCCTCGAGGTAACGGAACTAACTCCCACACTTCAAGTTTCCTGAACTGTGACAGTTCTTCCTGCATCGCTTCAACCCAAGAGTTGTCTTTCAGTGACATTTGCACATTTTTCGGCTCTACTTGCGAGATGAAACATGAGTAGAGGCAAGTATGAAAGGCTTCGGAGTCATTGATCATCGACAACAACACTGTGTTGTTATTCAAACTACTCCTAGTCCTCACACCAGCATTAGGATTTCCTATGATACTCTCAATCGGATGATTCCTATTAATCCTAGATGTTTCTATCTCATCAACTCTAAGATTATCTCCCATATTTGATCCTATCTCTCCTAACGGGGGAACGACTTCAAACTCCACATTTTCTTCCTCATGGATACTGTCTTCAGAGTTAGAACTTGTTGTCTGATTTTCGTTTGTAGGTATTTCAGAATCATTTTCTTCTAGAGATCTATCTTCAGTTAATGTAGGCTCGGAAGTTGATGGAAAGGTGGTCCTCGGAATACTTTGACCTTCGTCATTCAGATTTAATGACGACAAGTCCTGTTCGATGGTACCTGCATTTCCATCCAACGGAATGTTAAATGACTTAAACAATTTGTCATAATCAAATATCCATTCGGGACCAGTTTGGGGTTCATGTGTATAACTCGTGACTTCAATGTTATACACAATCTCTACTGTACCATTTGATTTGTTAAAAACCCTTTTATTTGGTGAATTAGGCACATAACCTAGGAAATAACCTTCGTCAGCCTTTTCACCAAATTTTGGTTGATGTTTTGTTTTCATTAACGTACATGGTACCCCAAATGGTTCGAAGCCAGTTAAATTTAGTGGCCTTTTATTCAAAACTTCATAATAGGTTTTGTTCAATGATTTGACAGTAAGGACCTGGTTTAAAACATGGCACGCGGTATTCACTGCCTCCCCCCAAATTATGTTAGGAAGCTTTGAATCTGAAAGCATGGTCCTTGCTGCCTCAATCAAAGTCCTATTTTTCCGTTCGGCCACCCCATTTTGTTGTGGCTCATATGGTGCACTAAATTGATGCACTATGCCCTTTGATAGGCAATATACACCAATAACCGTGTTTTTAAATTCTGTTCGGTCATCACTTCTGATACGCTTAACCCTCGTTCCGCAAGAGTTTTCCACTTGGTCTAAGAACCCGATGAGCTTGGAAGCCGTCTCGTCCTTTGTACCTAAAAGGAAAACCCAAGAAAAGCGTGAGTAATCATTAGTAATAAAACAATACCAACTACCACCTATGCTCCCTTTGTTGATTGGTCCGAACAGGTCCATATGCAACAAATCGAACGTGGCAGCTATTGAGTTCTGAGTCTTGGACTTGTGAGCCTTCTTGTGTTGTTTTCCTTTCTTGCACGGTAGACACTTGTCCTCGAACTGAAAACTCTTCATTGGAACACCTTGCACCAATCCATTTTTCATAATGTAATTCATCTTTCTCAGGTGCAAGTGTGCCATGCGTCTGTGCCATAAAACCGATTCAGTCTCTGAAGCTTTTGATAGTAGACAAATTGGTCCCATCGAAGATTCCGGCTTGTTCATGTCGAGCATGTACAGGTCATTCTTCCTTCGAGCCCTCATCAGTATCCATTCTTCAGGTACTTTGAATCTCGATTTCAGCACTAACGCCTCAGTATCAGTGAAAAGTACTGAGTTCTTCTTATCACAGATTTGAGATACACTAATGAGATTGTGAACCAGTTTATCAACGTGATAAACTTGATCCAGTTTGATAGTCCTATTAGTGACCACTCCAGTACCGGTGATATTCCCTCCTTTATTACCAGCGAACGATACAAATCCCCGATTCCCTCCCTTGAAGTCTGCTAGTAGCATTCTTTCCCCTGTCATATGCCTGGAGCAACCACTGTCGACGAACCACTTGTTGTTTGGACCTGTAGTTATCTCCTGCACATGAAAGAAAATATGTTAGTTATCACGGGGATCCCAAGCCATGACTGACTTGGTAATACGATTCTCGTCCACATACTTGAACTCTTTCAAATACCCATCTCTCCGTTCAGGGGACTTGGGTTTTTGAGTTTGAGCCTGTTGTGGTGCAGAGTGATTCAAGTTCACTCTCGGCCTTTGTGTAGGCATTTGCTGTGGAGCTCTTGAATAATTTCGATTATAAGGCATTTCGGATTGATATCCCTGAGCTCTACCTTGTGTTTGATGTCTTACAGGAGTGTGTGACCTAACCGGAGTGTAAGCTCTGCTAGGTGTAGTACTCCTATAATTTTGTTGCGGTCCTGACCTAGATTGATTAATGACTCTATTTGGTGAATTAGTCCTAATCACTTCTTTGGGTCGACCTGACACAGGTGTTTGTTTCACAGCAGATTTTGGTGCGGCTTGCACAGTTTTCTCGGTGTTATGAGAACCACTTGTGCTTGCAACACTGGTAGAAGGCTTATGTTGTTCCGGCTTTCCAGTTTTAGGTGTAGAGTCTACTTTCCTATGTGGACAACTAGAAGCAACATGTCCCCTTTCATGACATCTAAAGCAAGACATTTTGTCAATCGACTTTTTATGTGTGCCCTTTGACTTAGGTGTCTCCTTAGTGTCTGGTTCTTTTGTCTCAACTATAGTGACTGATTCTTCCTCTTGATCATTAAAGTCAATTTTGTGTTGTCCTACAGGCTTATCACTAGAGGATGGCACAATTTGACCTTCTTAATCTTGACATTATCACTCGTCACCTTAGTTTCCTTATCCTTAACTGGTTCAGACATAGGTTCCGGTTCTACCTCTGAGTCAACTGATTTTTCAGTTTTCTCCTGAGGCTGCGGTACATAGTTATCATTGAAAGGTGGAGGACTCTCATGATACCCTAGACCTACAGGCTTCCTAGACTGACGCTGCGCATCTAATATCTTCCCTAGGTTGAGTGATGAGTTCCTAAACTTTTCAAGTTTACTGTTTACCTCAGATACCTTTAGGTTAGATTCTTCTAGCTCTACTTCTTTGATTTTAAGCTCTTTGGTCAATGCCTCAACATGTTCATACATCAGTTCTAATCTAACACACTGTTCGCTCAGCTTGTCTTTTAGAACTATGACATCCTGTGCATCCACCTTAAGCTTATTTCCAAGGTCTTCCTTGATATCTAATAGGCTAGCATTGTCTGACTTTAAGGATTCATTCTGAGCAGATATAGTTTGATGTGATTCCAGTACTAAATTTAACGTATCGTTAGATGTAGCACACAAAGCACATAAATCACGGAAAATAGAGAAGTTCAGAATTACCTTGGTGTGATCAGATTCCATATTTGTCATCTTTGCAGTGAACTCCAGAATTGTCTGATCTTCTGACTTTTCTACCAACATAGGGCTGATGTCATTCTGATTCATGTCCCATGTCTTTTCCTCTGCTCCGTCACTTCCAGTCTCTGTTACTTCAGCCATAAAGGCTCTAGCATTCGACTCTGGATGTGTACTCCAGTAATAAGTTCCATCAAGCTGTCTGTCTGATGTGACATTGGATAACAGACCTATTCGCCTGACTGGTTGAACTACCCGGCAGATATCTCCCTTGAGATTGATTCTGGTACTGGTAGTTTTCCACTTTCGGTCTCTGACACTCTCTAGCGAAGTGTCCTAACCCTTGGCAGTTGAACACTTAACCTTGGACTTATCAAAACCAATCTTATTGTTACAAACGTTGAGGTTTCTGCCCGTCCTCTTGATGAACCTCTTGACTCGCTAAGTCACCATGGCTAGTTGCCATTGCAGATCTATCTCCTCTAAATCATCAGGATCTACCTGATCGTAATCCTCATCCCAAAGCGCAGGTTCGTTGATTTTGCCTTGAACGCAATTGTCGTAGGCGGCCACAAATGAAGCCTACATATTCAGATGGTCTTCAGCTGATTTTGCGCTCATCGGCATCTTGGAATACCCTTGAGATGTAGATGTAGATGTAGCCTGAGTCTCCTTTTCTTCTGGTAAAGAAAACCCTAAGAAAGCCCGACTCACTGAGTCTTCTGATTCAACTAGTGTCGATGTCTCACCCGAAAAGAATGTTGTAGCCGTCTTCACGTCAGTTGCCCATGAGGATTTGGACTTCCCAAAGTACATGTCCGGACCCTGTAGTTGTTCATAATCCCTTTCCTTCTTCAGCAATTCAAAGTGATAGGCCCTCAGCGTTCCTCTAACACTATCTAGAGTAAGAGTACAGAACTTGTCTTCATCATGCTTTATTAGCGCCACATACATCTCCCATTTGGCTGGTAAAGCATCCAGAATTTTTACGATCTTCTCTGTCTCACTATACTCCACATCGTGGCTGTCTAACTCAGTTAGCAAATGATAGAATCTGGTAATTGTCTCATCCAGCTTTTCATTCTTCAAGGCTTTGAAGATCGCGAATTGCTGCTTGAGCATTTCCATTGTATTCTTCCTGACCCTCGGATTACCTTCACACCTTTTCTCCAAAGAATCCCACAGCTCTTTTGCTGTTTTTTGATTACGGAAAGTGTGCAAGATCTCCTGTGGTAAAGCCATTCTAATGATAGCGAATGCCCGGTTCTCGGCTTCATAAAGCTTTTTATCATCGTCCTTCATCTTTGAATATGGCACGATTTTTTGTCGTCCTTCAATCTCAGCCGTTGGTGGAATGTATCCCTCGTCTATACAAATCCACATCCGCATATTATTAAATCTCGCGAAGTCGGCGAACCTATCCTTCCACCAATAGTAATCCTCCAATTTCATCAACTTTGGTAGAGAATTTGCTTTACCGACTTCGTGGTCCATCTCAATAAACCTCTGTAGACTTGTCATTGTTTCAAATATTTTTGAATATAAACATAATTAATTTAATTCGAATTAATTTAAATTAACTCTTTCGAATTTGAGTAAATTTGAATCTAATTAATTTTAAATTTGTTTGGAATTAAATTCGAAATTAAGTTTGAAATCCAACTAAATTCGAAATTAATGGAAAATTCGAAGGCTTAACTAAACTCGAATGTCCTATATTCGAATTTATACTAAACTCGAATTCTGATCAGATTCGAAATGGCCAAAGTCGAATCAACCCCAAAAACTTCGAAAGGAGCGTATTTTCTGACAAACTCGAAAATTGAGTAAAACCTAATACCCCATTATTAAAGTCGAGCGCCACAAGTTCGAAAAACGGCTAATACTTCGAGTTTTTCAAGTTTTCAGATTAAACCAATATTTTTACGAGTAAAAATATTGATTTCGATCAAAAACTTGAACTAATACAAAGTATTTTCCGATATCTTACTTGATAAACTCGAAAATCCTCAAAAAACGTGATTTTGAACCGTTCTAAACGTCAAGAAACCAAGGATGTTGCTTATGAACACGAAGAACACCAAGAACACCCAATAGCTCTGATACCACTTGTAAGGTCTTGACTCTACGGATCTATCTCGACGTGACACCTTCCAACGAGTGCGGAATCCTCGTTAGCGGCTTGACGGAAAGATCACCCACACGGAGACTACCACGGTGATAGACGAACAACTTAGAACGCCCCTACACGATGATTCTCTCCAAAACAACTCTCTGATAACTTGCAAGTTCGAAATCGCCTTTGCTAATCGCTCTGATAAACGTCTGCAAAAGTCTGATAATTAATCGAATTAACCCTTAATTATACTGACAGATTCGAGTTTGTCTAGGACAAATTCGAATCTGGCCAAAGGCCTATTCGAATTTGTCCTCAATGACAAATTCGAATTTACCCTAAATTCGAACCTCACATATCAAACTTATATTTGAACTTATGTTTTATCTTAAGTTTGAATTCATCTTTGAACTTTATGTTTGAACTTCTTGTAATACATTACACCAAGTTCAAACATACAAACAATCAATATCAAACACACATAATCAAACATATATCAAATATTCAATATCAAGTAAATAGACTTTTACAAAATGCTATCTATACTTAGACTGCTATCGTCACACAGGATGTACTAACAGATTGGTTATCCAAACATTGGGCAGAAATTTGCTGTTCCGAAAAGATCCTCAAATTTCCCCTTGAGAATGGAGAAACCTTTATCATACATGGAGATAAACCGAATAGGAATTTTAAGTTCGTATCTAGTATGAAGATACGAATGTTCCTTAAAAAGAAGTGTTGTGCTTTCTTAGCCCATGTGGTGGATAAGAGGATAAAAAAAGCAGATCCAGGAGATTCCAGTGGTGAAAGAATATCCTGAAGTTTTTCCGGAAGATTTACCCGGATTACCCCCGTCGAGACAAGTATAATTTCATATCGACTTAGTTCCGGTGGCAGCACCTGTGGCCAAATCACCTTAGCACCTGCTGAAATGAAAGAATTGTCAGATCAACTACAAGAACTTCTTGACAAAGGTTTTATCTGACCTAGCTCTTCGCCCTGGGGAGCCCCAGTCCTATTTGTCAAGAAGAAGGATGACTCTTTCCGAATGTGCATAGACTACAGGGAGTTAAACAAGCTAACAATCAAGAACCGATATCCCCTACCTCGAATAGATGATTTGTTTGATTAGCTGCAAGGAGCAACATATTTCTCTAAGATAGATCTTCCATCAGGATACCATCAATTGAGAGTTCGAAAGGAGGATGCCCCAAAGACAGCCTTCCGAACTCGATACGGGCACTATGAGTTTCTTGTTATGCCCTTCGGATTGACCAATGCACCAGTGGCATTCATGGATCTTATGAACCGGGTTTGCAGACCTTACTTAGATAAATTTGTCATAGTCTTCATTGATGACATTTTGATCTACTCAAGAAGTAAGGAAGCTCATGAACAACATTTGAGGTTAATCCTGGAGCTACTCAAAATGGAAACGCTGTATGCCAAGTTCGCTAAGTGTGACTTCTGGATGAGGGAGGTACAATTTATGGGTCATGTGGTGAATGAGAAGGGAATTCAGTTAGACCCTGCAAAAGTTGAAGCAATTAAGAAGTGGGAAGCACCAAGGACCCCTCTGGAGATCCGTCAATTTTTGGGTTTAGCGGGTTACTACCAGCGATTTATCGAGAACTTCTCAAAAATTGCTAAACCATTAACCATGCTAACTCAGAAGGAGCGGAAATTCACATGGGGAGAACCACAATAAGAAGCATTCCGGCTGTTAAAGCAGAAGTTGTGTAATGCTCCAATCTTGGCATTACCTGAAGGAAACGATGGCTTTGTTGTTTTTTTGTGATGCTTCACATCAAGGTTTGGGATGTGTACTAATGCAGATTGAAAAGGTCATAGCTTATGCCTCAAGACAACTCAAAGTCCACAAAAACAAATATACAACTCATGACCTAGAGTTGGGAGTGGTTATCTTTGCACTCAAAATTTGGAGACATTACTTGTATGGTACAAAGTGTACGATTTACACCGACCACAAAAGCCTTCAACATATCCTAGACCAGAAATTGCTCAATATGAGGCGAAGGAGATGGGTTGAGTTACCCAGTGATTACGATTGTGATATTCGATACAACCAGGGCAAGGCCAATGTGATAGCCGATGCGCTAAGTAGAAAGGCAAGATCAAAGCCTACAAAAGTTCGAGCATTAGGGATGCTGGTTCAAGATAATATCTGATGGACAAATGGATGGATTTGCTCAGTATTTATGACTGCAATGTAAGAGGCCACACAGGAAGAGCTGTTTTGGTGGCTAATATAACAACTGGGATCTTGAAAGGTAAATCAACACGATTTCAGACAGCAAGGATAGTAGTACCAACAAATCTCCGGACTCGAGTTCTTGGAGCTCAAAAAGAAGCACTTATGACAATAAATGTGAAGGCTGAAGGGTCACACAACTTTGAGCAAATATTGGAGTCTAAGTCGGATGGTCTGCTTCACATTAAACTCGAGTTCTTGGAGTTCAAACAGAAGCACAAAAGTCACGATATTCGATTCATCCATGAGCAGATAAGATGTACAAGGATTTAAAAGAATCCTATTGGTGGCCTGGAAAGAAGAAGTACATCGCACAATTCGTTGGGAGATGCTTGACTTGTGCTAAAGTCAAGGTTGAACATCAGAAACCCTCTGGATTATTACAACAACCTGAATTCCCATGTGGAAATGGGAAAAAGTGACTATGGACTTCATCTCGCAATTGCCCCGGACGACAAGAGGGCATGATGCAATTTGGGTTGTTGTAGATCGGTTAACGAAGTCGACACGTTTTATACCTATCCGAAACAGCTATAAGGTGAAGAAGCTCGCACAGATCTATGTCAACGAAATCGTGACTCGGCATGGAGTTCCAATTTCTATCATTTCAGATAGGGATAGTCGTTTTACATCACGAGTATGGCGTTCACTACAAAAAGCTCTGGGAACTAGACTCGATCTGAGTACTGCCTACCATTCCCAGACAGATGGACAAAGTGAACGAATAATTCAAACATTGGAGGACATGCTTAGCGCATGTGTTCTGGATTTTGGTGGCATTTGGGATGCACATCTACCCTTGGTAGAATTCTCATACAGTAACAGCTACCACACTAGTATCAAGTGTGCACCCTATGAGGCTCTCTATGGGCGAAAATGTCGTTCACCCCTGAGTTGGTTAGAAATTGGAAACAAGCAAATAACCGGATCCGAAATTATCCAAGAAACAATAGACAAGATCTCGATTATTCGGGATAGACTTCGAGCAGCAAGAGATCGTCAGAAGAGTTATGCTGACAAACGTAGAAAACCACTCTCTTTTCGCGTAGGAGAAAGAGTTTTGTTGAAAGTATCGCCATGGAAAGGTAAAATACGGTTTGGAATGAAAGGCAAACTAAGTACCAGATACATTGAGCCATACAAGATCTTGGAAAAGATCGGTCCCGTAGCTTACAAGTTGAAACTACCTACTGAACTGGGCGCTATTCACAATATATTCCACGTATCAAACCTTAAGAAATGGGTCGACGACGATCCTCTGATCATTCCAAGCGAGGAAGTCAAAGTTAGGGAACAATTACTTTTCCAAGAAGAACCTGTAGAAATCCTCGACATGGAAGTTAAGAAACTTAAGCGAAGCAAAATCCCTATCATGAAGGTTCGTTGGAATACAAAACGTGGACCCGAATATATGTGGGAACGAGAAGCCTCCATGAGATGCAAGTACCCCCATCTATTTAAAGACATCAAACAAGACAAACAATAACCAGAATTTCGAGACGAAATATAATTAACAGGGGGAGACTGTGACAACTGTCAATTTTGCGTTTCAGGTTAGGCACCGACTCATCTATTCAAGTTACCTTTTCATTACCCAATTGATTTCTTAGACTTAGAAAATGAAACCTAAGTTGCAAGCAATTAAGAAATTTTGTTAATTTTCTTTACGTTCGACGTAGAATTTTCAAATAATTTTCGTACAATACCTAAAACCAATAAATAAATAACATTAAACATCAAAGTAATTCTAAAATACATATAAGAACATAAAAGAATAAAATTTATTATAACTTGCTCAAGTCAAGAAAACAAAGACAATTATAGTGAAAATAAGGGACGAAACTTACGCATGTTTACTTAATTAACAACCCACCTTCAATACATGTAATACATACATATATATATATATATATATATATATATATATATATATATATATATATAATTTAATTACCCTCCCCCCCCCTGGACGGCCAAGAGAGGGAGAGAGACAAGACATACTTGGCTTCTTTTTATAAAAACCAATTCTATACTCCATCTCTTCATCATTTTCAATCCACTCCTTCACTCTCTTGTTTCTCTCACTAAAACTCAGATTTTTTCTCTCAAAATCTGCAGAAAATCCAGCCATTAACACCTTCGTTTGACCACTTCTAGTGTGAATCAAAAGGTACAAACATATGTTCATGCATCTAGCATGAACACTACACTCAAACTTCATCTTTTTACAAGTTTTCTTGTCATTTATCCTACTTTTCTTCCATTTTTCTTCAAGAAATGTTTTTTTTTTTTTTTTCAAAAACTTGATGTTTGTAGATTATCCATCAAAACAAATTAAATGTGTAAAAGATGATAATCCATGATCAAACCTAAGTCAAGAAACAAGAGAGTTCTTGAAAAAGCTTCAAAATGGGCATGCATGTGTGTTTTAATGACTTCACCATTAAAATGTCATAAATAATATGAGTAATACATGTGAAATACAACAAGAAGTCATCAAATACTCTTGCATGTATCTAAAATCGGAATTTATACGCAAAAATTTCGAATTTATGAACATGCATGACTAGTTTTGTTAGGAACATGCATGTTGCATTCATGAACCTTTTGGGCAGATTATAACACCCACTTTAAACAGTCATAACTTCCTAATTTTTCATCCAAATGAGTTGATTTTTCTTCAGGCATAATGTTCATGTGACTCGTAAATATCATAACTCTCAAAATAATGCTCCAAATAACTCGAATTCACTTCTGGAATTTAGTATTATGAGTTAGCTTTCAAATGGTTGTAGCCGCACTCAAATCCATTAAGTTTTGACCCTCCAAATAGTCCATGCAAAAAAGGTGTGCAATCTGCTCAACCTTCTGGACTTCTGTTTTTGTAAAATTTTTTAAACTAGACTTAGACATCTCCAAAAAATGTGTGCAATATGTCAAAATCTTCCTAAAACACTAAAGCTTATCATATAAAATATTCAAGGACCGAAAGTGAACTTAGCATCATGAAATGTAGACTAGAAGGAAAGAGTGGAAATCTGACAGATTCTAAATTTTTTTCTAATTCAACCCCCAATGAGCTAATTTCACACTTTTCATTATTCTAACATAAACTCACCATTTCAACAATGAAATACTATTATAATTAATATAATCAGATTTATAAAGGTTTTAAAAAGAATTATAACACCACTTAAATTAAAACATTACTATAAGGGCATTGTATACAAGTTATTACTAAGTAAAATTTATCGATTTACTTATTTGGACATCATTTATATTTCATAGGAAGGAGTTAGTTGCCGTAACACGCAAGACATGAGCAAACACCTACTTGGACTATTGTGAGTATTCACAGCCCCTTTTTACTATTCTTAACGTTTTGGGGTGAAAAGCATGATACATTTTATGCAATATGGTGGTTTTATCATTCTTGATACATATGAACTCATACATTTGTTCACTTATTTTGGCACATTGGTATGTAAACAATTGTAGTTTTGTATGAGTAGACAAATTATACATTGTGTAAGACCACACAATGAAACACTACTCAGTTAACTCATTTTGATGAGCCGAATGATTTTTATGGATATTGATATTTGGTTGACCACCCACTCATGAGGTACTAGTGAGTGCATAATTATCATACATACATTTATGTGATTTCACAACGTGGTATTCAAGTCAACATTCTAGGTTTAAGTAGTGGCTCATTGCGAATACATCGTGTATAACATTTCCTTGTGCTGCAAAGACAAACATTAAACAACCAAGACATATTGCAAACATAATTTCTTTAGAAATTGTTTATTTCATACAAAACTTGTGAACTCACCAACTATTTTTTATAGTTGACCCGTATTTTATGGCATGCTTTTCGGGAAATCATCAGTAGGTGATCCCTCATGACGCGTGTGCTAGCATTGAAGTAGTGTGCTCATCAAACCTTGTATTTTGGGATATGGACATTTTGTTAACGGCTATGGTTGTAAACTCAAACAATTTACTTTTATTTGCTTTGGTTTGAATGTTATGCAACTATTTTCATGAATGGTATGTTTCTATACTTATGCAATGATCATATCATTGTTACATTCTGTGTTTCCGCTATAGCGGGGTGTGACAGTTTTTGGTATCAGAGCCTAAGCTAATAGAGAATACCAAGTTTTTGGTTAGAAAAATTTAAACTATAACCATTAGCTCAAAACATGTTTCAAATTATTTTGCATATTACTATTGTAATTAAATCAAGTGTGGCATTATCGGACTAAATTTAACAAAGCCTGATCACCTTTGTTTAATAAAGAAAGATAGGGCTAGACATGAAACAGTTACACTAGGAGTATGTTAAAGTGATTTTCATACTTTAAATATTTACAACAAAATTTTAACATCTTGTGTGTGTGTGATTATTGCATAACTCCCTTATGCCTTAGACATTATGTTTATACCTTAGAAGTGAAAAGGTAGATATACAAGGATACATACCTTATACACTTCATAATTACATACTTAGCGGACAAACATGTATTTTATTTTAGCACCATGTCACGCTCATCATCATCCCACACTGCTTACTCAGCCGATGCATCTGGTTATGTTATGGGTCACCCAAGTAACAACCCATGGATTTCCAAAGAAAAGGAAGACCCATCAGAGCACGAACAAGAGGAATCTAGCGGTTATACCCTGATTCTTGATCCACGAGTGTCACCCGTGACCCTACTACCCCCGCCATCACCCGCATATCCCCCACCAGCATTTCGTGGACCCCGTATCGGAGCGACATCAAGAAAGAGTGTCCCGATACATGGAAGGTAGGGATGAGAGCAGCACCCACTGAGACAGTTAGAGCATCCCAGCCAGTCATGGGAACACCAGCGAGTAGCGTCCCTAGTATGGAACTGGACCAGGCACGAAGAATCCATGTCTTGGACTTATCTGTTAGGGAAATTAGGCATGACTTAGTTTATCAGCAGCAACTGGTGACTAGTTTGGCTGAGGCATTCGACGATGTGCTTACTGCGTTTACGTAATCAAGGAGGACTGTGGATGAGGCCAAGTTGGCCTCTAGGAGACTGGAGGGTTACCTATGCTTGATTGTGGGGACTATGTGTGTGGTGTTTGTAGTCCTTGTGGTGGTGACTATCCTGTGGGCACGATTCTAAGGATGGCAACTATGGTTACGTTTTGATAAAAGCATCTCATCCTTACTCTTATTTTGAAAGAAACATTATGAATTAAATCTTTTGAAGGATGTAATGTTATAATCAGGCAAATTATGAACTTTCAAATTTCTGATGTACTGTTTAAGTTTCAATCGAAATATGAACTTTTAATGTTATTCGTGGGATGTAATGTTGATATTTTCTATGAACCTTGATATTCTAAGTTTATGTTTTGGTTGATTATAAATTGTATATATATATATATATATATATATATATATATATATATATATATATATATATATATATATATATATATATATATATATATATATATGTATGTATGTATGTATTTCAATGCAATAATGTTTGTAAAGATTATACATACAACAAATTCTAAACAAATATTGTAATTTAGATGCTAGAATCATGCCACCACGAAGGAGTACATGTAACTCTGAAGGTGAACCTAATCTGGAGCACATGATAAGGAAACACATCAGAAACGCGATTCCTGACATAGTGACCCAAGTAACTGCTGGGATTAACATTGGACGAGTTGGAAATGAAGGTCATGATAACCGTAACAGAAATACTGAAGACCCAAATAACCGACACAATGAGAGGTCATACAAGGCTTTCATGTCTTGTAAACCAAAGGAATATTATGGGACGGAAGGGGTGACCGGGCTGATCACATGGATTGAGCACATTGAGGCCGTACTGAATATTAGTTAATGTGCAGAGGATTGTAAAGTCAAATTCTCAACAGCAAGTGTTAGATATTAAATTTCGATCTTGTGGATTTATTTTGTAATAATTATTTATTGAATGTTTAGTCTTGTAATTTATTTCTAAGTTATTTTATGTGTATGAAAAGTTCAAGGGGCCAAAGTGCAATTCCTTGATAGTTAATTAATTCAAGCTATGTATAGGCTCCTAGGGTTTTGTGATTTCACACGGTTAACAATTGAATACACGTACACGGTTTTGTTCTCTCCAGCCGCCACTTTTATTCTTCAATATTCTCTTTGTCTTCTTTATCATAACATAATCATTGAGTGCAAATTCTGGTTGTGAGTGATTATTGATAGTTAATGTGCTGATATTATCTAGGAAACAACAACAAGAATTGGTATCAGAGCTCAAGGAGGTGGATTTCAACTCATATTTTTGGATTCTGCTGCAAGTTCATCATCTTCATCGAGTTCTTCATCAAATCAGCCGGTTTGATCTTCTTTTTCTCCAATATTTTCCTGTTTTCGTGTTGTTCTTATCATATAATCATGTTATTATCATTCCCTACTGATTTAGTGCTTCTTAGGTTCAATCTTACCATCCCATTGTTCATCTAAATCGGTTGTCTAAAATCGTGAAAAACATGGGTTTTCTAGCTATTTTGGTCCATTTTTAAAGATTGTTTAAGTGTTTTGGTGTATTTTAAAGGCTAAAAAGTGTTTAAAATAATTTTCCAATCATTTAGAAATAATTTTTAGGCAAAAAATCTACTACTTTTAAGTCTGAACAGATTCCGAAATCTTATATATCTGCTGTAATTCGGACCCTGTACTGTAAGTATGGAAAATATAGACAGCTTAGAAAAATACAAAATGATAGAAGAAGAAAGAATAAGTTTGTACTCTCGAATAAAGACCATTGATTATGCATTTTTAAAACGGGGTCAAACTGAACAAACTATCCATTTGAATCAGCCCAAAGAAACTAGGTTTTACCATTCTAAACAAGGAATCGGTTTTAAAAATCCTAAATATTTGGAAAAGGCTCAAAGAGTACCTTTGTTTTATGACATGAATTACATGGGTGCTGGGCTTAAATCTTTCTTTTTTGAGTCATCAAAAGAAGTTTTAACCCAAGAGGATGAGAAACGTAATGAAAACAAGGAAAAAGAAATATCTTTTAAATATGAAGAACTAAACAAGAGTTATCCTTCAAGAGTACCCACTCTAGAGGAAGACTTCTTGTCTAGTTATTCAAAAGCTGAAATGAAAGCAGAACCTGTAAAACCAATCCCTCACCTTTACATTCCTACAAAAGTTCTTCAACATCAAAGTAAAGTGTTAGAAAAGGAATTAAAGTCAACTCAAAAGAAAGCTCTTGATTTTCAAGAAGATCTTCTTCTTAAGAGTGAGGAAAAATTGGTAAATCAAAGTTTTCAACAATCTTTAGAATTAACTGTCTACAGAGAAAAATTTGACATGGTTTCTCAAACATTAAAAGATCATTTAAAAGAACCAAGAGTTTCTCGTCCTACCAAAATCCCACTTGTGTCATCTAACGAAGGCAAGACTAAAATTGAAAATTCTTCTATCAGTTGTAAAGGTGAGTGCTCAAAACCTTCTATCAGTTGTAAAGGTGAGTGCTCAAAGAAATCTTATCCGGTTCCCGTAACTCTAACCTTTACACCATAGACGTAGCTAAGCTCATGGTTAAGGATAGCATCTGCCTTCTATCAAAAGTCTCTTCAAAAGGCTATTGGTTGTGGAATCGAAGGTTATCCCACTTAAACTTTGAAAACATCAACAAGCTGGCTGGCAAACAACTGGTGAAAGGTCTCCCAGAACTAAGATATAAAAAAGACCACCTTTGTGGAGCATGTGAGAAAGGCAAGATGAAAAGATCATCTCACAAACCAAAACCTGAACCATCATCGTAGAGAGTGTTGGAGTTACTTCATATGGACTTATGCGGACCGATGCGGACCCAAAGCATAAATGGGAAGCGATATGTGTTGGTTATCATTGATGATTACTCACGATATACCTGGGTTAAGTTCTTGCGATCCAAGGATGAGACAGCTCAAGAAATCATCGATTTTATAAAGAGTGTCGAAACCCAACAGCAATTGTCCATTTAATCAATCCGATCTGACAATGGCACGAAGTTCAAGAACTCGGTAGTTGAGGGCTTCCTTCGATCCAGAGCTATTCAGCATCAATATTCTGCTGCTAGAACACCTCAACAAAATGGAGTCGTAGAAAGGCGTAACTGTACCCTTGTGGAAGTCGCTCGTACAATGCTGACTTATTCAAAGCTACCTCCGTTCTTGTGGGCCGAAGCTGTGTCAACGGCTTGCTGGACACAGAATCACTCCATAATCCATAAGCGTTTCAATAAAACTCCATATCAACTCTTCTTGAATAAAGTTCCTTTTATCAAGTACTTATGTGTAATTGGTTGCAGGTGCTATGTGCTTAATGATAAAGACAACCTCGGGAAATTCAACGAAAAAGCGGATGTAGCGATCTTCATTGGATACTCATCCAACTCAAAGGCTTATCGTGTATTCAACACCCGAACCAGAACAGTCAATGAAAGTGTGCATGTCACATTTGATGAGTTGGCTGAACTGGCACCCGAAGTTGATCATTCAGGACCACGCATTACACCAATGCTTGGAGACTCTTCTTCTCAATCTACTTCTTTTTCACCTTCTGATTTAGTTAATTTATTTGATCCTTTTTATGTAGAATTTTTTGGTCCTAATTCTAATGCTTCTAATGTTTCTCCTACTGTAGGTAATCCACCCAACAATTCAACTGCACCACAAATTCTATCCGGTCCATCATCATCCACATCATATCTTCAACAATTCAACTGCACCACAATTCAACTGCACCACAAATTCTATCCGCTCTAGTTGCACGGATTGAAGCTATCAGTATCTTCTTGGCATACGCGCCACACAAAGACTTCAAAGTGTACCAGATGGACGTCAAGACAGCCTTGCTTAATGGTGAACTTAACGAAGAGGTGTACGTTGAACAACCACAAGGATTTGTTGATGCACATAAACCTGACCATGTTTATGTGCTAGACAAAGCCCTCTATGGTTTAAAACAAGCACCTTGCACATGGTATGGCAGTCTATCTAATGTTCTTATCTCTGTTGGTTTCAGCAAAGGTGTGGTGGACACAACATTGTTCACAAAAAGAGAAGGCCCGCACATAATGCTAGTGCAAATATATGTCGACGACATTATATTTGGATCTAATGACAGTAATTTCTGTAAGGATTTTTCAGCCCTAATGGAGTCTAGGTTCGAGATGAGTATGATGGGGAAATGAACTTTTTCCTCGGATTTCAAGTCAAACAACTTGAAAATGGGATTTTTGTGAACCAGTCGAAATATACTCTTGACAATCTCAAGAAGTATAAGTTAGACTCTTGCAGGAGTATCGCAACTTCCATGGCTTCCAACTGTAAGTTAGACATCGATCCTTCTGGGAAAAGTGTTGATAATACAACTTACAGAGGGATGATAGAATCCTTACTATATTTGACTGCTAGTAGACCTGATATAATGTTTTCAATATGTCTTTGTGCTCGTTTTTAGCCGACCCAAAAGAATCACACCTAACTGCGGTAAAACCCATTTTTCGTTATCTTAAGGGTACACCCGATCTTGGTCTCTGGTATCCAAAGGGAACCGATTTTGATCTTACTGCCTTTTAGGATGCTGATTTTACAGGTTGTAGAGTTGACAGGAAAAGCACATCAGGTGGAATATAGTTCTTGGGAGATAGACCGGTGAGTTGGTCGTCTAAAAAGCAGAATTATGTTTCAACATCCACAGCTGAAGCTGAGTATGTAGCAGCTACAAGCTGTTGCTCTCAAGTGCTGTGGATGAGAACAAAATTACGTGATTATGGATTCTCGCTCACCAACATCCCAATTTACTGCGATTCTCGAAGTGCAATTTCCATCTCTTGCAATCCTGTGCCGCACTCTCGAACAAAACATATAAATATCAGGTATCATTTTATTAAAGATCATGTAGAAAAGGGAACAATTGAGTTGTATTTTGTAGGCACGGAATATCAACTTGCGGATATTTTTACTAAAGTTTTAGACGAACCTTGTTTTCTGTTTTTAGTATCTCATATCGGCATGTTGAACCCACCTTCTAGTTAAATGTCAGATATTGTCTAAATTAATTCTATTTCAAACAATCATGTTTGAAATTCCTTTATTTTAGAAAATATCTGTTATTTAAATTTAAGGGTTGTGTCACAAAATTAAATTTCAATATTTACTTATCTATGTACATCTTTAATAATTAATGATCCTGACAAATTGCTGTATGAATTGTTCATCACTGAGTGGGACGCAAATTTAATCCAGGTTTGTCTGTATCTTTAAGGCTAATAGGTTCAAGAAATTAATCTGAAAAAAAAAAAAAATAGATGTTAATTTGAGGGGGAGTATAATTAGGATGTTAGTTTTTATAATTTTTTTCTTCTTATCATCTCTATAATTTTTAATTTTAGGTTGGTAAATTTTTAGATTTTAAAGCTTAATATAATCTGTCAGATTACCACAAAAAGATTTTATTTAATTTTAGTACGTCAAAAATGCCAAAAACATTTTTATTTTGGGATAATTGCGCAAAAAACCCCAAACTTGTCCGTTTTTTGTGATTAAAACCCCAAACCATTTTTCGTTGCAAAGAAAACCCCGAACTAACTAAAAATCAGTAAATCAAGGTTTTATCAATGAGTAACTGGTTGAAACCGGTTATTAATCCTACGTGGACTGGTAAATAACCTACGTAAAATAAATATTAATTGTTGAATCTGATTTTCAAGTATTACACATCATTTTTAACGCTCGTAGATGAGGTAATCCCGTTTAAAAATTACAATTAAAAATTGTCAACGTGGTTAAAAATGATGTGTAATACTTGGAAATCGGTTTCAACAATTAAAATTTATTCTACGTAGGTTATTTACCAGTCCACGTAGGATTAATAACCGGTTTCAACCCGTTACTCATTGATAAAAATTTGATTTACTGATTTTTAGTTAGTTCGGGGTTTTCTATGCAACGAAAAATAGTTTGGGGTTTTAATCACAAAAAGCGGACAAATTTGGGGTTTGTTGCGCAATTATCCCTTTTATTTTTATTCTATTTCATTTCTTTGGTCTTAACTTAATTGTTAAAGAAAATCTCAAAAAATATTTTATTTTGCATTTACTTATTTTTAGTTTCAAAGAAAAATACAAAATGAGTTTTTGTTTTTGGGCCAAAAATTTTGCTTAAAATTTTGTTTTTGTTTATTTTTATATTTTTTTCTTAAAAAGGCCCAAATTTTTTTTTTAAATTATAACCGGTGGCCCATGTGTGTATTTTGGGCGCGGATCCTTGTGAGGATTGGGGCACGGATCTTTCACCCGACCCGCTTCCCTTTAAAAGGGGTGGGTCAACAGTCAAACCCTCATTACTTCATCTTCAAGATTCTTTCTACCCTCTTCTTCTTCCTTCTTTCGCCGTCGAACACCACCGCCTGTTCCACCATTGTCATCATTCAAAGCTTCTCGGATCACCACTTTTCTTGGTTTTTCTTGCGTTTACATCTACGGCACTACCAGGTAACTCTTTCTTATTTCAGCATTCAAGTTACTAGTTGGAATGTTTGATTTTCAAATTATCATAGTCATGTATTTTCGGTTTTTGCTATTTTTAGGTCATTAAATCTGTTCCTTTTAACTTGTTGTAGTTGAATAAAATGTTCTTTACATGTTTTTAGACTAGGGTCTACATTTTCATGCATTTTTATCATTTTTATAACTGTTCACGTAGCATGTTGCATGAACATTTAATGCTAACTTTTGGAGTTCGGACCATCCGAATTTGGATGATATACTTAGAAAATTTCAAAAAAAATATCCAACTATCATGACCGAATTCGGACCACTGTGCATCCGAACTCGGACCACTGTGCATCCGACTTCGGTCCTTTAAGCATGTTCAAAGGTTCAGTTATTTTCCTAGTTTCCTTCACTGTGCATCCGAAGTCGGTTGGTATCCGAATTCGGCCCATTTCTTGTCATTATCATGCATCATTGGTATTTCGGGCTGATCCGAAATCGGTTGCACTGTTCATCCGAATTCGGCCCACCCGAAATTCAACACTTAGCATTTTTTTTTAATTTTTCCATTTTTCCATTTTCATTTTAAATCAAAAATCCAAAAATATTTTCAATATTGTGCACCATTGGTTAGAGTTAGGATCAGTGTTTGAGTGAAAATGTTTGTTCTAACATTGGTCTCTTAACGATTGACTTTGGACTTTATTCAGTAGAATTCCCATTCTACTAATAAAGACCCAATGCTTTACACTAAAAAGACAGTTTCTATTTCACACTTATCCCTGACTTAGTATCAATGCCATATCTCTTAAGTCTGCTATTATAACTTTGCTGCACTTCTACAGGACTCATGGAACCCCCAGTCGCCATAACCATGCCCCATTCGCCAATCCCAAATAACAACGCCCAACTACCCGAAGAATCCATGTTACCCCAATCCGAATACGTCGAGTTCTTTGCTCATAATTGGCAGCTTGACGTATCAATTCTCAGTCGCGAAACCGAAAACATTGCCTTTGACATCCTTACAAATCACCCAATCTACTACTCACTTTCCACAGCCATGTCCGTACCCCAGATTTACCTCCAACAGTTCTGGCATCATCTAAAATTTGTAGCCGATGTCGAACCATACTTCACCTCCACTATAGACTGTGTCCCAGTCAAAATCACCACCGCAGCCATCTGCCATATTCTACGCCTCCAAGCCGAAGCCTATTCTCTTAATCGCCTACATTTTGCCCCAATCCCTTCCCCCCTCGAAACCTTAAATGAAATCAAAGCTCTGAGATACGATGCTCCACTCACCAAGCCATCAGAATTCTGTACCAAGAACCTTCAAGCACACTGGAGGGTTCTTTTTGATGTCATAAATAAATGTTTCACCGCCGAGCATGCTGGACATGACTCAGCATGAATCCAAGTTCTTGCCATGTTTGCAGCCTTCGCATACGACAGACACTATGACTATGCTGCATTTTTTGTTCGAGGAATTGAAGAGAGTCAACCTGGAGAGGAGCACAAAACGTGGACGCAAATACATTCCTCTCCAGCGTTTCCTTCAGCTGTTCATCCAATATGCCATGGACAACGACGATGACATCCATGAACGTCCAGAGGCCGACGTATACATGACAGCTGCGATACAAAAACTAAATCTTCCGAAGGGGACTCCCACTGTGCCGGTAATGACAATTCCACTGTCCCTTCTACAGAGGGCAGTGCAATCTGAAAGGGTAATGGCTTATATGAGAGAATTTTATCTGGATGAGGCTCGGTCAGATCCGACTGAGGCTACCCAGTCCGAAGGTGAGGCAAGAGCGAGTGAGGCTGAGAGAGAAGAGGTGGAAATTCAGCAAATAATGGGTATGGGTGAGAGGGAGATTGTGCGTCTAAGAGAGGGAGGAGAAGGTGATGAGGCAGAGACGGCAGATTCAGAAAGAAGCGTCTCTGTTCTACGAGGGATCGAGGCAACATCCGAGGGTGACCTAAGCCCTATCAGGCGGACAACCCACCATAAGACCATCAGTCCAATGGTCGAATCTACCCCTCCACCACCCACTTAGCGTCCTCTCAAAAGGATGCTACTTCATTCCACGGGGATCTTCCACATACGCCATCACGATCTCATTCGGAGAGTCGTGTTGTTGCACTTAGTCACACTCCGCCCCATGTGACCGAACCTCCTTCGCCCACAGCTCACTCCCCACCCCCACACACAACGCACGACGCCTCCGTGGCTTCCCCTCAACGAGCTGCCTTCGTGGCAACTCCTCAAAATTCTGGATCTACGCATCCAACTGTGGAGCAAGAAATGACGGAAGGAAGACTTGGAGTGGCTTCATCAATGCCATCCACTTCAGGCCATCTCGAAATCAATCTAGAGATGCTAACGACAGCTTTACGTGCTACCTGAGTTTATACACGGGCTGAGCTGGACGCCCAAAAGGAGGCCGCTGAAGAACGTCATACCGCCCTTCTCTCATTTATAAAGAGTAAGGGTGTCGCTTCTGAGGATCTGCCTCCATCAGAATCCCATTCAGTCCAGACACAGATAGCAGAGCTCTCAGACAATATGGACGCGATTACTTGCCAGATCCTTCAAGTCTAGGAGCAACTCAACTCCCGAATGGACCATCTTGAGTCTGCAGTAATCGAGCTACAATGTCGTCCCCAGGCTGAGTCACAAAAGAGAAAACATGACGATCAGGACGACCTTGATCTCCATGAGGGGGAGAAATGTCAAAAGACTCAGATTAAGGACCTCATGATAATTGAAAGGAGAGCTGAATATGAGGGAACAGAGATACAAGGGTCCGGGGATAAGAGGTATGAGGCTAAGGAGATGTTGATGTTAGTAGACGAGCCCCTGATTGAAGGTCCTGCTCCATTGGATCCGATGTCAGCCATGGTTGAATTTGAACCCGTTAACGAAAAGGTTGAAATCATATTGGTGTCTGACTCTGACTCCGATACTGATGATGACCAACCCTTAATCCTCCCAAAACCTGAGCCCGAGTCACCACAAAAATCATCCTCATCATTCAAATTCCTAAACTCCCCGCCCCCCGTTCCACAACTAGAAATCCTATCCTCCATTCAAGCTCCCTCCGCTCTAAAAGAATCCCGTCTAGTCCAAAGCCCTCCCAGAACTCAAAGTCCTCCCCAAGTCAAAGTTGTACCCCAACCACAAACCCAACAACCAGGAACCTCAAAAACTAGGCGTGTAGACAGATTTGATGAGCCTCTTGAGCAGCCTGGTGTACATGATGACGATGATCTTTATTGGGTGGGTTGGTACTCGAAAGGTGGCGTACACTCTCTGCCACCAGAGCTAAAAGAAGAGTTGAGGCAAGAATGGAGGGGGAAAATCTTCAAACTACTTAAAGCTAAGTCATCTGAGATAGAAGATCCCCCCGTTCATGGCCTGAGAGAATTCTTGCAGAAGTTCCCTAGAGAGCAGTTCCAGAACCCTTATCTGGAAGAAAGGTTCAAGATGGTCTTCAAGAAGAAGCCAGGGTCATTCAGCAGGCGCCTACTGATGGAACTTACAAGTGTATCTAAAGCTTAACAGGCCGAGTATAATCAAATAATGCTCAGGGAGAGGAGGTCCAAAGTATCTAAGTCAAAGATAAAAAAGCTTCTAACCATCACAATGTGCAGAAGAGCGAAAGTATACTATACTGCCTTTCAAGTAGAGAGAGAGAGAGAGAAGATGGTACAGTGGAGGAGTTTTATGAAAATGACTTAGACTTTGTAAATGTGGATGACGTCGAATTTTTACACGAGAGACTGAAACATAGAATTAAAAAACGTCTGTCTCTCATGACCGCCGTAGCCGCACTCAAACGATGCATGAACCGCCGCTAGATCATCATGTGCTTAAGAAATTTTCCAAATGGCAATAGAGAGGGCGCTGGTCAAAGTTGGTTTACGAGCCCCTGAGCAAGACAACTTCCTGCTTGATCTGCTTGATCATCATCGATCTTGTGGATTTATTTTGTAATAATTATTTATAGATTTAGTCTTGTAATTTACTTCTAAGCTATTTTATGTGTATGAAAAGTGATAAACCCAGTCGTATGAGTATCAAAAATAACCCAAAAACACTATATAGATAGGGTAAGTGGGATCGAATCCACAGGGAATGTTAGGTTGCTAAACTAGTCTGAACACTGTTTGGATTGAGTTTGAAATCATTTGCTTTGAACTAATTTCCTACTTCAAAATACTATTGTGGCGATGTCACACACAAGAATTGAGTTAAAGATGTTCACTAGAAGAGAAAGAGGGTGATTGCTCTCTCATTATACACACTATGGTAATTCAGAATGTTATGGATTCCAATTACATGAATTGATACGAATTTGCAACTTATGCTCCAAAACAACGTATACCACCCTATTGACTGTATTCCTCCCCTATAGAGAGTGGGCACAATCAATGACATGGATATCAACTATTTTAGATGCACTCACTGTTCATCCACATTTACTCATGCAAATATAATCCCCTTTTTACAGTTTCCATATAAATGAATTGGTTTTCACAACAAATACTCTTAAGACGAAGTATGCGCCGTCTATTAATTGTCTTCCCCATACGAATGAGCCGGCACAACTAATGATATCGCTATACCTCGTTACATACAATACCCATTGATTACAACCATTCATTCACAAATAAGATCCACAACCCCTTTAAGCGCAATTGGAAACTGAAATTAATTAAACATTCATTCAAACCATAGTGTGCAAACTAAAGAACAAACACCACTAAGTATTTAGCCAAGCATAGCTTGGGTTAACTTACTAACAATGTCAAACACGGATGAAAACATTAAAACTATCGATAATGTGTAAATACAATCGATCGGATGCCAATGCTTGATCTTTGTTTGATTCCGGTTGCTTTCCTCCTCCGATTTTCCTCCCAAAATCGCACCTTTGTGTGTGTGAAACTACCAAATTGCGAACCCCCTTGAAAATGGTAACTGCCTCCCTCAAAAACTGCAGGTTTCGCCACATTTCCGCACCAGCGTCGCCCCTGGCGTCTAGGACGCTGGCTAGGACGCTCAGATTCTGTTTCAGGGAATTCTGGGCGTTTCCTGGGCGTCTGGGACGCTGGCTAGGACGCCCTGCACGAAATTCACCTTCCAAGCTGCCGTTTCCTTTACTTTCTTGCCAAGCAACTGAAAACACAAAAACCTACATTAGCAGTACCAATTATCTCATATTTACACACTAAAACATAGCAAAAACACATGAAAATAACAGTGATTATATCACTGATCAAACCTCCCCAACTTACACCTTGATCGTCCCGAACAAGGCATCAAACAGAGACAAAGAGGATGAAACGATTGAGTTTTCCAACTTTAAAAGCATGAACTTTTGGCATGATAAAACAGTGAATGATCAAATCAAATGCTAACATGTTCAAGCTATGGGCTTTCCTTCCTAATAAATCCTTAGGCATTGATTTTTAGCTCAAGGTTACGAGTTACTTCACTTAACACCCAATTGCACATTTATATTAGGGCACTTTTCTGCTCTTTTTCTTTTGATTCAATGCTAACACTTACAACCATGACTTTCTAGCAAGTTCATGTAACGGGATTTGGGTCAATCGATCCCAAACCAGACGGTCTTAGGTGATTAGGCATGACGGTACCCCACGGACTTAATTTCCCAATCTTACTAGGCCACGTGCTAGCTTATTCAACTCTTCCTTTTTTTTTTCTTTTTGTATTTTTATATTTTCCGTGCAATGTATACATTACTCTCCCCCTTATTGCCATCAATGCCAAAGATTTATTAACGAAGGAATCAACCACTATCTCCCATGCTAAACACTTATACTCAATCATACTTCCTTTTCATCAAACCCAAAGCTACATTCTCTTAAAACTATCAAACTCATGGTGCTCACCCCTCTTAAACTCTCATCTTCATACCTTGCACAAACCAATCATGTATAAGCAGTAAAGGAGTGATCATGATACTACCACCATAACAACAGTTGCAACATAAACTAAACACCTAAGAAAACTACTGAAACTGAAAAATGCAATAAACTAAATAACAGAAATGAAACGAGAGTACCCGATATTAGAGTTGCCTCTCATCTAGGATGGTGGCCCAAAAATGCCACTGAAGAAAGCCGCGAAACCATGTTGATCTCGTGTTTGGGGTGCAGATGGGGGCTGATGGAATGGTGCCAAAGCAGGATGTGGCACCGGGTTACCCGTGCTCCTGTCAATAGTCTCATAACTTGGTGCCTGGTACCTATCGAGTGGTGTGTAGGGCAGGCTGGCCCTATAATCACTGTAGTGCCTCAACTCGTCCTCGTATTGCCACTGCTGGCTGTACATATATGCATTCAGGAATGCACCGGCCCTTACACCCAGGTAGATGTCATCTAACTGCCTCCTTTGCGCTCCTACTTCAGACTGCAACCAATTAATTTGCCTTTGCTGTTCCTCCATCACCCTATCTTGTCTTTCTGACCTCTCTCGCTGCTCAACTCTCATGCCAGTGACTTCCGTGCTCAAACTAGACAACATCTGTACAATGTTGCTTAAGTCTCCTGCCTCACCTCTCCGAACTGCTCTGGTTTGTTGTCTCTCCATTCTCTCCTCCTCAGGATATGGTATCACCACACTTTTCTTCGTCTCAGTGTCGTAGATCTCGTACCCGTCCTCGGCTTCCCTCAATACAATGTCTTTCATAGAGCTGACCTTGATCCATAAACTACTCTCCTTGATGAATCTAGCGGGGGTATTTTCAGCCATAGCACCTTTTACCTTCAGGTATATGGACAACAGCCACATATGAGGTATAACCCGTCTCTCCCGGGTGTTGTACATATTCCACAAATCGTCCATTACAACCCAAGCAAAGGATAGAGGTTCCTCTCCAGTCAGCAGGGCATGCATAATGCTAACATCCTTCAATCTCACCTTGCTCAGATCCCCTGACCTTGGTAAAATATTTGTAATCACGATCTTGTGAAGTACCTTGGCCATCGGCTGCAAATCACCTCGTTTGAAGTCCCTATACTTGGATACCCGATCCCTGGGAAGATCAAAAGCTGCCATCACCTTCCTCAACCAGACCTCGGAGTACATCATCCCTGTACCGGCTAAATACCCCTCGGTTCTGTACACATAAGGCTGCCTCTCACCGTCCCTCATGCACCCAGTATCTACTGCAAAAACTTCCCTCAACTCGACAGCTGACATCCTGATCTCTATATTGCCCACTATGCCAATCAGGGTGTAATTACAGTCATCAACCCCTCTCCCGAGTCGTAAGTTTGACATCCATTCAGCTACCACAAAGGGGTACAACTCCTCTCCGCCTAAATCCAACACTTTCTCCCAGCCCAAGGCTTGAAACAACTCGACCACACCATAATTACCGAATTCATCCCTATCTAGCTTCTTCTCGTAGACGAACTTCGTGTCCTCCCCCCATTTCTCCATAAACAATTCTGCCCTAATTCTCTCATCATGCTCGGACAGAAGCTTTGTCGAATCCCATACAGCAGGAGGACGCACATCTGGCGTGGTTGAAGTTGTTTTCTTTCGCTTTGCAATGCTCTTTTGCCTCTGAGATGATGATGCTCCCGACATATTGAATCCTGAAATGCACAACAATACACGCAACCATGGTAATGAACTGTTAGTATCAAAATACTAGTGTATCCACATATAGCCTGCTGCTCACAACACGGTTTCCTGTTACACATTCATCTCACATATGCAAAAAGGGCACCAAAATCAAAAAATTTGGACACCCCCTCCCCAACTTAGAGGGAAGTGATGTCCTCATCACAAATAACACAGATAAGCAACACATATGGGTACAAAATCACACAATTAGATATAGAAATAGCAACCAGCACCCAAGCATATTATAGGCAATAGCAAAAGAAAGAAACAGTGTCAGAGTTAAGTACACACAATATTGTTCATCGCCACACACGGCGGAAGTAATCATCAACCCCAAAAGAACCAAAATGTTTTCGTGTCAACAACGTACTAAACCAAATTCATGTCCTTGATGAACCCACACATAACTAAACCAAATCTTTATCCTCCTCACGCATCGGAGCTTTGTCTTTCCGGCCGAGGTCCCTCCTTGCTAACACCTGCTGCTCCCGCAACTCAGCTTCATATTTGGCAGCATCATTAATAGCTTCAGCCGTCTCGTATAGGCGGTCCACTTTCTTCTCCACCAGCTCCAACTTAATCATCACTTCATGCTGCATCTGCTCATGCATTCTTCCTACTATAGCAGTGAGGTCCCGAATGCTCTTCTGCATGCTTTCCAAGGCTGCTACAGTGGTGGTATTGGATGATGATTCACCGAGTACCTGGTCGGGACAAACAGCTGGAGAACGAGGGCGGTCCAAGGTAGTCTCAAAGCCGCTCATCAAATCCCTAATAATAGACACATCACCTGCTCGAATGAATTGAGTGCGACTAAAGAGTTGCTTTGTGAAGTATTTTTCCCGATCAGGGATCAAAGCGAAACGTGGGGTGGAGGATAGTGTGCGCATACGTTCCAGGAGCTCAGATATCATTCGGACGTGAACAAGTTCGGTGCGGCTGGAAGAGAGGACAGAATTCCAGATATTTCCCAATACCAAATGACTCAACGAAACACACGGTGATCCAGTCAATAAAGCATTCACAACCACAATTTCTTTTACTTTCACACTGGTAGTATCGGCATTTCGTGGCAGAACGTTGTACAACACCAGCTTCCATAACACCTTAGCTAAGGGCCTAAGATCTTTACGCGCGTGAGCATTGTACGTTCTAGCTTGAGTGGGGGTAAGTTCAAACACTGTCGTCAGATATGTTTGCCAAATGCCTGGGGACACGAGAGGAATTTCTTTTAGATTGTCTTCATCCCAGAGCTCATGCTCCAAGACGCTTCCGTCAGCTGCAGTAGGTGCATCAAAACCCAAGAGTTGCTTCAACTTCTCTGCAGAAATCTCAACTTCATGACCTGCCACTGTTGCTTGAAGAGTTAGAGGTGCTAATGGGTCACCTCTCTTCCTTGTGACCGTATTGCAAAATTCCTCTAGTGCATCTTGATAAATCACATCTTTGTTCCAGTCCAAAGCCGCTAACCAACCCAAGCGGCCAAAAGCATCGAATACTCCATAGTCTTTGAATTCGTCTCGGTGCACTCCTTTTTCCAAAAGAAACTTAAAGTTCGAATCAATCTCCAGCACCTCAACTGGTTGCTCTACCTCTCGAACAGGAGAAGGCGTTGGAGATATGGTCTGGCGGGAACGCTTACGTGTGCTGGACGTTGCGCTTTGTTTCTGCTTTCTCGCTGAAGCCCTAGTCATGGCTATAGACAGTGATACAGATTATATCAGATGCTATGCCCAATGTGATGGATTGAATGCATACGATGAATACCTACTTGGAGTAATGATGGACAATGCGTTCTAACCCTAGGTCAACGAAATCCTAGGCGTTCTAAATACTTTGCCCATGGTGGGTTTGTGTGTTTTAACCTTAAAAGCATGTACCCACATGGTTAGTGTAGCAACAACCTGTTCAACAAGGCACCCCTCCCCAACGTAGTTGTAAAGGGGGAGGCTACTACCGCGGTTACTGGAGTTCTATAGACAAGAGTATCCAACACACTCCTAAGCTCGAGCATACACCATCAGTAGTGTCATACACTCACAATGACCACAAAGAACATACATACGCATTATGCCACTTAACCACATACAACCCATAGCAAACAATTTCACACAACCCTAGCTTCTAAAATCGGACCCCTAACTTCATAAAACCGCAAATGTGTGTGATGTACATGCAAGATACGAGAAATACAACCACATACATACATGAGCAACATAGAATTCCAAAAGTCACACAAAGCCACAAAAAGCCCTAATCAGTTCATGAGGACCACAAGAGAGGCATAAATGCTAGAGATGAACTTGAAATCGTTACCTGATCGATGGAGAGAAGGGAATGCGTGAGAGATGCAATCAACAATGGTGGAAACCGTCGGCTTCGCAAGAGAGAGGGACGAGAGCGTTTTAGAGAGAGAGAGAGGACGGTAGGTGCAAAATAAATGAGGTGGGTGGAGGTTTAAATGACGAAAATCGCCTAGGCGTCCTACCCAGCGTCTAAGACGCAGCCCTGGCGTCCGTGCGGCTATTTTCGGCGTCCTAAAGACGCTAACCCTCGGGTTTGGAATTTATTCCAGCGTCTAAGACGCTCACTCAGACGCCGCCCACTTAAGCTCACATGTCCCGCGTCCCCAGCGTTCCACCTGGCGTCCCAAACGCTACTCAAGCGTCTGAACCTCTTTCAGGGCGTCTTGGAAACGCTCACACTCTGTTTGATAATTAAATTCAGCGTCCCCGACGCCCACTTGGACGCTGGTGCGTCAAATTCACTCAACACTCTTTCTAAAAACTTTTCCAACTCCCGTTTGCTCAATAACGGCTACTCCCGCTCATTTCCGAATTAAAAACACACATTAAATTAACCAACACAACTTTAAACAAACACAAAAACAACCATTTTCGTATGGAACACGACTATACTTAGCACGTATAGCAAGCCTTTAAACCACCTAATTACTTAGATGGATGAGTTTAGTCTCGTGAGGGTTTGCAGTGAATATACCCACAAAATTCATACATGTTTTACTTACAGAGATGAATAGATTGGCTCTTTGAGAGCCACTACCTCTATCAAGGTTGCTTGATTACCGTCAGTGCTTACCGGACCTTCAACGTACATCTTAAGCTTATGTCCATTCACCGTAAACGAATGTCCATGCTTAAGATCCTTGACTTCCACAGCTCCATTGTCATATACGTGAATTACCTCATAAGGTCCCGTCCATTTACTCCTCAGCTTTCCTGGAAACAATTTAATGCGTGAGTTATAGAGCCAAACCTTATTGCCGACTGCAAAAGTCTTCCTTCTCAAGCATTTATCATGGAAATGCTTCGTCTTTTCCTTGTAAATCCTCGCACTTTCGTATGCCTCCAATCTGATCTCTTCCAATTCTGCCAATTGAAACTTCCTCATCCTTCCTGCATCAGAAATATCAAAGTTAGCATTTCTAATTGCCCACGTAGCTCTATGCTCTAACTCTACAGGTAGATGACAAAGTTTCCCATAGACTAGTCTATAAGGTGACATTCCAATAGGGGTCTTGTATGCAGTCCTATAAGCCCATAATGCGTCATCTAGTCTCAACGACCAATCTTTGCGATTAGGCTTAACAGTCTTTTCTAAAATTCTTTTGACTTCCCTATTGGGCACCTCAACTTGGCCGCTCGTCTGTGGGTGATAAGGAGTGGCAACGCGATGAGTTACCCCATAATGTTTCAACAAGGTATGGAACTGAAAATTTTTAAAATGAGTTCCCCCATCACTAATAATAGCTCGGGAAATCCCATGGCGTGAGAAAATGTTCTTTTTCACAAATTTGCACACCACCTTGTTGTCATTCTATCGCGTGGCCTCAGCCTCCACCCACTTGGAGACATAATCTACGGCTACCAAAATATATTCAAAACCGAAAGAGACAGGAAAGGGACCCATAAAATCTATTCCCCAAACATCAAAAATTTCTACTTCTAATATGAGAACCATGGGCATTTGATCTCTCTTATATATCCCCCCAACCTGTTGGCATCTCAGACAGGACTTAACATACTCATATGCATCTTTAAACAATGAAGGCCAAAAGAAACCACAGTCTAACACTTTATGGGCTGTTTTCTTGGCACTAAAATGCCCCCCGCATGCTAAACTGTGACAATGAGTAAGGATATCAAGTTGGTCCGTCTCCGGAACACATCTTCTAATCAACTGATCAGCACCAATCTTGAAAAGGTCAGGATCGTCCCAGATGTAATACTTGGCTTGGGCGTAGAAACTTTTCCGCTGCTGTGACGTCCAATGGCTCGGTGTCTTACCTGTCACAAAATAATTAACCAAATTAGCAAACCATGGTAATTTGGACACAAATAACAGCTGTTCATCAGGAAAATATTCCTTGATCACTTCAATGGAATTGGGAACCAACGTGGGCAGCCTTGACAAATGTTCAGCCACCACATTCTCCGACCCCTTTTTATCCCGTATTTCCAGATCAAACTCTTGCAGTAATAAAATCCACCTAATCAGTCTTGGTTTGGCATCCTTTTTGCTCAAGAGGTACTTCAATGCGCTATGATCCGAGTAGATTATCACTTTGGCACCCCATACATAGGCACGAAACTTATCCAAGGCATACACTACCGCTAACAACTCCTTTTCTGTGGTAGTGTAATTCTGCTGAGCCTCAGAAAATGTTTTGCTGGCATAATAAATCACAACCGGCTTCTTATCAGCACTGCTCCCACCGCAAAGTCGCTTGCATCACACATAATTTCGAATGGCTTCGTCCAATCGGGTGACTGCAAAATGGGAGCATCCGTAAGCTTAGCCTTTAATAGCTCAAATGCTTTTAGACACGCTTCATCAAACACAAATTCAGCATCCTTAGCTAAAAGATTACACAACGGCTTGGAAATAGTGCTGAAATCCTTGATAAATCTTCTATAGAATCCCGCGTGCCCCAAGAACGATCTCACTCCCTTAACACTGGTTGGTGGTGGCAAAGATGAAATAAGCTGAATTTTTGCCTTGTCCACTTCCATACCTTTCTCAGAAACTACGTGGCCTAAGACAATTCCCTCTTTGACCATGAAGTGGCTCTTCTCCCAGCTCAACACCAAATTCGTTTCGGTGCATCTTTTCAAGACTTGCTCCAGATGGTACAAACAACCCTCAAATGTCTTATCAAAGATAGAGAAATCATCCATAAAAATCTCTAGCGAGCCTCCTACCATATCTGAGAATATCGCCATCATGCAACGTTGAAACGTGGCAGGAGCGTTACACAACCTAAATGGCATCCGTCTATAGGCGAATGTCCCGTAAGGGCACGTGAACGTGGTCTTTTCCTGGTCATCAGGGTGGATAGGAATCTGATTGTACCCTGAATATCCATCTAGAAAGCAATAGTACTTCTGGCCAGCCAGCTTTTCAACTATCTGATCTATGAAAGGTAACGGGAAGTGATCCTTTGATGTGGCTGCATTCAACTTCCTATAGTCTATGCAAACCCTCCAACCTGTTACTGGTCTGGTTGCAATCTGCCCATCTTCGGTGTTTATCACTGTTACCCCCGACTTCTTGGGCACGGTCTGTGTAGGGCTGACCCACTGACTATCAGAAATGGGGTAAATGATACCCGCATCTAACCACTTCAACACCTCCTTTTTTACCACTTCTCTCAAGTTCGGGTTGAGTCTCCGTTGTGCATCCCTTGATGGTTTACTATCAGCCTCCGTGATAATTCTGTGCATACAAATGGTAGGACTTATCCCTTTTAGATCAAAGATTGTCCAACCCATAGCTGCCTTATGCTTTCCCAAAACTTCAATCAGTGCCTCTTCTTCCTCTTTTGTCAAATCTGAAGCTATAATCACTGGCAAACTCTCTTGCGGTCCCAGAAATACATATTTGAGATGTGTGGGTAAGGCCTTGAGTTCCAGTGTAGGAGCCTGCTCTAAGGACGGTTTGTTTGACTCAGGGAGATTTTCTGGTAACTTCTCAAACTTGACTGACCATGGCGGTTGCTTACTCGGCTTTGTTCCTCCAAACATCTCTTCTAAGCTCATCAACCAACCCCAATCCGCCTTTTCTTTCTCTTGGCATGACAATGCATATCCCAACTCGTCCCTGCTAGTCATGAGTGATGTCTGTGATCCTGCTAACTCATCAAGGTAATCTATAAAATAGCACTCTGAATCATCAGAACCATTAGAAACAGCATTGAAAACATTTAACTTTAATTTCCTATTCCCGAAGGCTAAGTCCAAGGCACCCGTCCTGCAATTACTTTGGGCATTAACAGTGGCCAAAAATGGCCTACCCAAAATAATTACAGGCTGGTTATCCCGACTTCTTTGATCTGAATCTAAAACAAGAAAGTCTACCGGGTAATAGAAATCCTCAACTTTTACAATCACATCGGTTAACATGCCCCTTGGAATCTTAGTGGATCGATCAGCTA
>JAANYP010003603.1:42316-58167 GCA_020465985.1 Centrapalus pauciflorus | reverse complement strand
CATGCTCATTATGTCCAGGGCGTAAACAATTGTTGCAAACTTTAACTCTGTTAGGACATTCTTCACTGCTATGTCCTATTTCGTTGCACACATAGCACCTCACATCATTGGGGTTACAACGCCCAATGTGTGACTTCTGGCAGCGGCGACACTGCCTCGGCTCAGAATGTACCGCATAAGATCGAGTTTGCTGTGCCGTAGGCGAGCTGAACTGTCGGTACTGAGACTGCTGTGGCTGAGAATATCTAGATGAAGATCCAGAATAGCTTCCGGTGCGCGATTTCTTGGGCGGTGATGGACATGTCGGGTTAATAGAGGAAGTAGGAACTCCTCCAGCTCGAATAAAATCCTGCTCGAGAATTCGAGCAGCTTCAACACAGTCAGCATAGTTGGTATATCCCCGGTGCTTCAAGAACTTCTGATATTCAGGATGCAGACCCATCAGAAAACGGTCGATCTTTCGCTCTTCAGTAGCGACTTGATAGTCAGACAGCAAGCTTAGTCGGGTGAATTCAATCCCATACTCAGTCACCGATTTGGTTCCCTGAGTAAGAGACATCAGCTTCTCTTCCCAACGCTTCTTTTCATCAGCTGGGCAGTACTGACGAAAGAAAATAACTTTGAATTCATCCCAAGATAGGGACTTAATCCAGTTGGCTCCGTGCATGTTTTCCTGAGACCTCCACCACATAACAGCGCCACCTTCGAACAGTGTAGTAGCGAAGCTGACCTTGGATTCTTCAGCACAGTCACTAATGAGAAAAATCCGCTCGATGCCAGTGATCCACTCAAGCGCTTCGATCGAATTTGCAGCACCCTTAAAAGGTTGAGCTCCGCAAGCCTTAAAGTAACGGAAGTTGCAGCCCTTAGGAGGGACTACATGGGCTTCCTCCTCGTCGGTGTCGTCGTTGTGGCGTCCGGTGTCATCATGCTGTTGTTTCCTACGTTCTTCTCTGCGCTTAGTTTCGGCTTCATCACGAGCACGAAACTGTTCTTGCAAGAACTTAGCTTGACGCTCGTTGTTCTCGTTAAGCATAGTTTGCATAATTTGCATGATCTGTTCAGGAGTGAGTCCACCTCCAGCTCCTTCATCAGATCCAGACATGTTCTGAAATTATATAAATAATACTTGCATAAGAATAGGCATAACTCCTATTCTACCCCATTTCCCAATTCCTAAAGCAAAGTCAAAGCCTATCTCAGGTCAAGTTAAAGCCTAGACATTCGAAGCTAATATCTTTGCTTAAAAGTTTGAGTCCAAGTGTTATTGCTAACACTTGAATCCCTCAAACTAACGCTCTGATACCATCCTATCACATCCTTGCTTTAAAACACGCTTGCTTATCCCAGGAATAACAATAAATGCATAAAGCTAAATAAAACGTTATAATAAGTCTTGCACTACACGTGCTACAAGGTTACAGTACTAAGTTGCTAAAAACATCACAATTAAAATAAAAGCAGCTACCCAGAACCCAAGGCATCATAAAGCTATACCACAAGCTGAAAGTTAGCTAAGTCCTCTGGGTTGATCAGATAATAGACCTAAGCAGAAGGTCCAGCTTGTTCTTTACCTTTTCCTGTAAAAATTGTGAATAGCAACTGTAAGCTAATGCTTAGTGAGTAAACAGATATTCATGAATGCATGTAAAATATGAGGCGAAAGTGCCTAAAAAGGCTGTTATGCTTGCTTGCTTGCTCATTTGCTTAATACCCAGAAAGAACGCTGCACAATTGAGACATTTCACGCAGAAAGGAGATGCCACCACTAGGGGTTTACCGCTGACAGATGATCAATCTGTGATGCGGGGCTAGCTACCCGCATAATGCTCAAGGGATAGTGGTGAACATCAGAATTGCTTGCTCGTTAAATATAATGCTTATGAGATGCACAAAGAAACGCTAAAACAAGGCTTGCTGTATAGTATGCAGAACAATAAACAGATAGCAGATAAATATGCATATTAATAGATCAGATGTAAGATCCGGCTAAGCTGAGCATCACCTGTACCACAGTGTTCGCCTTCACTCACAAAAGTCTATTGAATTCCAAATAAATCATATAGAAGCAATTTATGTCTCAATTTCATATAAAACATGTAAACAAGAATAACTGTTACTCACAGTACTGAAAATGCTTTGAAATGCTCGGAAATACTTGCTCGGGCTTATTTACGCTTTAAATTGCTTTATAATGCTTGCACTTGCTTATCTAGGCTCAATATAGACTGGCACTGGCTTTGACTCGCAGCTGGGCTAAACAGCTTATGTATAATATCTGAAGTTTAATATTACAGAACATGTGCTAAATTAATATTGCTAGCTCAATATTCCAACATCTATAAGCCATAACTTCCAGCTAAATATTTTGCTATTTATTTTGCTAATTTATGCGTTGTTCGTAAATTTTATCAATTAGATTCGAAATTTAGGGGTTAAATTCGAATCTGAGCATTAGACTCGAAGTCGGATTCGAATCTGAGCATCAGATTCGAAGACAGATTCAAACCAGGGGGTTAGATTCGAACCTCATTCTCGAATCTAGCTCTATTCGAGTCTGTTCTTGGCATTTCGAGTCTGTTCTATGCGTACTCGAGTTTGTTCATAAACTACAGCTTTAAACATGCATTTTCAAGCCTCAAATCCACAAATAAGCTAAGTAATAAGCCTCGGTTTAGTTATATTATACATAATCTACCATAATCAGGCTAAAACTCAAGCTAAATGGCTAAAAATCGAATCAAAAATGAAATATGAAGCTTCCTTCAAAAACCCAAATAATGAAGAATACGAAAATGGCAATTCTTACCTCGAATTCGTATCAAATCTCACATGCAATGGTAGATCCGCGTAGTACACTTCGAGACCTTTCCGATGACGTATAGAACTCGAGATTTGGCCGGTCGGTTTGAGAGAAAAGTTAGAGAGAAGTTCGGGTTCTAGAGAGAGGAACTCTGAAAATGCTAGACGGGTTTTGCAAAAGTGTGAAAATGGAGCACTCAACTCCTATTTATACTAAATCTCGAAATTACATCTTTTTACGCAAATTGCTCAAAATTACTTATAATAAAAATGCAAATAAAAGGCAAGGTGTTATACCCGATACGTATCAATCCACGAAACGGGATATAACTGGACCAACCCATTATTAATAAATTATTTATCCACTAAAATAATTCCACGTACCAGGTCGAAATGACGGATGTTACAAATCCTCCCCTCTTAAAGAGATTCCGTCCCGGAATCTAACTCGAACTCTGGAACAGGTGAGGATATCTCGATCGCATTTCTGATTCGGGTTCCCAGGTGGCATTGGTACCCTTATGATGTCTCCACTGAACGAGTACCAAGGCAATCTCTTTATTTCTCAGCTTCTTGATCTTTCGGTCGGTCACGGCCTCGGGCTGCTCCACATATCGCAGCTGATCATCGACTGTAATCTCGGATAAGGGCACATACTGATCATCTGTAGCCAGACACTTCCGGAGATGACTCACGTGAAACGTATCGTGCACACCAGCCAACTCTGAAGGCAATCATAGTCGATAGGCCTGATCCCGGACTCTCTCAATGATCTCGAACGGCCCAATATACCGCGGACTCAGCTTCCCACGATGTCTGAATCGAATAACCCCTTTCCACGGTGACACTTTAAGTAAGACACGGTCCCCAACACTAAATTCTAACTCTTTCAGACGGCGATCGGCATAGCTCTTTTGACGGCTCTGGGCGACCCTCATATGCTCCCGAATTATAGCCACCTTGTCACTGGTCTCCTGGAGTAACTCCGGCCCGCTAATAGGTCGCTCACCGACCTCGCCCCAACACACTGGGGTCAGGCACTTACGCCCATATAGTGCCTCAAACGGAGCCATTTTAATCGTGGCGTGATAGCTGTTATTATACGCGAACTCGACCAACGGTAAATGCACGTCCCAATTGCCGCTGAAGTCGATAGCACACGCCCGCAACATATCCTCGAGGGTTTGATTAGTGCGCTCGGTTTGCCCGTCAGTCTGCGGTCTATACGCCGTGCTCAGCTGAACCCTGGTACCCAATTCCCGCTGGAAACTCTGCCAGAAACGAGACGTAAACCGCGTATCCCTGTCCGAAGTAATCGACATCGGAATCCCATGCCGCGATACCACCTCGTTGATATACAGCCTCGCTAACTGATCCATGGTGATAGTACCCCGAACGGCTAGGAAGTGCGCACTTTTCGTTAGTCGATCCACTATAACCCAGATCATATCGTTCCCGCGGACCGTGCGTGGAAGTCTCACAATGAAATCCATCGTGATGTGATACCACTTCCACTCGGGGATCTCTAACGGCTGTAGATGCCCGTGCGGCTTCTGATGCTCGGCTTTAACCCTCAAACACGTCATACACTGCTCGACATATCGGCCCACATCCCTTTTCATTCCCGGCCACCAGTAGAAGTCACGGAGATCACGATACATCTTAGTACTCCCCGGATGCACAGATAGCCTCGACCGATGCGACTCATCAAGAATCAACTGTCGCAAATTCCCGACCCTCGGGACCCAGACCCTATCATGAAACACAAACAGCCCACGATCATCTCTGATCAGCAACTCAAGCTGCCCGGTTAGACGCTCTCGCTTCACATTATCACCCCGCAGGCCCTCCTGCTGTGCTAATATCAGACTATCGATCAATGTCGAGGTAATTTCAAGCCTCGAAGCCCTGGAAATCATAGTCTGGCCGCATGCCCTACGGCTCAGCGCGTCAGCTACCACATTAGCCCGGCCCGGGTGGTACTGAATCTCACAATCGTAGTCCTTGAGCAACTCAAGGCTACGGCGCTGCCGCATATTCAAATCCTTCTGGCTGAACAGATACTGAAGACTCTTATGGTCGGTATACACAATAAACCGAGATCCATACAGATAATGGCGCCAAATCTTTAACGCAAACACGATGGCGTCTAGCTCTAAATCATGCACGGTATGGTTCTCCTCATAAGTCTTCAGCTGGCGCGAAGCATACGCGATCACCTTCCCTCTCTGCATCAGAACACAACCCAAACCCGACCCTGAAGCATCACAGTAAACCACGAAATCATCGGTACCCTCCGGCAAGGCCAACACTGGAGCCTGACACAATCGGGTCTTTAGCTCTCTGAACGCACGCTCCTGATCCTCGGACCACTCAAACGGAACGGACTGCCGTGTCAATCTCGTCAACGGCAAGGCAATCCTCGAGAAATCCTGGATGAAGCGTCTATAATACCCGGCGAGACCCAGAAAACTACGAATCTCAGGCACTGATCTCGGAGGCTCCCAACTCATCACTGCCTCAATCTTGGCTGGATCCACTTTTATACCCTCGGCATTGACCACATGACCCAAAAACTGCACTTCCCGAAGCCAAAATTCACATTTGGACAGCTTCGCATACAATTTCTCCCTGCGCAGCACAGTCAAAACCTCTCGGAGGTGCTGCTCGTGATCCTCGGCACTCCGCGAATAGATCAGGATATCATCGATGAACACGATCACGAATCTATCCAACATAGCTCTACACACCCGATTCATCAAATCCATGAAAGCGGCGGGTGCGTTAGTCAAACCGAAAGGCATCACAAGGAACTCGTAATGCCCATAACGAGTCCGAAACGCTGTCTTCGGCACATCCTCGTCCCTGACCCTCAACTGATGATAACCAGACCGCAAGTCGATCTTGGAGAAGAAACTCGAGCCCTGGAGCTGATCAAACAGGTCGTCGATACGTGGAAGCGGATAACGATTCTTCACAGTCACTTTGTTCAACTCCCGATAGTCGATACACATCCGCATACTACCGTCCTTCTTTTTCACGAAAAGCACTGGCGCACCCCACGGCGACGAACTAGGACGGATAAATCCACGATCCAGAAGCTCCTGCAACTGAGACATCAGCTCTCGCATCTCTGTCGGTGCCAGCCTATAAGGCGCTTTAGCAATCGGCACCGCCCCAGGAACAAGATCTATGCGAAACTCTACCTGGCGATCTGGCGGTAACCCAGGCAACTCCTCTGGGAATACCTCAGGGAATTCACGAATCACAGGAACATCCTCTAAGGTCTTCTTTTCCTTCCTCGCGTCAACCACATAAGCTAGGAAGGTCCCGCACCCCTTAGAGACATATCTCTGAGCCCTAGCCATAGATACAATCCCGATATCTCCTTTACGGCGCTCCCCATACACAATCACACTCTCACTGTCAGAAATGGGTATACGAATGATCTTTTTGGCACACAGAATATCAGCCCGTCTGGCAGTCAACCAGTCCATACCCACAATAACATCGAAGCTACTGATCTCAATCGGCAGCAAATCAATCGCAAACTGATGGGAGTCTATCTCTAACACACAGCCCTGATAAACCCGACTCACTAACATCGAACTCCCACCAACCCTCTCGACAATCAACGGAACAGATAAAGAAGAAGGAGACACACTAAAATACGCACAAAATATAACAGACACATAGGAGCGATCCGCCCCGGAATCAAATAACACACGAGCTCGAAGTCCGTTAAGGATATACGTACCCGAAACTACATCTGTGGCATCCCGTGCCTCCTCTGCTGTCGCCTGAAACACACGTCCTCGGCCCCTCGGAACAGACTCACGACGGCTGGACGACGACGGCTAGGCCCTGGCCCCACTAGAACTGGCCCCCTGCACTGCCGGCCCCGGCTCTGGACAATCTCTGACTCGATGCCCTGGTCTCCCACATCTGAAACATAACGGCTCAGGCACCGTACAAACTGAAGCGGCGTGGCCCCGCTGGCCGCACAGGAAACAACGTGGCTGCTCCGATAAACACTGTCCGGAATGGCGCCGGTGACATTTCGGGCACTCCCGATCACCATAAGAACTCTCGACACGGCTGCCGGACGCCTGGGACCCCTGTCCCACACTGCTCTGGCTCTGTGCTCCAGATCCCTGACTCTGACCCTGACCCTGACGTCTCGATCGACGATCTCGACCTCTATCTCGATCCCTATCACGTCTCTGTCCCGACCCTTGCCCTGAAGTCTGCCCAGAACCCTGACCTGAAAACTGCCACTGATCCGGACACTGGTCACTAGGGGCGTCCCCGGAAGATCTCCATACACTGGACGGCTGCTCGGAAGTCCCAGTCCGCTGCCTCTGAGAAGAGGGCTGCTCCCTCTGCTTAATAATCTCCCGCTCCCTCATGCGGGCCATCTCAAGAGCTCTGGCGAAGGTCGGGGTATCGTGTAGCCCTACGAACTCCCGAATATCTGACCGAAGCCCATCTATGAATGCATCGGCTTTACGGCTCTCGGTATCCACATGCTGAGGCGCGAACTGTGAGTACTCATTAAATCGGCCGACCAACTGCTGGACCGTCATATTACCCTGTTGCAAATGGAGAAATCGGCGCTCCATTTCACGTCTCTCGTCCCGCGGAATATACTGGAGCTCAAACATAGCCCTGAACTGTTCCCAAGTCATGGCATAAGCGGCGGACTCAGTCATCGAAGACTCAATCGATTTCCACCACTGCAAAGCACCGCCTCGTAACTGATATACGGCGTATCCAACCATATCTCTAGGATCCACGTGGGCCACTCGGAACGCGCCCTCAATCTCACGCTCCCATGCGATGGCCGCCCCCGGCTCACCGTCATCCCGAAACTGCGGCGGAGCTCCTGTCATAAAAACCTTGAAGGACCCGCCCCGCTGAGAAGATGATGAAGCACCACCCCTAGACTCAGTCTCGGCATGCTGAATAACTGGCCCCAAACTCTGACCCTGCTCACGCTCTTGCTCTTTCTGCTTCCTGTAAAACTCGGTAAGAACATCTAGCAACTCGGATTTACGAATATACTCGTCACTGGGCGGCTTACCCGCGCCCGAACCCTCTCCTTGATCTGCCATGATAATCTGCACCAAGCAAAACGATTAAGCACAAAGGATAAATTACCCAGCATTATACACTTAAGCCAGGTCGGTTAATCCACTATATAATCGCAAAACAATCCCCCATGGACCGGAACAAGGTCTAAGTTAAGCATCCACTAATGATACTCAAGCTTCAAACCACAAGCTCTGATACCATGCTGTAACACCCCTCCCGATCCCGGAAATGCCACGTCAATATAAAATCATAAGTGGCCATAACGCAACGGATCTATTATACACATGTCATAAGGTTATACAGATTACGGCTAATTAAAACTTTAAGCTTCGAATTAAACACAATTAAAACATTCGCAACCCCAAGTTAAACTAAACATGATAATCCTGACCATCAAATACATATCTGATACATCATTCCCAAACAGCTATTACAAACTGTTCTATACAAACATAAAACCATCACAGATCTTCAGTCTATCTCGGATCTACCTCAGCTGCGGCTGCGGTCCCTTCTGATTCCCTGAACATGTTAGACTCGATAACGTGAGCTATAAAGCCCGTGAGCACACGAGGGTTGACACTGCACATAAGCACATAACACACAGTCCCTGTCCCTGTCCCTGTCCCGATATCCCAACACACATCTCAGGTATATAGGCACAAGTATGAGATCGGAGTACACATAGCCCTGTGGGGACCCCTCCCCGGTGGACACATCACACACAGCAATGGTCAGGAATACCCTGTAGCACGGAAGCTACCCGGCTACAGGCCCTGCCGTATATATACGCCCCAAGGACTGTAAGGGACAGTCAACCCGCGCGATTCCCCTTCGCGACTTATCGTCCGTATGGAACTCATCACGGACCCCTGAATCGATCTCACATCTCATACATAACATGTATAAGGATTAGAGTATACCTGATGTTCACGTCCCTGTCTCACATATATAACACGCACAATATAGCTATTCAACTATAACGTAAAAGATGGCGCGCATTTTAGAAAACGTCTCGAGTACTCACCTGACTGGTTTCCCAAAGTCTGAACGCCCTTATCAAATCCGGCTCGAGATCCGCTAGTCCCTGTGATCACACGGATAGCCCAATAATCAATCACAATTCCCAGATAACATATATCACACAATCACAATGATTCGAACTCAATTCAAACTCAATAACCCCACGGAACCGAAACCCGACCAATACCCGAAACTCGACTCAAACCCGACTCAAGGCAATCCCAAACAAGACTCTAAACCCAAACAGAATCCATCCTGAGCAATCCCGAAGGAAACCCGACACAATTCGACCCGAACCCATTTTACAAAGTTAAACTCGGATTTTCAATGCAGGCTGCTCGTCGCGCCGCGGACCCCCTGGTGGTCGCGCCGCGACCCTGCGAAGCTCCTGCATCCTGACCTGCAATTTTCATGGCTGCCAGGAGTATACATCTCCTTTCATACACGATTTTCAGCTCAATAATCACATAAACTCATCACATATCAACTTATGGCAGCATAGAAACTATTACACACATCCTTTACAATACACAACTCAAATATATCCATCAATTCAAAGAGACTTACCTCAAATCCTTCAAGAACACAATTAGGAAGAAGATAGAAAGGATTATTCCAAGATTCAGCAATCAATTGAGCTCAAGGAGGATTGCTCTCTGCTAGAAATATTCACACAAACACACACTACACACTTAGGTTTCTTGCAAAGTGAGGAAAGGAAGGGATAAGCACGTACATATATTTATCTCACTTTTTAACCGGTCCCGAACCCATTAACCCGAACCCGATATCACATTTTCAATATTTATGCCCATTTAACCCATTTAATCCCACGATCCCAAAAATATAATCCGTTCATTAAAATTATAACCCGATGACTCGCAAGCCCTAATCCCGATACGTATCAATCCACGAAACGGGATATAACTGGACCAACCCATTATTAATAAATTATTTATCCACTAAAATAATTCCACGTACCAGGTCGAAATGACGGATGTTACATATATATATATATATATATACATATATATATATATATATATATATACACACATATATATATATATATATATATATATATATATATATATATAAATGTGTAAATTTAAAAGTAAGATTAGGAATGTATGTGTTAATCTGTTAGAAAAAGTTTGATAATATACAATATGTTTTATGATAATAATGATTATATATTTCTTTATATAGGAAAATTTTGATAATTCATATTTAAAAGGAAATAATTTCACTATACTTTCTTTACATGTAGTGAAAATTATGTTTAATATTATTTATTTTATAAAAATATATAAAAAGAGCAAGAAATCAAAATATATATAAATAAAAAGAAGTTTCAAAGCAATAATAGTTAGTATTACGTAAATTTAAAATCATATTAAAAAAAATAACTATGTTTAAAAATGACTTTGAATGGGAATTTGTATTAAATGTAAAACTCTAATATTTAAATATTAGATTAAATTAGTATTAAATAAGATATAATATAAAATTATATTTTTAATTAATTAATTAAAAAATTAAATAGGAAAAACACAAAATCTTAAAAACAAAAAAAAAGGATGAATATGTTATGAATGAAAAGTGATTCATCATGTTGATAAATGTTATTATTTTAATATATTTTCTTGTATAGAAAAAAATAGAAAGAAAATAATTTCACTATACTTTATTTTATAAGAATCTATAAAAATAGAAAGATATCAAAACATTAAAAAAAAAAAAGAAAAAAGTTTCAAAACAATAGTTGATATTAAGTAAATTTAAAATTGGATTAAATAAAATAACAACATTTGAAAATGACTTTGAATTGAAGTTTGTATTAAATGTAAAACTATAATATTTAAATATCAAATTAAATTAGTATTAAATAAGATGTAATATGGAATTATATTTTATTTAATTAAAACAAATTGATATATAAATTATATGGGAAAACATAAAAATCTTAAAAGCAAAAAACAAAAAACACAAAACAAAAAATCAAAAACAAAAAAAAAATCAAAAAGTAATAGGATGAATATGTTATGAATAGTAATTTATATCTTGGTGTGTATATATATATATATATATATATATATATATATATATATATATATATATATAGGAGGGTTCTTCTAAGAACCACAAATATTGTGGGAACCTAAGAACTAATCTCATCCATTGATTTCATAGAATCAATGGCTTAGATGTAAGGTGACATTTTTGTAATTAAGAAAGCTTTAAGGGTTTATTTTGTTGGACAAAAGGGCGGGTAAGGGGTAAAAGGGGAATAAAAAAAACCGTTCGTTCCTATCAAACACACGCCCACGTTTGCATCTCCATCATTTCCCTCCCTCGAATTTCCCAACCTTCTCTCTTCTCTCAAAAAACTTCCACCGGAGAAATTTCTATACTCGCCGGAAACCATGCATTCGTCGTCGGCGACAGAAGAAGAGACGCTAAACGAGTTGTACAACAAAGCAAAACGTAAGTAGAATGCGATTCTTTTACTGGAAAATGGTTTTTTTTTATGAAAATTTTCGATGATCTGCATTTGACGAAAATGCATTCTACAGGGAAGGGTGTTTCTAAAGTAAGGGGAAAAGAAGATGATAGAGTTAAGGTGAAAAGATTTGCTTCGACCAAGCCAGTTCGAGTGAAGACATCTGAGGAATTTGGTAAATGAAGGGTTTTTTTTATAGTGTTTTTGTCTTCTATGATCATTCTATGGAAGATAAACAGTCGATTTGATGATTATGATCATTCTTTGGTGAATGTTTATGTATTTGACTTATTGGGGGGGGGGGGGGGGGGGGGAATTTCTGAAATGTATATATAAAAACCCTAGATTTTTGAGTTTGTGACAATTTTTGTTTATTTTTTGGGGATAAAAAAGTATTAAAGAAGACGAAGAATATGTTATTCTACGTAGAATGAGGAATTTTTCGTGGTTATTTTTAGGGTATGTAATGTTTGATTCAGGTTAGAAAAGTATTCTACAACCCATTGACCGTGGATTCTGGTTAAATGAATGATATTTTAAATAGAACTCAAAATACTTCAAGAAATTCTATGGAGAATGAAGAGTTTTATCTTTTATCTATAAAAGTTCTAAATTTTTTTAAGAATGATGAAATTTTAGCTTTTCTGGTATGAAGAACTTTAATGTTATTTCTCTTTATTTCTCTTAATACTTGGAAGAACGATAACTTGGTTATGATAGTAATGTATTCTATAATTCTTGGATAGGAATTGAAAAGATTGAATAAGATAAGAGCATTCTATGTATAAGGGGATGATTAAACTTTGGATTTTTTTTATTTTTATCTTTTCGTGTTATTTTATTTGTTTGTTAGCAATCCGTATAGCTTTTAATTTATTTGTTATCGCATGTGTAGAACATATTATATTCTATATAGAATAGCATATATTCTACGTAGAATATTGTGTGTTCTACGTAGAATATAATGTATTCTGTTTAAAAATTAGCTATTCTACGTAGAATGCTTAACATTCTTCATAGAATGTTTTATAAGGGGTCTGATTTCCCAAGAGATCTATAATAGTTCTACGATATTTTTTATAGAACGATATATTCTACAAGAGCATTCTATGCTCAATAACCGAAAAATGATTCATATACAACCTCTGTTTGGATATTTGCATTTATTTATGAGATTTTTAGCTTTTTAGGGAATCATAATCTTAAATAAGTCCTATAACATGAGTTGATAAATTATATTTTGCAGAATCTTCCGAAGAAGAAAAACAGAAAACAAAGAAAACCCGAAAGAGAGCTAAACTAAAGCAGATGAAGACCGATGACATAGAAGAGGGAAGTGAATCTTGGGACACAATTTCAGTGTCATCGAAAAAGTTGAAGAGAGGAAAACTGAAAAAGATTCCTAGCCGGCGGACGAAAAAAGAAAAAAATTGATAGCTCCGAGGATTCGGAATCATCCGTCTCATCATCATCTGAAGGTAAAATTTATTTATCTGAAAAAAATACGAAAATACTATTTTTTTCATAAACTACATGTAATATAAACAGTACACTTGGCTTCCTGTTGTTACATAGGTTATAATGGAAAAACACTTGAATTCCATAGATTGTTTTTTAAAATTTCATTCTCCGTAGAATAAATTCTCAATAGAATGTGTTTAATCTACATAGAATATGTTCATTCCCCATAGAATAGATTTTAAATATGTATAAGAAATTGGTTTACTCTAGGTATAAATATTGTTAAAACTCCACAGACCTCATTTTTATCTTCATCTTACATATCATTTTTTCATTCTATTGGAAATGAACTATCGGAAAACATAATGTTGTTAAGCCGATGTAGATGATTTATAGAAATTTCCATTTTATCACAGATAAACGAGCGAAGTCAAAAAAGAAGAAAGAGCGTAAAAGGAAAAGAGAGGATAAAGGTTTTGATATTTCAGACAGATTCTTGGATGCAATTGTCGAGAAACTCGCATCTAAAACCAAGCAACATAATTTGGGAGAAAAAGGGACCAAAGGAGGGAAGATTCAAAGAGATAAACGACCAAGATTGACTCGAGACAACGTGAAGCGAGAAATCAAGGAGGAAGCATCGGTAAAGATGAGGATGTGGATGATCAAGCAGGAGTTAGGGTGCTGAAATCGCGTTTCTCACCCGGAACGTTAATGAAGGCTGCGTCGATGATGACTGAAGGGCAAAAAACAATTGTCAAAAAACTGGGCTTGGGGAGTCTTTTAGACATGAAAGTTTCAGGAATTCCGTCCAAAATTGGATACTACGTGATTGATAATTTCAATCCTGAAAGCTGTAGCATACTGATGGAGCAAGGAGAGCTAGTAATCACGAAGGATAGGATCCACAACGTGTTTGACATACCCAAGGAAGGGATTGATATATCCAGGGTAGCGGTGACGAATAAAAGGGACGAAGTGACCAGAATGTGGAAGGACCAGTTTAAGAGTTCAGAAATAAGGTCGTTAGATGTTTTAGAGGCTATTTCGGACAAAAACATTTCTGACAGAATGTTCACTTTGAATTTCATTGTTTTGGTTTCGACTATTTTGGCTGAAGGAACCCGGATGGGCTTAGTCAACCAGAGACTTTTGCCATTGATGAGGCCGGGAGAAGAGTTTCAAAAGTTGGATTGGTGTGGATACATACTTGACGTCTTGAAGCAGTGCAAGTTTTATTGGCCGAAGGTAGCAAGCGGATTTTGCCTTTACGGCCCGCTGGTTTTATTGACTGTAAGTTCCAAATATTTGTTTTTGAACCAAAGATTAATGCTTGAAAACTTCTTGGTCATATTGTTAGGCACAAAAAGGCCTCAGTCAAACCTGTTCTACATCTGAGGGGGAGATTTATAATCAAACCTGTTGATGCATTTGAAGGTTGAATTTAAGGCCTGTTATATGCCTTATTGAAACCTGAAAATGATTTGCAATATTCTAAAGCTGTTCTATATGTTGCATGTGTTGCAACTAAGACAGTTTGTCCAAGCTGCTCTGTCTGCTGAACAGGCTGGACATAAACTGTCTACGCTGCTCTACACTGTTGAGCAGCTTGGGCATTTTTAAAGTGTTCTGTTCTTTGTGAGCAGAACCTGTTCTTTGTGAACAGGCTAAACACTTTATGGAATATGTTTCCAAGTCATCATGTATTGTTTTTGACTGCAAGATCAGTTTACAAAGTCGAAGACAAAGTGGAAAACAGAACTGCTCAGCCTGCCCAAGCTGTTCTGTAACATGAAGACAAAAGGTTATTTGAAAAAGGGTGACAGACCTTTTTCTTATATCAAAATAGGCCCTTACAAGGAAGAAAGACGCAAAGTTGACATTCCTAAATTAGTTAAAGGCAATGCAACAGTAGACAAAGTAAAAAGACAAAAGTTTTGCACATGTGAAGACAAGTCTGCTTTTCAGAAAAGTGCAGAAAAGGTTATGTTGTCTTTTCAACAAGACTCCTCCTTTTTCATTCCGTCCAATGAAGATGTTTCTCTTAGATCCTCTAAGTGAGTATAAAAGGAAGCTTCTAAGGTCAGAAAGAAGGGTGAAGAAAGCTAAGTGCTGAAACCAAGAGTGAACGTGCAAGTGTGATTTTCATGCATGCAAGCCTTCTGTGTAAACCAGCATCTGTGTGTCTAAGCTGTTTTACATAAGCTGTTCCCTTAAGTCTTGTAAACACAGTGAGTGCTTCTTAGTGATTGTATTCATTGTATTCTAGTTTGAGTCTGTCTTAGACTAGTAAGCATACTGCTGTATCTGTCATCTCAGCTTGAACTATTCCGCATTCAAGCTTGTTTGTAATTAACAAATTGTTGATAATACACACAAACATTGAAAAAGAGTGTGTAGTTTTTAAATTGCTGTATTCACCCCCCCTCTACAGCTTATAACTATATACTTTGGGAACCTCTCGGGACCTACAACTGGTATCAAAGCAGTTTAGAGTGTGTGTCATTCTAGATCTCTCATTCTCCCAAGTTTCCATGGACAACAGTGCTGCAAATTCTTCTTACTATGACAATGGCTCTATGGGCAAGCCCCCAAAATTTAATCATCAAAACTTCTCCAAACTCCTCTGGTTGGAAGTGCAGAATGATGCTCATTTAGAGAATTGGATGTACAACTGCCAGAGAAAGGAAGTGAGGAGGGTCCCTATGTGCCAACCTCTGTACTACCATAACTCCAGCGTGTTGAAGGAGCTGCTCCTGAAATCAGGCCTTTGAGAAAGCAAAGCTCAATGGTCTGTGAAGACAAGAGATTGGTGGCTCTGGATGCAAAGGCCAGAAACAACCTGGTCATTTCTCTCCCTGATGATGTGTTCAAGCAGGTTGAGAAAATGAAGACAGCAAAGGAGATGTGGGATATACTTTGTGTACCGTCTATGATGGACCCACAACTCACATGGAAAACCCAAGCG
>JAANYP010003603.1:0-20125 GCA_020465985.1 Centrapalus pauciflorus | reverse complement strand
GTTGGCCATTCTGATGGCGTCCTGTATGGTGGATGGGTTGGAGGCTGTAACGTTTCCTTGTATTTGAGGAGCGAGTCCCCAAATATAGCGTTCAATCTTCTTGTATTCCGGAGTTACCATTTGCGGACATAGGATACTTAGTTCAAGGAATCGGTTGGTATATCCTGCAATGTCCGTTCCTTTCATTGATAAGTTCCAGAACTCCAATTCCATTTTCTGGAGTTCGTTTCTCGGACAGTACTCGTCCGTCATCATCTGTTTCAACGTGGACCACGTGAGCTGGTAGGCTTCGTCAATACCTACAGACTGGACGTAGGAATTCCACCATGTGAGAGCGCTATCTTGCAAGGTGTGAGTAGCAAATTTCACCTTGTCTCCTTCAGCACACCCGCTGACACGATATACGTATTCTAATTTTTCAAACCAACGGATCAAACCGACTGCTCCTTCGGTTCCATTGAAACACCGGGGTTTGCAACTTAAAAACCCTTTAATCCCACAACCTTTCGTGTGAGTTTCAGCTCCTCCCGTGGTGCGACTGGCACCACCATCCCCATTGGCTGTGCTATTCCGGTTTGCCTCGTAGGTAGCTATGGCAGCAGCCACCCTTTGTGCAACAAGCTCTTCGATGTCAGCTGCATTCATTGCTCGTTTTGGCGGCATTATCTTGAAGTTTGAAGAAAATCATAGTGTAAGAAGTTGAATCTTAAAGATTTTGCACAATACTATAATCATCAAGCACAATCTCATAAATATCTTGGGAATTTTCATTAATCATTCGAAATTTTTCTTACATTAGGGGCGGGTTATTACCCGAAAATTTTTATCCTATGCTATTACAGGATATTTTTCCTACTAATACAAAGGAAATGGAAGAGTACTAGGTGTGGGAGTGATCAGGGGTCTCTCCCTTTTCCATCGCACTGAGGCGCTGCGTCAGCTCCTCGACCCGGGCTTGGCTTTCGGCTAGTTGCTGCCGAAGCTCATTCAGTCCGTCCTGCTGTATAGCAAGGGCGTGCTGATTGGCCCAATATATGTTGGAGTTTTGCAACTCCTCCCGCTCTAAATGAGCGGTCATCTCCCCGATATCCCGGTTAAGTGACCGAATCTGGTGGTCTTGCCTGGTAGACCTTGCGACCAAAAGTGGTATGGTCTGATCGGCAGGCTCTTGGGTGAGCGATGAGACAGGTGCGGAGGATGGTCCTCCGATCTCAAAAGTAGGAGGAATTCCTTCCATCTGCCTCCACTCGCGGAGGGTCTCTGGTATCCAGGTCCATCGCCGGGCGTCTACCCGTCGGTGTGGGGGATTGGCCTGGGGAGTCGGAACAGGAATAGTCTCCCTTCTGGGTATGTTTACCCGTTTCCGGGGTGTGTACAACATCTTTGGGCCGTTAGGGTAAGGCCTATACGACTTATATGATGGTTCGGCCGGGTGGTATGGGACGCGAGCAGGGACCGTCGGTGGTGAGGGATCCTCTTCCTCCATCGGCTCTTCTTTGGATTCCTCCATCGGATCTTCCGAGGGGTCCTCCTCCTCCGAGGTTTCTTCTTTTGGGAAGACTTCCGTGGCCGTGGGACTTGCGGGAGTGTATTCCTCCTCTGAGTCAGATAGAATGATAGTTTCTGGATGGTTCATAGTTTCTGCTAACAAGGTTCATTTGTAATGTTTTAGTTAGTTACAAAAACATTCTTAAAATCAGCAAATTTTATGTGCAGTTATAGTCTAGGGTACTAATGCAACCTAGTTCACTATAACTATGGCTCTGATACCAATCTGTCACACCCTGCTACCTTGGTTGGCAGCGAGACGTGACGAGTGCGGAAGCGTACCCATAATTATAACGAACGACCACTATATGGACGTTTTCGAAATATTACATCATTAAAATTTAAAAATGTATTAATGTTTTACAAAATGAAAGGAATGAAGTTCGCGTAATACAGAGATTCTGATACATAATTAATGCGTCCAAAAATAATGTAGTCAAATCTCCGTTAGTTTCGAAATATGCATGCGACTCCATGAAATGCGGAAGCTTGAAAGTTGGTGTATCCGAAGGCACACTTGCCTTAATTACCTGAAAATACATACTAAAATACGTCAACAAAAATTGTTGGTGAGTTCATAGGTTTACGCGAAAAGACCAGTTGTATGGACATTATCAGATGAGTTGAATTTATAAAATCATAAATTCCATGAGATGTATTACATAAACCATCATGTCACCGAAGCTTAATTAGAATGAGTTTGCCCCGAGCAGTATTCCCATACGTAATACCGTGTGTTGAATATATATGCACCCGCAGTTAGCTAAACCACTAACCCGAGTGGGGGACATTACTCCCAATAGATCTATCCACAATATATTCGCGCTTGCAAACAAATGCAACTAACGATTTCATGATATAAGGGCGGAAATCACATATGTAATACATAATAGAATCGAGAAGTTTTTGTGTCCATATAAAAACGAAGCATGTATTTCATCCCAAAACATAATAATGGAAAAATGGGACTATGAAGACTCACCTTGTTGATTTTTGATGATGTTTTTGGATCTGAGTTGAACACTTGTTTGAATGGTTGAGACTCGTCCTAATATTTTTACGAGTTCGGGTCAATATCATCATAATACGTGTTTGAATATTTTATGTACTTGGGGGTGATGTATAAATAATTTCGTAGGATTTTATATGTGAATATCGATTTATAGATATTTATTTCTAAAAATAATTTGTTGCATGCATGCATACTCACGTATATATGTATACATATATTCATAAATATACATGTATCTATGAGCATGTGCATGTGCACGAAAATAGAGCATATATATCAAATTTTGGCATGATGATTTACGAGTGGTTATAAGAGAACAGTGTGCTAGTGAAAAAGTATAAAATTTATTTAAGTGTTTGTGGTTGGTAAATATACATAAGACTCTGTCTGTTTAATAAATTTTAAGGTGGAAAATAAGCTAAATAAGAAAACTTACAAAGGTTTGAAGAACACTTGAAATCCTTAAATATGGTTGGCCGATTTTCTTTCTTGAGAGAATATGTGTGTTGGTGTGATTTTTGAAAATGGGTGTTGGCTTTTATTTATAGAAGAAAATAGGTTATTAAAAATAATGATAAACTAATTAAGATTTAGTGAAATGATGAAAAGAAAAGGTAGATCGGTTGAGTGTTTATCAAAAAGGTGTGGCCGATTGTTATGATTGTATGTTGTACGTTGTTTATTAATATAATAATACAAAAGTGCAAGCTAGTTGTCCTTTAAAGGACAACTTACTTTTTAGAGTGATAAGTAGTATGGGTTTTCAAATTTTATATCAATAAAAGTACAAAAGCATGCACGAAAAGGTGGTAGTAATAAATACTGATATATATATATATATATATATATATATATATATATATATATATATATATATATATATATATATATATATATATATATATATATATATATATATATATATATACATACTTAGAAAATTTTTCTGGAATGTTAAACTCGATTCAAGTGTGAATCGAGTTTGTTGCAGTGTCAATCGAGTTTTATAACATTATGCCCGAGTTTTATCACACTTTGATCGAGTTTTATGCCTTTGTCATTCGAGTTTCATATAGCTGTAGTCGAGTTTTATACAACATTGCCCGAGTTTCTTGCTTCTTTAATCGAGTTTATTGCTTCACTTTTCGAGTTTTGTGTAGTTTTATTCGAGTTTATTACATCAACATTCGAGTTTATCACTTACTTAATCGAGTTTCATACAACATTATTCGAGTTTACACTTACACGATTCGAGTTTCATGCAACATTATTCGATTTTACACTTACACGATTCGAGTTTCATGCAACATTATTCGAGTTTACACTTACACGATTCGAGTTTCATGCAACATTATACGAGTTTTATTGTTTAACTTTTGAATTCATACCTTACTTTTAGGCCAGTTGTTACATCATGCTCCTCCTTATTTCTGGAATAGATGAGAATATCGTCTATGAACACTATTACAAATTTGTCCAGGTACGGTTTACACACTCGATTCATGAGGTCCATGAATACGGCTGGTGCATTAGTCAAACCGAATGGCATTACCTGGAATTTGTAATGTCCATAACGAGTCCTGAATGCTGTCTTGGGAATGTCTTCTTCCCGAACCTTTACTTGATGATAACCGGATCGCAGATCAATCTTAGAGTAGAAGCTAGATCCCTGTAGTTGGTCAAACAGGTCATCAATTCTGGGGAAAGGGTAGCGGTTCTTTATCATTAAATTGTTTAGCTCTCGGTAGTCTATGCACATTCTGAAGGATCCGTCTTTCTTTTTAACGAACAAGACCGGAGCTCCCCAAGGTGAGGAACTTGGTCGAATGAATCCTTTATCCATCAACTCTTGTAATTGATTGGATAGCTCTTGCATTTCAGAAGGAGCGAGTCTATATGGGGCCCTTGCGACCGGTGCAGCTCCCAGCACCAAATCGATTTGGAACTCTACTTGTCTAGTTGGCGGAAGTCCAGGAAAATCTTCCGGGAAGACCTTTGGATAGTCACGAACCACTGGAATATCCTCAAGTCGCTTCTCCTCCGCCTCTTTTTCTACAATTTGCACCAGTACTGCATGACAACCTTTCCTAAGGCACTTTAATGTTCTTAGGCCGGATATGACATTCAACTGTCGGTTCTTTCTTTCTCCTTGGACTGTTAGGAACTTCTTCTTGTGGAGTGGTATCTGTACCACTTTCTTACCACACAAAATCTCGGCATGATTGTGTGACAACCAATCCATACCAACTACTACGTCGAAACTTCCGAGTTCTATAGGCATCAAGTCTATTTTAAAGGGATGATCCGCCAGCTTCAGGGTGCATTCCTTAATGATACTACTTGCCTCTATTATTTTACCGTCAGCCAGTTCTATAGTATAAGAGTTGTCTAAGGGAAAAGGAGCGGCATTCAATTGCTTACTAAACTTATCAGATATAAAGCTCCTATCAGCCCCAGTATCAAAGAGTACGTAAGCATAAATGTCATTTAAAAAAACGTACCTGATACCACGTGGGGATCTTGACGAGCGTCACCTGCTCCCAACACAAAAGCTCTCCCCTGAGCTCTTCCACCATTCCTCAGCTTCGGGCACTCACTCTTGAAGTGCCCAGTAACTCCACATTCAAAGCAGCCTTTTTGATTGCTGCCACTGGTTCCCGGGGCTCCAGTTTTACAGTCCTTGGCCATATGCCCCAAACGTTTGCATTTCTCACAGTGGGTTGGACAGGGACCCTGGTTGTGATGGAAGGTGCATTTAGTGCAGAAAGGCTTGGTACCGGTATAACCTCTTCTTGGCTCCGCTCCAGCTGCGTAAGCCTTAATGGTCTCGGGCTTTTTGGATTGTGAACCCGCATTCTTCCCCGTCTTGTCTTCCCACTTTCTTTTGTTCTCCCCGGCCTTGGCTTCATTTCTCCGGGCTACTTGGTCCATAAGATTATTGGCCATCCTGATCGCATCCTGCAGGGTGGATGGGTTTGAGGCAGTCACATTACCTTGAATTTGAGGAGCGAGTCCCCAAATGTAACGTTCAATCTTTTTGTACTCCGTGGTCACCATTTGAGGGCACAGAATGCTTAGCTCATGAAATCGGTTGGTGTACCCCGTCACATCTGTTCCTTTCATCGACAGGTTCCAGAACTCCGATTCCATTTTCTGGAGTTCGTTCCTCGGACAGTACTCGTCCGTCATCATTTGTTTTAACGCGGACCATGTGAGCTGGTAGGCTTCATCGATACTTACAGACTGGACATAGGAATTCCACCATGTGAGGGCGCTATCTTGTAGGGTGTGAGTAGCAAACTTCACCTTATCTCCCTCAGCACATCCGCTGACGCGAAAGACAGATTCTAACTTCTCAAACCATCGTATCAAGCCAACGGCTCCTTCAGTTCCGTTGAAATACCGGGGTTTGCAACTTAAAAATCCTTTAATTCCACAACCTTTTGCGTGGATTTCCGTTCCTCCCGTGGTGCGGCTAGCACCACCATCTCCATTTGCTGAGCTATTCCTATTTGCCTCATACGTGGCTATAGCGGCAGCCACTCTTTGTGCGACTAGCTCTTCAATGTCAGCAGCGTTCATTGCTCGTTTCGGCGGCATTATCTTAAAATTTTTAAAGAAAAAGCATAGTGTAAGAAATTGAATCTTAAAGAGGTAAATTTCCCTTAAAGCACAATACTATAATCATCAAACACAGTTTCATAAATAACTTGCAATTTTCATTCATTAATCATTCGAAATTTCCTTACATTAGGGGCGGGTTAGTACCCGAAAATTTTGTCCTATACTATTACATGTTATTTTTCCTACTATTACAAAGATAGATAGAAGTGCCCTAAGTGTGGGAGTGATCGGGGGTCTCTCCCTTTTCCATCGCGTTGAGGCGCTGAGTTAGCTCCTCGATCCGAGTTTGGCTTTCGGCTAGTTGCTGCCGAAGCTCATTCAGGCCATCTTGTTGGATGGTGAGAGCATGCTGGTTAGCCCAGTAGATGTTGGAGTTTTGTAACTCCTCCCGCTCTAGACGAGCGGTCATCCCACCGATATCTAGGTTAAGTGATCGGATTTGGTGATCATGCCTGGCCGACCGTGCTATCAGAAGTGGTATGGTTTGCTCGGTAGGCTCTTGGGTGAGGGTCGGGACAGGTGCGGAGGATGGTCGTCCTATCTCGAAGTTTGGAGGAACTCCCTCCATCTGCCTCCATTCGCGGAGGGTCTCCGGTATCCAGGTCCATCGCCGGGCGTCTACCCGTCGGTGTGGTGTCGGGGGATTGGGCTGGGGAGTCGGGACAGGAATAGACTCCCTTCTTGGTGGGTTCACCCGCTTTCGGGGTGTGTACAACATTTTGGGGCCGTTAGGGTATGGCCTGTACGGCTTATAAGACGGCTCGGCTGGATGGTATGGAACGCGGGCAGGGACCGCTAGGGGCAGTGGATCTTCCTCCATTGGCTCCTCTTCCGTCTCCCACATCGGATCTTCCGAGGGACCCTCTTCCTCTGATGTGTCTTCCTCGTGGAAAATCTCAGTGGCCGTAGGGCTAGCAGGAGTGTACTCCTCCTCTGAATCTGATATGATGATTGTTTCCGGATGGGACATGATCTCTGCTATCAAAGTCCATTCATAGTCTTTTAGTTAGTTACAAGTTACAAAATATTTTCTAAAATCAGTAAATCTTATGTGCAGTTATAGTCTAGGGTACTAATGCAACCTAGTTCACTATAACTATGGCTCTGATACCAATCTGTCACACCCTGCTCCCCCGGTTGGCAGCGAGGCGTGACGAGTGCGGAAGCGTAACCATAATCATAATGAACGACCACTATATGGACGTTTTCAAAAATACATCGATATAACTTTAAAAGGTAGAAATGTTTTACATAATCCGTAAATGATAAAGAGTAGTTCGCAAGGTACAGAGATTTAAATACATAATTAAATTATCCAAGATAATGCAAATAAATCTACCACGATTTGAAAAAAATTGTGACTCCTTAAGTGCGGAAGCCTGAAAGTGGTTACTTCTGAAGGCATACTTGCCTTAATTACCTGAAAATACATGTTAAAATACGTCAACAAAAATTGTTGGTGAGCTCTAGGTTTACGCGAAAAGACCAGTTGTATGGACATTATCAGATGAGTTGAATTTATAAAATCATAAATTCCGTGTATGTATTACATAAACCATCATGCAACCGAAGCTTAATTAGAATGAGTTTGCCCTGTGCAGTATTCCCATACGTAATACCGTGTGTTGAATACATATGCACTCGCTGTTAGCCGAACCGAGCTAACCCGAATGGGGGACATGACTCCCAATAGATCTATCCACAATATATTCACGCTTACAAATAAATACAATTAACGGTTCATGATATAAGGGCTAATGGAACCATATGTAATACATATAAGAAATATACAGTTTAGATGTCCATATGAAAAAAAAGTGCATGTATTTCCACCCCAATAGATAGTGAAAAATAGGGGCTATGAAGACTCACCGAAATTGCGATGGCAAAATATGCGCAAAAATTGCAATGTGTGTTGTTTGATGGGTGATGAAACCGGAGGTGTTTAACCTAGTCCTAAATGATAATAAGGACTTAATATCACTAATATATGATAATAGGTATATTTATAGATTTTTATGTCTTAAATCACCCAACATTACAAGTTTATAAATAAGATTTGCTTAAAACGTCAAGTTTATATATATATAATTCTCCAGCTTTTTCGGAGGTTTTTCGGCCTACTTTGAGGCTGTTTTTGACCAAGCTCCAAAATGTTTTAGACTTTGGTTTTCTAGGACATTAAACTACTATATACAAAGGATTTTTAGAATCAAGAACGGCCATTTTTCGAGTTGTTTAGGTTGGTGAAAAAGCTCGTTAAAAACGCTATGTTGGCCATTTTTGAGCTGTCAAACTTTCGGTTTCTCAAATAATTTCTGGAGGTCTTAAACTTCAAAATAAATTATGAAAAATTGCAGATCTATAGTTAAGACATAGATCTAACTTTTGAGACAAGAATCAACTCATTTCGTTGAGTTATGAATTAGTTATGATTTTTCAAAGTCGATATAAATTTTCTGCCGAAAATCCGTAGTTTATAAACTTAAACAACTTATGATTCTTGTTGTTTATTTAAAGACAACTTGTATAAAAGCCATAATAGTTATAAAAACACATATATATCACATGTTTTCATAATATTAACACTTTTATAATGTGTTTACATATTCATAAACACATGTAAAGAAATAACTTAAAATAAAAACTAGAAACTTATAAACTTGAGTTTTTATGTAACTTGTTGTTGTTGGTGATTATATATATTATGCAAGACTTATATAAACATAAATGTATGATGAAATAAGTTAGTATTTACTTACTTTGTTGAATTTGGAAGATGATTGAGTAGTAGTTGAAGTCTTTGCAAAGTTTGCACTAAAAACACTTGAAGAACACCAAGAACACTTGAAGAACACTTGAATGAAGAATTTTGGGTTGTATGTGTAGGTTGGCCGGATTTAAGGAGAAGAAAAGAGAGGTTTTTGGTGTGTTTGAAATGAATGAAATGCCTACCTATTTAAAGAGAAATTTTTGGTCTTTCAAATGATGAAAGGCATGGGAGACAAAAGTTGAGTGCACTTTTTAACAAAATGATGGTGTTTAAAGTAATATTATAAAAATAAAAGTCAAACTCTAACACACCACATGTCTAAGGCCTATGGCCGGCCATATACATGTTTTATACATGTATTTATATTTTTTTTTGTATAAATGTATTTAGAAATGTATTCTTGTATTTTTCCTTTTTTTGAAATTTTATAAATACTTATGGATGAATTGTTTTAATGAATTGTTTTAGTCTTGCATAATTAATGTTAAGTAATTGTATTAGTGTATGATTAGTCTCACTAATCATAATTTAGTTATGTACTTAGTTGAATTAATCCCTCATATCGTAAATCGATCGGATTAATTGATTTCCCAATTCATCGCACCGATGAATTTGATTCAAATTGGGTTGAATTTTCTAATAAACCTTGTTAATCACTTGATTAATTTCTAATGACCACTGATTAGGCTATAATTGGATATTAAATACAGATTAGGGCATCATTGCTAACCTGGTTTAGTGTCGGATGTTACATTTTGTGTGACTAAATCATATGCCACTATATGGTCACTTGAATAATGATTTGGGTGACCAAATCGTATTCCAGTATATGTAACATGAAGTAATTGTATGTGTGACTAAATCTTATTCCAGTATATGGTCACATGAAGTAATTTGTTATGTGGCTAAATAATGAACTCGAGTTTGTCACACAAGATTTTAGTGTAGCCAAAAGCATACACTATATGGTCACATAAGTTAGTATGTGTGGCTAAAGTGTAGTGTGTGTTAGAATGTAAAAATCTAATACGTAGTAGGCACATTGAGTGCCATTTTGTGTGACTAAATCATATGCCACTATATGCTCTTTTGAATAATGATTTGGGTGACCAAATCATATTCCAGTATATGGTCACTTGAAGTAATTGTATGTGTGACTAAATCATATTCCAGTATATGGTCACAAGAAGTAATTTGTTATGTGACTAAATCATTAACTCGAGTTTGTCACACAAGATTTTAGTGTAGCCAAAACCAGACACTATATGGTCACATAAGTTAGTGAGAGTTAGAATGTAAAAATCTAATACTGGTAGTCACATTGAGAGCCATTTTGTGTGACTAACTCATATGCCAATATATGGTCCCTTGAATAATGATTTGGGTGACAAAATCATATTCTAGTATATGTAACATGAAGTTATTGTATGTGTGACTAAATCATATTTCAGTATATGGCCACATGAAGTAATTTGTTATGTGGCTAAATAATGAACTCGAGTTTGTCACACAAGATTTTAGTGTAGCCAAAAGCAGACTCTATATGGTCACATAAGTTAGTATGTGTGGCTAAAGTGTAGTGTGTGTTAGAATGTAAAAATCTAATACGTAGTAGGCACATTGAGTGCCATTTTGTGTCACTAAATCATATGCCACTATATGGTCACTTGAATAATGATTTGGGTGACCAAATCATATTCCAGTATATGTAACATGAAGTAATTGTATGTGTGACTAAATCTTATTCCAGTATATGGTCACATGAAGTAATTTGTTATGTGGCTAAATCATGAACTCGAGTTTGTCACACAATATTTTAGTGTAGCCAAAAGCAGACACTATATGGTCACATAAGTTAGTATGTAGAGTGTGTTAGAATGTAAAAATCTAATACGTAGTAGTCACATTGAGTGCCATTTTGTGTGACTAAATCATATGCCACTACATGGTCTCTTGAATAATGATTTGGGTGACCAGATCATATTCCAGTATATGGTCACATGAAGTAATTGTATGTGTGACTAAATTATATTCCAGTATATGGTCACAAGAAGTAATTTGTTATGTGACTAAATCATTAACTCGAGTTTCTCACACAAGATTTTAGTGTAGCCAAAAGCAGACACTATATGGAAACAGAAGTTAGTGTCTGTGGCCAAAGTGTCGTGTGTGTTAGAATGTAAAAATCTAATACGTAGTAGTCACATTGAGTGCCATTTTGTGTGACTAAATCATATGCCACTATATGGTCACTTGAATAATGATTTTGGTGACCAAATCATATTCCAGTATATGGTCACATGAAGTTATTGTATGTGTGACTAAATCTTATTCCAGTATATGGTCACATGAAGTAATTTGTTATGTGGTTAAATCATGAACTCGAGTTTGTCACACAAGATTTTAGAGTAGCCAAAAGCAGACACTATATGGTCACATAAGTTAGTATGTGGGGCTAAAGTGCAGAGTGTGTTAGAATGTAAAAATCTAATACGAAGTAGTCACATTGAGTGCCATTTTGTGTGACTAAATCATATGCCACTACATGGTCTCTTGAATAATGATTTGGGTGACCAGATCATATTCCAGTATATGGTCACATGAAGTAATTGTATGTGTGACTAAATCATATTCCAGTATATGGTCACCAGAAGTAATTTGTTATGTGACTAAATCATTAACTCGAGTTTGTCACACAAGATTTTAGTGTAGCCAAAAGCAGACACTATATGGTAACATAAGTTAGTGTCTGTGGCCAAAGTGTAGTGTATGTTAGAATGTAAAAATCTAATATGTAGTAGTCACATTGAGTGCCATTTTGTGTGACTATATCATATGCCACTATATGGTCACTTGAATAATGATTCTGGTGACCAAATCATATTCCAGTATATGGTCACATGAAGTAATTGTGTGTGTGACTAAATCATATTCCAGTATATGGTCACATAAAGTAATTTGTTATGTGGCTAAATCATGAACTCGAGTTTGTCACACAAGATTTTAGTGTAGCCAGAAGCAGACACTATATGGTAACATAAGTTAGTGTCAGTGGCCAAAGTGTAGTGTGTGTTAGAATGTAAAAATGTAATACGTAGTAGTCACATTGAGTGCCATTTTGTGTGACTAAATCATATGCCACTATATGGTCACTTGAATAATGATTTTGGTGACCAAATCATATTCCAGTATATGGTCACATGAAGTAATTGTATGTGTGACTAAATCTTATTCCAGTATAATCATGAACTCGAGTTTGTCACACAATATTTTAGTGTAGCCAAAAGCAGACACTATATGGTCACATAAGTTAGTATGTGTGGCTAAAGTGTAGAGTGTGTTAGAATGTAAAAATTTAATACGTAGTAGTCACATTGAGTGCCATTTTGCGTGACTAAACCATATGCCACTACATGGTCTCTTGAATAATGATTTGGGTGACCAGATCATATTCTAGTATATGTAACATGAAGTAATTGTATGTGTGACTAAATCTTATTCCAGTATATGGTCACATGAAGTAATTTGTTATGTGGCTAAATGATGAACTCGAGTTTGTCACACAATATTTTAGTGTAGCTAAAAGCAGACACTATATGGTCACATAAGTTAGTATGTGTGGCTAAAGTGTAGAGTGTGTTAGAATGTAAAAATCTAATACGTGGTAGTCACATTGAGTGCCATTTTGTGTGACTAAATCATATACCACTACATGGTCTCTTGAATAATGATTTGGGTGACCAGATCATATTCTAGTATATGTAACATGAAGTAATTTGTTATGTGGCTAAATAATGAACTCGAGTTTGTCACACAAGATTTTAGTGTAGCCAAAAGCAGACACTATATGGTAACATAAGTTAGTGTCAGTGGCCAAAGTGTAGTGTGTGTTAGAATGTAAAAATGTAATACGTAGTAGTCACATTGAGTGCCATTTTGTGTGACTAAATCATATGCGACTATATGGTCACTTGAATAATGATTTTGGTGACCAAATCATATTCCAGTATATGGTCACATGAAGTAATTGTATGTGTGACTAAATCTTATTCCAGTATATGGTCACAAGAAGTAATTTGTTATGTGACTAAATCATTAACTCGAGTTTGTCACACAAGATTTTAGTGTAGCCAAAAGCAGACACTATATGGTAACATTGTCACACCCTGCTACCCCGGTTGGCAGCGAGGCGTGACGAGTGCGGAAGCGTAACCATAATTATAACGAACGACCACTATATGGACGTTTTCGAAAATATTACATCGAATAAATTTAAACTGTAATAATGTTTTACAAAATGAAAGAAATGAAGTTCGCATAATACAGAGATTTTAATACATAATTAATGCGTCCAAAAATAATGCAATCAAATCTCCGTTAGTTTCGAAATATGCATGCGACTCCATGAAATGCGGAAGCTTGAAGTTGGTGTTTTCGAAGGCGCACTTGCCTTAATTACCTGAAAATACATGCTAAAATACGTCAACAAAAATTGTTGGTGAGTTCATAGGTTTACACGAAAAGACCAGTTGTATGGACATTATCAAATACGTTGAATTTATAAAAAAATCATAAATTCCATGAGATGTATTACGTAAACCATCATGTTACCGAAGCTTAATTAGAATGAGTTTTGCCCCGAGCAGTATTCCCATACGTAATACCGTGAGTTGAATATATATGCACCCGCTGTTAGCTAAACCACTAACCCGAGTGGGGGACATGACTCCCAATAGATCTATTCACAATATATTCGCGCTTGCAAACAAGTGCAACTAACGATTTCATGATATAAGGGCGGAGATTCTCATACGTAATACATAATAGAATCGAGAAGTTTTCGTGTCCATATAAAAACGAAGCATGTATTTCATCCCAAAACATAATAATGTGAAAAATGGGACTATGAAGACTCACCTTGTTGGTTTTTGATGATGATGTTTTTGGATCTGTGTAAGCACTTGTTCGGATGGTCGAGAATCGTCCTAATATTTTTACGAGTTCGGGTCAATATCTTTATAATACGTGTTGGAGTACTTCGTAATCGTTTTTATGTGATTATGATGTACGAATAATTTTTGTGGGATTTTATATGTGCATTTTCGATTTATGGATATTTATTTCCAAAATGGTTTGCATGCATGCATACTTACGTATATGTATGTATAAATATATATATATATATATACGAAAATGCATACATATATATGTGAGCATGTGCATCATAAAAAAAAGATATTCATTTATTTTGCATGGAACATTTTCACGAGTATTATGAAAAATCGAGTTGTAAATGAAAAATATTATATTTTAGTAAATGCATTTAATTTTTCATGTTTTATGAATAAAGTAAATAAGAAAACTTACAAAATTTGAAGAACACTTGAAATCTTTATAGCTGGCCGGTTTTGCTTTGAGAGGGTTTGTAAGTTGGTGTGTCTTTAATGAAGTGGGTTTTGTCTTCTATTTATAGAAGAAAAATTCGGTTATTAAAAAAATGATAAATTAATTTAATTTCTAATGAAATGATGAAAAGAAAAGCAAATCGGTGGAGTGTTGGACAAAAAGGTGTGGCCGATTTTTATCATTTCATGTTGCATGTTGTTTAATATTAAAATAATACAATAGTACAACCTAGTTGTCCTTTAAAGGACAACTCACTTTTTAGAGTGATAAGTAGTATGGGTTTTCATGTATTTTATTGATAAAAGTACAAAAAGTATGCAGAAAAGGTGATAATGATAATTTCGGATATATATATATATATATATACATACACTTAGAAAAATTTTCTGGAATGTTAAACTCGATTCAAGTGTGAATCGAGTTTGTTGCAATGTCAATCGAGATTTATATAATTATATTCGAGTTTCATGCCTTTGACATTCGAGTTTCAAGCCTTTGTCATCCGAGTTTTATGCCTTTGTTATCCGAGTTTTATGCCTTTGTTATCCGAGTTTTATGCCTTTGTTATCCGAGTTTTATGCCTCTTTAATCGAGTTTCTTTGTTTAATTATTCGAGATTAATCCTTTCTTTATTCGAGTTTTATCAAAGTACTATTCGAGTTTATGCCTTTACTAATCGAGTCTCATCACATCATTATTCGAGTTTCTGCTTACATGATTCGAGTTTCATGTAATATCATTCGAGTTTATTGTTATATAATTCGAGATTCATAAAAACTTCATTCGAGTTTATTACTTCATTATTCGAGTTTCATATTAGTTTAATTTTCGAGTTTCATACCTTATATTTTTAGGCCAGTTGTTACAGTCTCCCCCCGTTGAAGGAATTTCGTCCCGAAATTAGCTCGTGTTCTCTTCTGCTTGGACTTTTGAGAACAGCTGGGGGTACTTCTCTCGGAATTGATCTTCGCGTTCCCAAGTAAACTCAGGACCTTGTTTAGAATTCCACCGGACCTTTATTATTGGAATTCGACTGTGCTTGAGCTTCTTGACTTCTCGGTCCATTATTTCCACCGGTTGCTCAGTGAAATTCAATCTATCGTCTATCTCCAGCTCGTCCATGGGTATCACGAGTGATTCATCAGTCAGACATTTCTTAAGGTTGGAGACGTGGAAGGTATTATGAACGTTACTAAGCTCTGGGGGTAGATCGAGTCGGTAAGCTACCGGGCCAATTCTTTTGGTGATTTTGAATGGTCCGATATAACGAGGATTGAGTTTCCCTCGTTTTCCAAAACGAATTACGCCTTTCCAAGGCGAGACTTTCAGCATTACTTGATCTCCCTCTTGGAATTCCAAATCCTTCCGTCGGACGTCTGCATAACTCTTTTGTCGATCCCGCGCAATCTTCAATCGGTTCCGAATCTGGGCTATTTTCTCTGTAGTTTCCTGGATGATCTCAGGTCCAGTAATCTGACTATCCCCTACTTCAGCCCAACAAAGAGGTGATCGACACTTTCGTCCATAGAGTGCTTCGAATGGGGCGGTCTTAATGCTCGAGTGATAACTGTTGTTATAAGAAAACTCAACTAATGGCAGGTGTCTGTCCCAACTTTTTCCGAAGTCGATGACACATGCCCTTAGCATATCTTCCAATGTCTGAATCGTTCTTTCACTCTGACCGTCCGTTTGCGGGTGATAGGCTGTACTCATATCCAGACGCGTTCCTAGAGCTTCTTGCAATGATTGCCAGAACCGTGACGTAAATCTGCTGTCTCTGTCTGATATAATGGATACTGGCACCCCATGCCTTGAGACGACCTCCTTAAGATAGGTTAGTGTTAGCTTATCCATCTTGTCAGTCTCCTTGATTGGCAGGAAGTGTGCGGTCTTGGTCAGCCGATCCACGATCACCCAGATGGTGTCATAACCTCCAGAAGTCTTTGGCAACTTAGTGATAAAATCCATGGTGATATTTTCCCACTTCCATTGGGGTATCTCTGGCTGGACTAGCAATCCTGATGGCCTTTGATGCTCAGCCTTAACTTTTAAACATGTTAAGCACTTGCTGACGTAAGTAGCAATATCAGCCTTCATGTTTGGCCACCAGTATGAACCCTTCAAATCGTGATACATCTTGTCCGACCCTGGATGAACAGCATATCTTGTTTTGTGTCCTTCATCCATGACCAGTTTCCTTATGCCTCCAAACTTTGGTAACCAAATTCTGCCCATGAAGTATCGGCATCCGTCTGGCTTAATTTCAAACTGCTTATCCATGCCTCTCAATGCTTCATTCAGCAGATTATCCTCCTTGACTGCCTCTTCTTGTGCCTCTCGGACTTGAGAGTTTAGGTTTGACTGTATGGTCATTACCAATGCTCGGACTCTCAATGGCTTAACCCGCTCCTTTCGGCTTAGGGCGTCAGCTACGACATTTGCTTTTCCTGGATGGTAGCGAATCTCGCAGTCATAATCGCTAAGAAGTTCCACCCAACGTCGTTGCCTCATATTTAATTCTTTCTGATTCACAATATGCTGGAGGCTTTTATGGTCCGTGAACACCGTGCACTTGGTTCCATACAAATAGTGCCTCCATATTTTGAGAGCAAACACCACTGATCCCAGTTCCAAGTCATGAGTCGTATAGTTTACCTCGTGAATCTTGAGCTGTCGGGATGCATAAGCGATGACCTTGTCCCTTTGCATGAGCACACAACCTAATCCGTTGTGCGAGGCATCACAGTAGACTACAAAATTTTCAGTCCCTTCGGGTAGGGACAGAATTGGTGCACTACACAACCTCTGCTTAAGCAGCTGAAACGCCTTTTCCTTCTCTTCACCCCAGACGTATTTCACATCCTTACGGGTCAACTCCGTTAAGGAACCTGCTATCTTCGAGAAGTTCTCAATGAATCGCCTATAATAACCGGCAAGTCCTAGGAATTGGCGGACTTCTGTGGGGGTTCTAGGGATTGCCCAGTTCTTTATGGCCTCGATCTTTGATGGGTCGACCTGAATTCCCTGACTGTTGATCACATGCCCAAGGAATTTTACTTCTCGCAACCAAAATTCGCACTTTGAAAATTTGGCGTATAGCTGCTCTTTCTCTAACAACTCCAAGATCAACTTGAGGTGTTGCTCATGCTCTTCTTTACTTCGGGAATAGATGAGGATATCGTCTATGAACACTATTACAAATTTATCCAGATATGGTTTACACACCCGATTCATGAGGTCCATAAATACGGCTGGTGCGTTGGTTAAACCGAATGGCATCACCTGGAATTCGTAATGTCCATAACGAGTTCTAAATGCCGTCTTGGGGATATCTTCTTCCCGAACTTTCACTTGATGATAACCGGAGCGCAGATCAATCTTTGAGTAGAAGCTAGATCCCTGAAGTTGGTCGAACAGGTCATCAATCCTAGGGAGGGGGTAACGGTTCTTTACCGTTAACTTGTTTAGTTCTCGGTAGTCTATGCACATTCGGAAGGATCCGTCTTTCTTTTTAACGAACAAAACAGGAGCTCCCCAAGGTGAGGAACTTGGTCGAATGAATCCTTTATCCATCAATTCCTGTAATTGACTGGATAATTCTTGCATTTCAGAAGGTGCGAGTCTATATGGGGCTCTTGCTATCGGTGCAGCTCCTGGCATTAAGTCGATTTGAAATTCTACTTGCCTAGTCGGGGGAAGCCCAGGCAAGTCTTCCGGAAATACCTTCGGGTAGTCCCGTACTACTGGAATATCCTCAAGTCGTTTTTCCTTCGACTCTTTTTCTACGATCTGGACCAACACTGCATGGCAACCCTTCCTAAGACATTTTAATGTTCTTAGGCCGGATATGACATTCAATCGTCGGTTCTTCTTTTCCCCTTGGACCGTGAGGACTTTCTTCTTATTGAGTGGTATTCGCACCACTTTCTTTCCACACAAAATCTCAGCCTGGTTATGCGACAACCAGTCCATACCAATCACCACATCGAAACTTCCGAGTTCTATAGGCATTAAGTCTATCTTAAAGGAGTGATCTGCTAGCTTTAATGTGCATTCCTTAATGATACTATTTGCCTTTATTATTTTACCATCTGCAAGTTCTATTGTATAGGAGTTGTCTAAGGGAAACGTAGAAACATTCAACTGCTGGCTAAACTTATCAGATATAAAGCTCCTATCAGCCCCAGTATCAAAGAGTACGTAAGCGTAAATATCGTTTAGGAGATACGTACCAGATACCACGTGAGGGTCCTGACGAGCGTCTCCTGCTCCCAACACAAATGCTCTCCCCTGAGCTCTCCCTTCGTTCGTCAATCTTGGACACTCGTTCCTGAGGTGTCCCGTTGCACCACACTCGTAACAGCTTCTCGGGTTGCTACCACTGGCACCCGGAGCTCCGGATCTACAGTCTTTGGTCATATGGCCCAAACGTTTGCAGTTTCCGCATTGGGTTGGACAGGGGCCAGGGTTGTGGTGGAAGGTGCACTTGGTGCAAAAAGGCTTAGTACCGGTGTAGCTTCTCCTTGACTCAACTCCTGCTACATAGGCTTTAATGGTCTCGGGTTTCTTGAACTGTGAACCCGTGTTCTTCCCGGTCTTTTCTTCCCACTTTCTCTTGTGCTCCCCGGCTCTGGCTTCGTTCCTCCGGGATACTTGGTCCATAAGATTGTTGGCCATTCTGATGGCGTCCTGTATGGTGGATGGGTTGGAGGCGGTAACGTTCCCTTGTATTTGAGGAGCGAGTCCCCAAATATAGCGTTCAACCTTCTTGTATTCCGGAGTTACCATCTGCGGACATAGGATACTTAGTTCGTGGAATCGGTTGGTATATCCTGCAACGTCCGTCCCTTTCATTGCTAGATTCCAGAATTCTGATTCCATTTTCTGGAGTTCGTTTCTTGGACAGTATTCATCTGTCATCATCTGTTTCAGTGTGGACCACGTAAGCTGGTAGGTTTCGTCAATGCCTACAGACTGGACGTAGGAATTCCACCATGTGAGCGCGCTATCTTGCAAGGTGTGAGTAGCAAATTTCACCTTGTCTCCTTCCGCGCATCCGCTGACACGATATACGGATTCTAGCTTTTCAAACCAACGGATCAAACCGACTGCTCCTTCGGTTCCATTAAAATACCGGGGTTTGCAACTTAAAAACCCTTTGATCCCGCAACCTTTCGTGTGAGTTTCAGTTCCTCCTGTGGTGCGACTGGCACCACCATCCCCATTTGTTGTGCTATTTCGGTTTGCCTCGTAGGTAGCCATGGCGGCAGCCACCCTTTGGGCAACAAGCTCTTCAATGTCAGCTGTATTCATGGCTCGTTTTGGCGGCATTATCTTGAAGTTTAAAGAAAATCATAGTGTAAGAAGTTGAATCTTAAAGATGTGGCACAATACTATAATCATCAAGCACAATCACATAAATATCTGGGAATTTTTATTAATCATTCGAAATTTTTCTTACATGCGGGGCGGGTTATTACCCGAAAATTTTATCCTATGCTATTACATAATATTTTCCTACTAATACAAGGAAATGAAAAAGTACTAGGTGTGGGAGTGATCAGGGGTCTCTCCCTTTTCCATCGTACTGAGGCGCTGCGTCAACTCCTCAATCCGGGCTTGGCTCTCGGCTAGTTGCTGCCGGAGCTCATTCAAACTGTCCTGCTGTATAGCAAGGGCGTGCTGATTGGCCCAATATATGTTGGAGTTTTGCAACTCCTCCCGCTCTAAACGAGCGGTCATCTCCCCAATATCCAGGTTAA
>JAANYP010003602.1:20279-162597 GCA_020465985.1 Centrapalus pauciflorus | reverse complement strand
AATCCAAGTTATTCTGGTGAAGTAAATTGGTGGATGCTGCTATTGGAAGCATAGCCAGCTGTCACATCCTTGCTTTAAAACACGCTTGCTAATCCCAGGAAATAAGAATAAATGCATAAAGCTAAATAAAATATTACAATAAGTCTTGCACTACACGTGCTTCAAGGTTACAGTACTAAGTTGCTAAAAACATCACAATTAAAATTAAAAATAAAAGCAGCTACCCAGAACCCAAGGCATCATAAAGCTATACCACAAGCTGAAAGTGAGCTAAGTCCTCTGGGCAGATCAGATAATAGACCTAAGCATAAGGTCCAGCTTGTTCTTTACCTTTTCCTGTAAAAATTGTGAATAGCAACTGTAAGCTAATGCTTAGTGAGTAAACAGATATTCATGAATGCATGTAAAATATGAGGCGAAAGTGCCTAAAAAGGCTGTTATGCTTGCTTGCTCATTTGCTTAATACCCAGAAAGAACGCTGCACAATTGAGACATTTCACGCAGAACGGAGATGCCACCACTAGGGGTTTACCGCTGACAGATGATCAATCTGTGATACGGGGCTAGCTACCCGTATAATGCTCAAGGGATAGTGGTGAACATCAGAATTGCTTGCTCGCTAAATATAATGCTTATGAGATGCACAAAGAAACGCTAACACAAGGTTTGCTGTATAGTATGCAGAACATTAAACAGATAGCAGATAAATATGCATATTAATAGATCAAATGTAAGATTCGGCTAAGCTGGGCATCACCTGTACCACAGTGTTCGCCTTCACTCACAAAAGTCTATTGAATTCCAAAGAAGTCACATAGAAGCAATTTATGTCTCAATTTCATATAAAACATGTAAACAAGAATAACTGTTACTCACAGTACTGAAAATGCTTTGAATACTTGCTCGGGCTTATTTACGCTTTAAATTGCTTTATAATGCTTGCACTTGCTTATCTAGGCTTTAATATATTCTGGCACTGGCTTTGGCTCGCAACTGGGCTAAACGGCTTATGTATAATATCTGAAGTTCAATATTACTGAACATGTGCTAAATTAATATTGCTAGCTCAATATTCCAACACCTCTAAGCCATAACTTCTAGCTAAATATTTTGCTAATTATTTTGCTAATTTATGCGTTGTTCGTAAATTTTATCAATTAAATTCGAAATTTAGGGGCTAGATTCGAATCTGAGCATCAGACTCGAAGTCAGATTCGAATCTGAGTATCAAACTCGAAGCCAGACTCGAACAGGGAATTAGATTCGAAGCCTCATTCGAATCTGAAGTTAGATTCGAAGGCAATCTCGAATCTGGTGATTAGATTCGAATCTATGATTCGAATCTAGCCCTATTCGAGCCTGTTCTATCTATTTTCGAGTCTGTTCTACATATTCTCGAGTTTGTTCATAAGCTACAACTTTACACATGCATTTTCAAGCTTAAAATCACAAATAAACTAAGCAACAAGCCTCGGTTTGATTATATTATACATAATCTATCATATTCTAGTAAAACCCATGCGAAATTAGCTTTAAATCACCTGTAAATGATAGACTCGAATCTCATATCTTCAAAACCGAAAATGCAGAAAAAGAAAAGATCGATTCTTACCTCAAATCCGTATGAAATCGTACATGCAATAGAAGATTCACGTAGTACTCTTCGAGGTCTTTCCGTTAACGTATAGAACACGAGATTTGGCCGGTCGGTTTGGGAGAAAAGCTAGAGAGAAGCTCAATTCTAGAGAGAGGAGCTCTGGAAAGGAATATGTCTTGCAAGAAATGAGAAAATGAACTCTCGGCTCCTATTTATACCAAACCTCGAAATTACATCATTTTACGCAAATTGCTCAAAATTACTAAAAATAAAAATGCAAATAAAAAGCAAGGTGTTATAGTATGAGCCCACCACGCTTGCACTTCGTCCTCGAAGTACCTAAGGCTCAAACAGATGCGGATATCGAACTCTCATGTCCTGTTCAGATTCCCAGGTCTGAGAAGTTCCGTGAGAAGTTCTCCATTGCACCAACACCATTGCTACCTCTCGATTTCTCAACTTCTTCATCTTTGTCTCTAGAATGACTTCAGGCTCGTCACATTGCAGCTTCTCATTAATCTTATAAGTCAGATGATCGGCCCACTTTTCTCTGTCATCTTCTTTGCACTTCCTTAGTTGCGAAACGTGAAACACGGGGTGTATGTTGGACAGTTCGCTTGGCAAGTCCAACAGATAAGATTGAGTTCCAACACGCTCGGTGATCTAAAAAAGGACCAACGAATCGTGGTGCTAACTTGCCACGCTTGCCGAATCTGAACACACCTTTCATCGGCGAGACTTTTAATACAACATAGTCGTCCTTCTGAAATTCCAATGGCTTATGACGTCGGTCATGATACGATTTCTGTCGAGATTGAGCAGTTTCCAATCGTTGACGTATGATTCGGATCTTTTCATTTGTCTGCTGAAGTAGCTCGGGACCGGCGATTGGTGCTTCACCGGCTTCATGCCAACACGTAGGAGTTCGGCATTTGCGTCCGTATAAGGCTTCGAAAGGTGCGGCTTTGATGGATGAGTGGTAACTATTGTTATAAGAAAATTCTGCTAGCGGCAAGTGGTCATCCCAACTACCACTAAACTCAAGAACACATGCCCGCAGCATGTCTTCGAGTGTAAGGATCGTACGCTCACTCTGGCCATCAGGCTGTGGATGATACGCTGTGCTCATTCTGATCTTAGTGCCTAATCCATTTTGCAGTGCACTCCAGAACCTTGAAATGAACCGACTGTCGCGATCCGAAACAATTGACAGTGGCACTCCGTGTCGCGTAACGATCTCGTCTATGTACAACTTGGCTAGTCTCTCAAGTGAATAGTTTTCGCGAATCGGAATGAAATGTGCGACTTTGGTTAGGCGATCCACGATAACCCATATTGCGTCGTGCTGTCTTCGTGTAGTCGGCAACTTCGTCACAAAGTCCATAGTTATGTGATCGAACTTCCACTCGGGGATCGGTAAGGGCTGAAGACTGCCGTAAGGCTGCTGATGCTCCGCTTTGACTAATCGGCATGTAACACAATTATCAACATATTGGCCTACGTCTCTTTTCATACCGGGCCACCAATACTCGACTTTTAGATCGTTGTACATCTTGGTGCTGCCAGGATGTACCGAGAAGTTAGAACAGTGGGCTTCCGAAAGAATTTTCTGTCGAACATTACCAAATTTCGGAACCCAGACACGATTCTTGAAGAGCTTTAAGCCACGAGGGCTATCGATTAAGAATTGAAGTTGCCCTTTCATGTCCTCAGAGTTGAGGTTTTCTTCTTTTAGGGCTTCGGCTTGAGAAACGAGAATTTCATCAATCAGAGTAGATGAAAATGAAGTATGAGTCAGAGTATAGAGACATTTGGCGGAGTAGGATTTACGACTCAATGCGTCGGCCACCACATTCGCTTTGCCAGGGTGATAAAGAATATCACAGTCATAGTCTTTGATGAGTTCCATGGAGCGTCGCTGGCGCATGTTGAGCTCCTTCTGGCTGAAAATATACTTAAGGCTCTTGTGATCCGTATACAGCTGACATTTGGTGCCGTAGAGATAATGCCGCCATGTTTTCAACGCAAAAGTCACAGCAGCAAGTTCAAGGTCATGAGTCGGATGACTCTTTTCATGATCCTTAAGCTGGCGAGAAGCGTATGCTATGACTCTGCCTCTTTGCATCAAAACACACCCAAGCCCTTGATATGAAGCATCGCTGAAGACCACAAAGTCTTCATTGCCTTCGGGTAAGGCCAAAATAGGTGCTTCGGTGAGTTTCTGTTTTAAAGTTTGGAATGCGTTCTCGTGAGCTTCTTCCCAAATAAAGGGAACATTCTTGCGAGTAAGAGATGTAAGAGGCATGGCTAGTTTTGAGAAGTCCTTAATGAATCGACGGTAGTAACCCGCCAATCCCAAGAAACTTCGGATCTCGGTAGCTGATTTGGGAGCTTCCCAATTTTGAATGGCTTCTATCTTAGAAGGATCCACAGAGATTCCTTCACCAGATATCACATGACCAAGGAATTGTATCTGATAAGATACAAGATTTGCAAGTTAACGCTGAGCATGAAATTTAAGAAAAGATAAGCTTAAAAATAAATAAATCGAGATTGCAAGCACCTGTCGCAACCAAAATTCGCATTTAGAGAACTTGGCGTAAAGTCGCTCCTTGCGCAGCAACTCTAGCAGCTCTCTAAGATGCACAGCATGCTCAGCTTCAGTCTTTGAGTAGATGAGAATATCGTCTATAAAGACGATAACAGACTTATCGAGCATTGGTCTACAAACGCGGTTCATCAGATCCATGAACGCCGCAGGAGCGTTTGTAAGGCCAAAGGGCATAACAAGAAACTCGTAATGCCCATATCTGGTACGGAAAGCCGTTTTAGGGACGTCTTCTTCATGAACTTTGAGCTGATGATACCCAGATCTAAGATCGATCTTTGAGAAGTAACTGGCTCCCTGAAGCTGGTCGAAAAGATCGTCTATTCTGGGCAATGGATATTTGTTCTTTATTGTTACCTTGTTCAACTCCCTATAATCAATGCACATCCGGAGAGTCCCATCTTTCTTCTTAACGAATAAAACAGGAGCTCCCCAGGGAGATGAACTTGGTCGTATGAGTCCCTTGTCAAGCAATTCTTGCAATTGCTTCATCATTTCTTGCATCTCAGCAGGTGCAAGTCTATACGGGGCTCGAGCAATTGGTGCCGCGCCGGGCACTAAATCAATTCTGAACTCCACCTGACGGTCTGGTGGAAGTCCAGAGATGTCCTCGGGAAAGACATCTGGAAATTCAGAGGCTATCGGTACCTCGGCTAAAGTTTTCTTTTCAGACTTAGCATCTATTGCATATGCTAAGTATGACACGCAACCCTTAGCTATATGTTTCCTAGCTTTGACTACAGAAATTAAACATAAGTCACCTTTCTTTCTGTCACCATAGATGCAGATACTGTGGCCATCCGGTGTAGTGAGCTTTATCAACTTCTTCTTGCAGACAATGTTGGCGTCATGATGATCAAGCCAATCCATACCGACGATGACGTCGAATTCGTGAAAGTCCATAGGAATGAGGTCAAGTTGGAACGTGCAATTATCTAACAGAATTATGCAGTCGCGGTAAATTTTATCGGTGGACACGCACACGTTACTGGCCGTTTCGATATCAAATATAACAGGCAGAGTTGTCGGAGTAATTCCAAGCTTAGATGCAAATGCACTTGATATAAAAGAGCGATTGGCTCCTGAATCGAAAATAACTCTAGCAGGGATAGAGTTAACAAGAAACGTACCAGATACCACATCTGGTATTTCCTTCGCTTGCTCGGCTGTTATTTGGAATGCGCGATTCTGACTCCTAGTTGGCTCGTTACGGCGACTAGAACCTCCACGCGATGCGCTATGTCGGGCTGGTTGATTTTGTCTTTGCTGTTGTTGTTGATGTTGTTGCTGAGGTCGGTATTGCTGCTGCTGCAATCGCGGATGATGCTCTGCACTCGGGTAAATCATGCTGAACGGATGCGTACATGCATGCTCATTATGTCCAGGGCGTAAACAGTTGTTGCAAACTTTAACTCTGTTAGGACATTCTTCACTGCTATGTCCTATTTCGTTGCACACATAGCACCTTACATCATTGGGGTTACAACACCCAATGTGTGACTTCTGGCAGCGGCGACACTGCCTCGGCTCAGAATGTACCGCATAAGATCGAGTTTGCTGTGCCGTAGGCGAGCTGAACTGTCGGTACTGAAACTGCTGTGGCTGAGAATATCTAGATGAAGATCCAGAATAGCTTCCGGTGCGCGATTTCTTGGGCGGTGATGGACATGTCGGGTTAATAGAGGAAGTAGGAACTCCTCCAGCTCGAATAAAATCCTGCTCGAGAATTCGAGCAGCTTCAACACAGTCAGCATAGTTGGTATATCCCCGGTGCTTCAAGAACTTCTGATATTCAGGATGCAGACCCATCAGAAAACGGTCGATCTTTCGCTCTTCAGTAGCGACTTGATAGTCAGACAGCAAGCTTAGTCGGGTGAATTCAATCTCATACTCAGTCACCGATTTGGTTCCCTGAGTAAGAGACATCAGCTTCTCTTCCAAACGCTTCTTTTCATCAGCTGGGCAGTACTGACGAAAGAAAATAACTTTAAATTCATCCCAAGATAGGGACTTAATCCAGTTGGCTCCGTGCATGTTTTCCTGAGATCTCCACCACATAACAGCGCCACCCTCGAACAGTGTTGTAGCGAAGCTGACCTTTGATTCTTCAGCACAGTCACTAATGAGAAAAATCCGCTCGATGCCAGTGATCCACTCAAGCGCTTCGATCGAATTTGCAGCACCCTTAAAAGGTTGAGCTCCGCAAGCCTTAAAGTAACGGAAGTTGCAGCCCTTAGGAGGGACTACAGGGGCTTCCTCCTCGTCGGTGTCGTCGTTGTGGCGTCCAGTGTCATCATGCTGTTGTTTCCTACGTTCTTCTCTACGCTTAGTTTCGGCTTCATCACGAGCACGAAATTGATCTTGTAAGAACTTAGCTTGACGCTCATTGTTCTCGTTAAGCATAGTTTGCATGATTTGCATGATCTGTTCAGGAGTGAGTCCACCTCCAGCTCCTTCACCAGATCCAGACATGTTCTGAAATTATATAAATAATACTTGCATAAGAATAGGCATAACTCCTATTCTACCCCATTTCCCAATTCCTAAAGCATAGTCAAAGCCTATCTGTTAGGAATTTCAGAAACACTGCTATGAACAATTCAAGAACTCAGAAATTCAGAAAATCAGAAAACCCACAGAATGTGAATCAAGAAAATATTCTATTTCACTCTAACAAATTTGGGTTGAATGACTACAATTTGAGTTATTGTCCTCATCAACCCATAGGACTTATTTATACTAAAAAACTTCAAGACCAACTCTAATCTAACTATCAGGGAATTACACTAAACCCCCTGAACTATTTCAACTAATTCAAGTCACTAACCTCACAAATCTCCACCTTGACTTGAATTTCAAAAACAAAACAAATCCCAAAAACAAATTTGTTTTACTCCACCTACTTGGAAACACACTACCAAAAATTCAAATTCAAATTCGAATCCAAAGTCTTCAATCCGAAAACAACGAATATCAAATATCACATATGCGACCAAACACCAATGTGCACCAAACCAACAAACCGGAGAACAAAACCATATCAAAAATCAACCGGTTACCAAATGTCGCAACCAAACGATAGCCCATAACAAAATATCCAAACGGCCTAAAACAACGCAAAATCGATGACCCAAAGACAACGCCGGAACCTATCAATCGATCAACAAAATCCGGACCCAAACTACAACGATCATCGCAACTAAATACTAATGTGTAATTTCTCCCAAAACCCCAAACACAAATCCAGCCGGAAACAAACGGGCAACCAAACAACAAATGAGAAATTCCAACAAATTGATGATACGGGCCAACCAAAATTCAAACTCCAAAAGTCGAGAATAATACTCCAAATCGGCAAACAAACGATCGACAACCAAAACCGAAATCACGGTTTGAACAAACCGGAAAGCCATAACCCAAACGTCGATCACTAAACTAATCGATACAATTCCCCGACATGACGAAACAATCCAAAAACCAACCGTCATCAAAAAAACAAATCAAAAATTCAAACGGAACTTGTATCGCCATCTAAATGCCTTCAAAATCAAACAACTCGAAATTCAATCAACACGAATCCCCAAAAAAAAAACGCAGCTCCAATTCCGATACTAAACCGAACAAACGCAATGAGTTGACACCTAAATTCTTGAATCGTCATTCAAGAAAAACCCAAAACGACCATTTCGTCTTCACAACTAATCAAGAAAAACAAAAACCCAAGATAAATACAAATCACCGAAATCCGAACTTGATTCAAGACTAAACCCAAACATCCAAATCAATTTCTTACGACTTGCGAATTCATATTTCAAAATCAGTGACAAATGTTCAAGAATTCGACTTTCTTGAATCCCAAAATTCAACCAAAATACAAACACCAGAAAATAAACCCAATCAACTGAACTACTAACACCAGAAGGAACCAAAACAGAACTGCCCAAAAAACACTTCAATTGACAACTTCAACAGCCTGATTCAAGAGCTCCACCTTGAATCTGACTCCAAGATTGGCCAAGAAACTCCAAGATTCAACCGAAAAACTCCAAGATTGACCAATCAAAAAACCACCAAACCAATTACCAAATTCAACAAATCAAAGTCAATTTCCAAATTGAACACTGCATCTGGAAATTCCAACCCCAACACCAAAATCAATTAACAATTCTTGAGACAAAACCAATATCGATTGCACAAAAAAAAATCCTTCTGATAACAAATTCTAAGCGCTGAAACTATCAGCCAAGAAGGACACTTACAGCTTCACAATCGATCATCAAGAACTAGAAGCAACTTCCAAAGATTGATTGCAGAACTGATCGCCAACAACAGTGACAATGATTGTTAACAATTGGCAAGAAACGATTGTCAATTGCAACAGCGTCAAACCCAAGAATTATCGCCAAACGAGGTTGCCTCCAAATGAATGATTTCTAACTCCTATCACTGACATCCAATTGCAAATTTCAGAAAGAACAACGCTCACAACCTAAAGCTCTGATACCACTTGTTAGGAATTTCAGAAACACTGCTATGAACAATTCAAGAACTCAGAAATTCAGAAAATCAGAAAACCCACAGAATGTGAATCAAGAAAATATTCTATTTCACTCTAACAAATTTGGGTTGAATGACTACAATTTGAGTTATTGTCCTCATCAACCCATAGGACTTATTTATACTAAAAAACTTCAAGACCAACTCTAATCTAACTATCAGGGAATTACACTAAACCCCCTGAACTATTTCAACTAATTCAAGTCACTAACCTCACACTATCTCAGGTCAAGTTAAAGCCTAGATATTCGAAGCTAATATCTTTGCTTAAAAGTTTGAGTCCAAGTGTTATTGCTAACACTTGAATCCCTCAAACTAATGCTCTGATACCATCCTGTCACATCATTGCTTTAAAACACGCTTGCTAATCCCAGGAAATAAGAATAAATGCATAAAGCTAAATAAAATATTACAATAAGTCTTGCACTACACGTGCTTCAAGGTTACAGTACTAAGTTGCTAAAAACATCACAATTAAAATTAAAAATAAAAGCAGCTACCCAGAACCCAAGGCATCATAAAGCTATACCACAAGCTGAAAGTGAGCTAAGTCCTCTGGGCAGATCAGATAATAGACCTAAGCAGAAGGTCCAGCTTGTTCTTTACCTTTTCCTGTAAAAATTGTGAATAGCAACTGTAAGCTAATGCTTAGTGAGTAAACAGATATTCATGAATGCATGTAAAATATGAGGCGAAAGTGCCTAAAAAGGCTGTTATGCTTGCTTGCTTGCTTGCTCATTTGCTTAATACCCAGAAAGAACGCTGCACAATTGAGAAATTTCACGCAGAACGGAGATGCCACCACTAGGGGTTTACCGCTGACAGATGATCAATCTGTGATACGGGGCTAGCTACCCGTATAATGCTCAAGGGATAGTGGTGAACATCAGAATTGCTTGCTCGCTAAATATAATGCTTATGAGATGCACAAAGAAACGCTAACACAAGGTTTGCTGTATAGTATGCAGAACAATAAACAGATAGCAGATAAATATGCATATTAATAGATCAAATGTAAGATCCGGCTAAGCTGGGCATCACCTGTACCACAGTGTTCGCCTTCACTCACAAAAGTCTATTGAATTCCAAAGAAGTCACATAGAAGCAATTTATGTCTCAATTTCATATAAAACATGTAAACAAGAATAACTGTTACTCACAGTACTGAAAATGCTTTGAATACTTGCTCGGGCTTATTTACGCTTTAAATTGCTTTATAATGCTTGCTCTTGCTTATCTAGGCTTTTAATATATTCTGGCACTGGCTTTGACTCGCAACTGGGCTAAACGGCTTATGTATAATATCTGAAGTTCAATATTACAGAACATGTGCTAAATTAATATTGCTAGCTCAATATTCCAACATCTATAAGCCATAACTTCTAGCTAAATATTTTGCTATTTATTTTGCTAATTTATGCGTTGTTCGTAAATTTTATCAATTAGATTCGAAATTTAGGGGCTAGATTCGAATCTGAGCATCAGACTCGAAGCCAGACTCGAATCTGAGTATCAAACTCGAAGCCAGACTCGAACAGGGGATTAGATTCGAAACCTCATTCGAATCTGAAGTTAGATTCGAAGGCAATCTCGAATCTGGTGATTAGATTCGAATCTATGATTCGAATCTAGCCCTATTCGAGCCTGTTCTATCTATTTTCGAGTCTGTTCTACATATTCTCGAGTTTGTTCATAAGCTACAGCTTTACACATGCATTTTCAAGCCTAAAATCACAAATAAACTAAGCAACAAGCCTCGGTTTGATTATATTATACATAATCTATCATATTCTAGTAAAACCCATGCGAAATTAGCTTTAAATCACCTGTAAATGATAGACTCGAATCTCATATCTTCAAAACCGAAAATGCAGAAAAAGAAAAGATCGATTCTTACCTCAAATCCGTATGAAATCGTACATGCAATAGGAGATTCACGTAGTACTCTTCGAGGTCTTTCCGTTAACGTATAGAACACGAGATTTGGCCGGTCGGTTTGGGAGAAAAGCTAGAGAGAAGCTCAATTCTAGAGAGAGGAGCTCTGGAAAGGAATATGTCTTGCAAGAAATGAGAAAATGAACTCTCGGCTCCTATTTATACCAAACCTCGAAATTACATCATTTTACGCAAATTGCTCAAAATTACTAAAAATAAAAATGCAAATAAAAAGCAAGGTGTTATACCAGCACAGTAAATTGGTGAACCCAATTATTTGTTCTAGTAGATTTTGACGAAGAAGAGGTCTTTTAATCCATTAATTTGATCCAGACGGAAGAATTTACTGGTTTATCTTTCTGTTCTTTTGTGTATGAATAGTGTTGCAATCTTTCATAGTTCTATATACATTTCCCACTTTACAGGAATTGCGGCTGCACTCCTCTGGAAGAACATTCAAACCTACTCACTGGTAAAACATTCGATATCACTAAATTACTAATCGATGATAATTGAGGGAGAGGATAAACAGCAGAAATACACAATCGTCCTTTTAGCACTTTAACCTTTTACCTTCCCATCTTCCTACAAATGCTTTTTTTTTTCTTTTGTGATGCAGACAAAGAAGATTTTACCAACCGGATTTAATATTATCTTAAGGTAATACATTATCCCAATAGTTGACACCATTGTTCTTTAGACTGAGGCTTCCAGTTTGAAATTGTTCTGTTATCTTTCTGTGACAGTGCTGCGATGCTATGCTTCTATACTTACGTGATGCTGTCCGGAGGTAACCCACCTCCAAAGAAATTGACATCTTCGGCTCCATCCCAATCATAGTGAGTATCCCAGTCGAGGCTCTTAATGGACAATAATTTTTCGTATTTTATATCTCAACTGTATGACGGTATGCTTTCTAGTAAGGCGACGTGATAGAAATACGTAAAGCATTTTGTTTAATTATACGAGTATAGTATTATGGTTGATGTATCCTTTTTCATCGGATTTGGTTAAATTATGAGTATAGCATTATGGGGACATAGTCGGATATTTACGCAGGGGGTGGTGAATCAGGTGACTTGGTGAGCGCGAATCGCTCGAACGTGTAGATCTGAAATGACTCATAGTTTGGTTGGTTATTCGGTTAATTGAATTACAAGTTGCATTTACTTCTTCACAATGACCGAGTTTGTATGCTTGACGTCTTTTTCGTTTGAGTGCCTTTTATAAATACTCACGTTGTTATAATTAGACTAAATTACATAAATCGTCCATGTGGTTTATATGAAATTACGATCCCTAAAAGAATTTTATTACACCACAAGCCCTTAAAATCGAAAAGTTGTAACATTTTGGTCCCTGAAACTAACGACAGTTAATTTTAGCCGTTAGTCTCAAGGGTATTTTTGTTCTTTGTCTTTCAGGGATCATCTATGGTATAAGAGCCAAGAAACATTTGCAAACACCAGACAAATTTGTTTAGAATCAAATCTATATTATATTTATATAAATATTGAAGTGAGTAAATAATTTGTCATGTGTCAAAATTTCGATCTGTCCCATGCCATTATTAAAATTAAATTTTAATTAAATTCAACCATTGTAGTAAACGAGTATATAATTTATCTATCTATACTATTAAAAGAGTAACTATATTCAACTCTGGTGAAGCCACGTGTCGTCACCATAAATCGACACGTGGCAGTTATAGATTTTGAAAAGAATAAAGAAATTTAAATCAAATCTATCCAAATCTAATATAATCCACTTTTAAATTCAAATCAAATCAAACAAAATCTAATACTATACTAACTTAAATATATCCAAATCTAATATAATCCACTTTTAAATTTAAATCAAATCAAATCAAACAAAATCTTATAATCTACTAACTTACTAATTATAAGATAATATAATAAAAGTTTAAAAAATATATAAGAAAATAATTACTCTTCATATATATTTAGAAATATACAGAATTAATAGGTCATAATAAATAATAATATCACCTTATATACTTTTGTTTAAAAAATAATATTATATCTTTATCTTTTTATTTATTATATTTTATATATATTAAAAATATCCGCGTAATACGCGGGTAATAAACTATATATAATAAAGTATAAACAATTTGACACATGGCGTTACCATGTTACATTAAAAAAAAATAAATACAATTAGTTTTTTCTAATATCTATACACATAAATAACTAACTAATTCTATCCATTATTTAACATTATCCAATAATTTTACTTTGTTAATTTTTAGCTAATCTAAATTTAAACTTTAAGAAACTCTTAAATTATATAATCTATCTATAAACTTTCAAAAATACATAATACATAATATCTTAAATTATATCTTTAAAATACATAAATATATAATAACAAAGTTACATAAAATATTAAAATAAATAAAGTTATATTTGAAATGAAAAAGATACAATATTAATAAAGAACAATTGAAAAAAATAAATAAACTTTATTATTTTTAAGTTAAAATAAAAGATAAGTACAATTTATTATTTTTAATATCTATAAATGTTAATAAATAATTAACTATATATATTATTTGACATTATTCAATAATATTATTTGTCATTATTATTTATTTTACATTTGTTCATTTTTAGCTAATCTAAATTTAAACTTAAAAAAATCTAAAAATTATATAATCTATTTATAACACAAAAAATCTTAAATTAACTCATAAAAATATATAAATATAAAATAAACTGTTAAAGTAAAATATTAAAATAAATACTAGTCATATTTTAAATGAAAAAATGCAATACTTCTATTATTTTTAAAATAATAGAGAAGATAAACAAAATATCATTATAAATGTTAAAAAAAAATATATTATTTACGTATATTTCAAAAGATATATAAATAATATCTATTACAATTAATTATAATTTTCTTGTATTTTGAAATATTATTATATGGTTTTATTTTGAATTTACATACAATTTATGTAACCATTTATTTATTGAAAATTATTCACGTAATATGTGAGTTTATAAACTAGTATATAATAAGGAGAACATCAAATGTCACATGTTATCTTCACGTGTCACCGACAAAGATAAATACAACTCGTTATTATTTTAAAAAAAAAGATAAATACAATTTATTATTCTTAAAATGATAAATACACTCTATTAGTTTTTTAATCTATAAACAATAAAGAATAAATACGCTTTATTATCGCTTATTCTATAAATATTAATTTGTAATAAAATATATAAATATTATATTGTGTATAAATTAAAATCCCAATTTATATCAATTCATCTGAAAAGATAACTACAACTTACCAATATGAAAAAGAAGATAGATACAATTATTACTTTTAAAAACATAAATACACTTTATTATTTTTTAAATTTATATATATAAATAATAAATACAATTTATTATTTTTAAAAAGATAAATACAATTATTATTTTTAATCTATAAATATTAATTTATAATAAAAGTATAAGCATTATATTATATACAAACTATAATATTAATTTATATGAACTAAAATTAATTAAATTAAAATAAAAAAATTTAAAAAAGCATAAAAATAGCTACTATTTATATCAATTTTAAAAGTTCGAAAAATAATAGTTGTGACAGATAATAATATTATTTGTATATTATTTTAAATAATTAATAATTATATGATTTTATTTTATATTTTTATATAAATATTTTTTATTAATAAATAATATAAAGTATTACACAATAACACAAACACAAGCGCGTGTGTTTGCATAGTATAAAGGTTGAAAGAGAAAAACCAACATAACAACTTTGAGGTTTATGTCATGCTATAGCCTAGGGGCAAAAACTGTGCATATCTTTTTGGTTTTTCTTTTGGGTTTATTAAAAAATACCAAAATACTTTTATGCTTTTACGTTTTGTCATTCAATGCTATTTTTTCCAGAAAATTTAAGTTTTTTTTTTAAGTTTTGTGAAATTTGACTATTAAAAGCCAGATTATAATTAATAAATTGGGCTTTAAAAATTGAAAAACCGAGTTCTAATATACAAATTTTACTAAACAAAAAAACTTGAGAACTTTTATTGAAAAAATAACATAAAATGACGAAAACACAAAAAATGTGAAAAGATGTTGGTTTTTATTATAATAAACCCTTTTTTTTTCCTTAAATAATTCATCTTTCATTTACACCAACTGTATATTTAGGTTTTTCTAATCCCTAATTGTTGATCAATTCACGTTAAATGTGTGTTCAATGTAAGCATTGGGTTAGAGGGTTTTACACGGGCAAGCATGATACAAAGTTTCTGGGCTGACGTTATGAATTGATCGAATATGATGCGTTTTAAAAAACTTATTCATTTTGTTTGAAAAGGCACATGCCTTCAATGTGCCGATTATTGGGATGTTTCCATCACTTTATTTATTTATTTATTATTTTTTTGGAGGAATTGGGTGTCGTATCAATGTTAACCATCATCCTTTTTCTTAAACAAATGTGTAGATATAAAGTGTGATGACTTTCTTTAAAAAGAAAAAAGAAATAAAAATAAAAATAAGAGGAGGAAGTAACACTAACATGTGGCGAAAGGTGAGAATGGTAAGGTTTAAGACCCCTACAAAGGTTGAGGCATGTGTTGTGTACAAAATTACCCTATAAATTTAATTGAATTAGGTCAAAAACCAATATATATGCCACTTCACTTATTATCCTAATTCAATTTCATCTTCTTCTTTTAGGAGTCTCGTATCTTATCATGTTCTCCACTCCACTTTCTTTCTTTCTTTTATTATTATTATTTGAGTTAATTACAAAAATGGTCCCTGTGGTTTGTCCTAAAATTTGAATTTGGTTCCTCACTTTTAATTTTGCAGAAACGGTCCTTATTTTCGTAGTTTGTTTGCAATTTTGGTCCCTCAACCTATTAACTTTTCTAATATGACCAAATTACCCTTATTTTGATGCAAACTACAGGGACCATTTATACAATTAATTTTTTAACTCTTTTTTATTCTTAATTAGATAAATTATTTTTTAGTGTTACTTAAATTTAATAAACTATAAAAAACAAAAAATAATTATTTAATTATTTATGTTGTTCATAAATGATTTAGATATTTTTAGTCTTAATTAGTTTTAATTTACTATAATCAAAGTGTAAACCAATCAAAATTTATAATCGAAAAAATCATTTATGTTTAGAAATTATTTTTTAAAGGTTTCATAAATAAGAAAGTTTTTCTCTATAACTATTTATATTGGTTCATACATTTATAATAAAAAATATTTATGTTGATCAAACCACAAAGACCATTTATATAATTGACTCTACTTTATTTTTAGTGTTAATTAACTTTAATAAATTATAAAAAAATTATATATTTATGAGCCAACAGTTTAATTAAAGTTAAAAATATTAAAGAACTTAAATAAATAAAAAAATTGATGTTTAATATGACCGAGTTAAAAAAAACTTCCAAATGGTTAGAGACAACTCAAATATTTTTATTTAACGTATCAATTGTTTTATCGTTTTAATTTTTAATTACACCAAAAACGATTTAAAAGTTTAGGTCCATACAACATCTTTGAGATTCATGATTAACAACTTTAATCATCAAACTTTGGTTTGTCAGACCTTTTACATAAAAATCGAGAAATATAATTAGGTTTTTAATCTTTTTTCGTCTTTCAATTTGACTTTTCATTATAATCTGATTAAATCGACACTTTAAAAATTTAAACCATTTAAATTTATCATTTTACCATTATCACCTTGCTTTGATACAAATGTGAACGGATTATAAAATAGAATCTTTGGCCGATTTTATTTAAGAAGAAAGTAAAACATATTTGACCAACAAACATATTTTTATTATAAATTTATGAACCAACATAAATAATTATAGAGTCAAATATTTTTATAATCTATCTATCTATATTAATAAAAGAAAACAACTAGCGACACGTGTCGTTTCCTCATCTGATCAAATTTTATTTTCCCGCTCAATTTTCCATATATAACCCCCTTAGTTAATTATGTAATTTATATTTAAAAGCTAAGTAAAACTACAATCAAGTATTGCCTAATTTAACTCCTATAAATAAAAACTAATTTTTTTAAAAAAAAATTTAGTATCTTCCATATCTAACATCTAATTTAGCTAACTAGACACTATTTCGTACATTAAAAGTTAAATAATTTAGTATTGCTAACGAAATGTTATATAAATTTCTTTTAATAAAACTATATAAATTGTGTTTTATGTAAAACTCATTTTTTGAATTTTTATTAGTTAAAATAAATAAATCAAAAAAATAAAGAGTTTTATAACAATAACACATATTACTACTATTCATACTACAATAAAAAATTTTAATTATGTTCACAACGAAAAATAATAGTGTTTTTGTAACTTTTTTGGTAGAAAAATAAACATTTTAATATGTAATTTACATTTGTATAGATTTTTATCAAACAATTAATTTATTAAACATCCACGTAATTCGTGGGTTAACAACTAGTATTTTATATACGAAACCTCTAGAAAATAGTTTCTAAACATAAATGATTTTTTCGATTATAAATTTTGATTGGTTTAAACTTTGATTATAGTAACTTAAAATTAATTAAGACTAAAAATATCTAAATCAATTATGAACCAACATAAATAATTATGTTGGGAATAATTAATAGAGATGAAACAATTATATTGTATATAATTGTAAATACTCAATAGATTAGGGGTTATATGTGTAAATACACAATACTTGTGTATTGTGTATAAATAGAAATGTATGCTACGCATGCTGCTTATTGGATTGAGGAATACACACATACGGATCTGATTGATAGAGAGAAAAAGTGTTGTGCAAGTCACCAAGAACATCAATGTAATATTTCTCTCTTTAATCATTCAATATAATGCGTTGGATTGATAATTGTTCATATTGATTGTTTGTATGTGATTGAGTTGCATGAAATATGAATTCACAATTGGTATCAGAGACTAATATGGCTGAATTTGAGTGAATTTTGAATCTGAAATCGTTTTTTTTTAGAACACTGTTATATTCATTTTTTTGAAAATCTGAAAATCAATTGAGGGTTTTGATTCTGTGGATGAAATGATCTGAATTTTGGATCGAAGGTGTGAAATTTAAAGGCGAATCTGATGACATAAACATCAAATATTATCTCAAAACACACAGAATTTAATTGAGAAATTTCAGATTTTTTGAAAAAGTGTGTGTTCTTGAGGTTTTTGGTCAATTTTTGGTTTTTAATCGAGAATTAGCCAAAGTGATTTCACAAAAGTTGTTTCTGCTATTAAAACGAACCCTCGAAATCAATTTGAGGTCAAATCATGGATTTTTGTTGAAAAAGTTCGAATCTGATCTTGTTTTTGTTGAAAAATGATAAAACTCGGGCATAACTATATTCATAGTGTCATTCGAGTTTTATAAAGAAGGCATTCGAGTTTTATTAAGAAGGCATTCGAGTTTTATAAAGAAGGCATTCGAGTTTTATGAAAGAGTTTTATTCGAGTTTGATGAATGCTTCATTCGAGTTTGCTGAATGCTTCATTCGAGTTTGATATATGCTTATTTCGAGTTTGATAATACATTCATCGAGTTTCATGCCTTATGATTCGAGTTTTAAGCCTTAATCATTCGAGTTTCATGTTTAATTGATCGAGTTTCAAGCTTAATTGATCGAGTTTAATACCTTCTTCATTCGAGTTTCATTCTTGTTCATTCGAGTTTCATACCCAATCATTCGAGTTTTATACTTATTCATTCGAGTTTGGTGATTCTTTATTCGAGTTTGATTCTTATACATTCGAGTTTCATCCAATATCATTCGAGTTTTGAGTATTTGACCTTTGCTGCTTAAATTGACCATAACTTTTGACTGGAACATCGTTAGAAGGCCAATTTCTAGCAATTCATAATGGAATTTGAACAATTGTCAAAGTCTGAGCTGATTTTCAAACTTACTGAATCTGAAAAGATTCGTAAGAACAATTACGACATTCTCATTCAGTTAAATACTGATAAACATTTGGCGTTACGTGACGTACAAATATTGAATGAAGATATTCAAAGCTTAAAAGAAAAACAAAACTCTGAGAGTTGTGCTCATCAATTGAAAATATCTGAATTACTTAAAGAACTTGATGAGCTGAAACAAGAAAATTTTCAGAATGCAACTCAACTGAAATATCTTTTGCCTGAAAGATCTGATCTTTACAAGAAAGTTTAGGATCTTGAAGATACACTTTGTAAGACAAAACCAACTGATCAGAATTGTATTTTAAACAAAAATGAAGAAATTTTTGCTCTTCAACAAGAGTTGTCTTTAACTAAAGATTTGATTGAGAAGGAAAGACATGAGTTCTTACTTAAAGAACAAGATTTTAAATCAAAATCTGAATTGCTTGAAGATGAAAGACAAATGTTCTTAATCAAAGAACAATCTTTTAAATCTGATTACCAATCATTTGATCATGACAGAAATTCAAATTTAGTCATTATCAAAAGTTTGGAAGATCAGATACTTCATCTTACAAAACAATTACATGTGTTTACTTCGTCAACTGAGTCAAAGGTTAAGACCCCTTCTTCAGTGTGTTTAAAATCCAATGTTGATCACTCTGGTTTGTCTTCTGAAAGTGAAGTGAATCTAACTAACTCTGCTAAGTTTGATTCTTCTTCAGATCTTAAACTTAAGTATCTGTTAAAGATACACAGCGGCAAAGATAAAATTGTTGAACAACTTCCGGTCAAGATTTACACCGGGGAATCTTCGAAGTCAAATTTTCTTAAAGTTTCTGAAAATACTGGTCATTCTAATCAGAAAACATTTTCACAGAAAAATACCAAGTATTATCAGAAACAGGCAAGAACCGGACAGTTTTTCAAAAAGAAGAGTTCGCAAAAGTCTGATCATTCAAATTCAAGTTTCTTTAGAAATTCAGATATTCAATTTTCTCATAGTCAAAGAAATTTGTTTTCTGCGTTTGAAAGAGAAGCTGATAGTTATAACATGCAATGGGTACCTAAACCCAAGTACAAGTGGGTACCAAAACCTGTTTTGAAATGGGTACCCAAGAGCGCTAACAAGTCTGGATCCAAATCTGTTTGGATACCAAAGACATCTTAAATTTTGCAGGTTATAGGTTTCTTATCATTTCAGATAAGGACCCGTTCTTCATTTCAATAGGCTCTTGATTACATCAGATCAAGACCCGTGTTTCAAATCAAAATGGTTTCTAGTTAATTCAGACTAGAACCCGGACTTCAATGAACCAGAGTCAAAGGCTTTCAGTTACATAAGACTGAAACCCGAGCTTCCGGGACATATGGCTTCTAATCATTTTCGATTAGAACCCGAGTCTGAGAGACAAATCTTACTAGAATTCTTGCCCTGAATTCAACTCTGAAGCTGAAATTGACAAAGAGGGAGTTTTATTTTTATAATTTTTTGCTCCTGATTTCATTTCTATGAGTTGACTAACTGTGTGTGCTTATTTCCAGGGGGAGTTTCAGACGCACTTTGACGATGACATTTTTCAAAAACGGTGTGTGATTTTTCACGAAAATATTTGATACACACATAAAAAGAGTTTTTGAGCTGAAAAGAAATTTTTTTTTATGAATCTCTGAATCTATCATTGAGATTAATTGATTGATCTAATCTCTTTGATTTTCATAATCTCATTTCTTCTGAGATTCTCTTTGTTACAATGCTTCCAATTTATACTGGATTCTCCCGTTATCTCCCATGTGCTAAATATTTCAAGAAAATCTGATTCTTCTCATATCATATATCAGAATTTCCATTTCAATCTGATATCTCCCAAATTATATGAATATAATCTCCGATATCACATGATTACCGAAAATCTTTCTGCTGACTCCGATTATGCACCAATCTGAGTGATAGGCATAAATTTCGCTTCTATGGTCTATCCGGAACCGGAAGACCTACCCAAGGAGCAAATCATCTATAGTTTGTGTGGGTGAGGGTCCTTTAGGTTTATTAGTTGAGAAGTGTTAGTTATCACGGGATACTGACAGGATCGAGCAGAGGTAAAATGTAAATGAGAGGGATATTAAAAGGCGATGGTGGTGCATCAGATCATGCTTTTCGTATAAAGCTGACTGAATTTAATTCTGAAAAGTGAGCCGGAGGGAGCTAGGTTGAAAAATGTTGAGAGCTGAGAGTTGAGAAAGGATTTGAAGAAAAGATAATCCTATCCTACACTGTGTCTGCTGGGTAAACCACATAATCTATCAAGCCCTAGGCGACTTGATATTGAAAAAGACGTCATGGACCCAGTGACGCATGCACTTAACCCCACCAACTACTCAGTTATCTCTCAAAAGATTTCTGTTTCAATAATTATGGAGATATAATACATTTCTATCGATATATCATTTGGATATTATTGATATTGAAAGAAGGAAGACATTTGCTCCGGTCTCCCACTTCATTTGATGCACATTGTGTCTAGAGCTGATTATATACTCTTTTAGGACACATCGAGTCTGACAGTCTGCGTGACTATACACTGCTAGTCCAAAGTGACTAAGCCGGAACAAATATGAGTGATTCTTTCATGATAAAGGATTTCACGATGACTATTTGGAAATCCTACCAGTGTTACTATCATGTCAGCGCTGAACGTAGGTCACATAGATTTTGTCTATTGTGTAAACAGGAATCCTATGTGGACCTGGACTCGTTTTCTCACAAAATGAATGTGTTTCATTTTCCCCAAAGTTGTAAAGCTTTGTTTTTGTTCTAAAAAGATATAGTATCAATTCGAGGGGGAGTGAAATTTTTGAGGAAGAGTGAGTTAGGTTGGTTTTGTATAGGGGGAGAGGATATCAGTTTGAGAGGGAAGAAGTCAATTTGAAATATTTTGAAATTGTAATTGTTGTTGTATTTTTGCTACTGTAAACTTCAATGAATTAATGTCTCTGAAGATTTTGCATGATTTTCATAATTCTTATGATCATCATGAGGGGGAGAAAAACTAAAGTTCAGAGACAACAGTTGAGTAGATTGAAGTCAACTGAAGACAATTGCTACATCATATCAAATGAATTGATCAAGGGAGAGAATTAAAAAGCTATTCATGATTCAAGGGGGAGTGTACTTACAAGAAAATACAAGAAAAGAGAAGTTCAGAGAAGAAGATATGTGAAGATCAGAGAGAGTCAAATAAAGAAAAGAAGAAGATTCAGAGATCAGAGAAAAGAAGAATATTCACGAAAAAGTCCCTGAAATGATCTGTTATCAGAAAATTGATTTCATCTCTAAGGGGGAGATTGTTAGGGACAATATTTGTAGAGCTGAAATGAATATTACTTTTAATAATTGTGTTCATCTTTAAGGGGGAGAATGTTGGGAATAATTAATAGAGATGAAACAATTATATTGTATATAATTGTAAATACTCAATAGATTAGGGGTTATATGTGTAAATACACAATACTTGTGTATTGTGTATAAATAGAAATGTATGCTACGCATGCTGCTTATTGGATTGAGGAATACACACATACGGATCTGATTGATAGAGAGAAAAAGTGTTGTGCAAGTCACCAAGAACATCAATGTAATATTTCTCTCTTTAATCATTCAATATAATGTGTTGGATTGATAATTGTTCATATTGATTGTTTGTATGTGATTGAGTTGCATGAAATATGAATTCACAAATTAAATAATTCTTTTCTATTTTTATAGTTTATTAAATTTAAGTAACACTAAAAAATAATTGTAGAAATGGTCCCTATAGTTTGCATCAAAATAAGGGTATTTTGGTCATATTAGAAAAGTTAATAGGTTGAGGGACCAAAATTGCAAACAAACTATGAAAATAAGGACCGATTCTGCAAAATTGAAAGTTCAGGGACCAAATCTAAATTTTAGGACAAACCACAAGGTCCATTTTTGTAATTAACTCTTGTTATTTTTTTACCCAACTTCAATTCTTTTACCAATCCTTTCATTTTCTTCTATCATTTCTACTTTTTGCAATTAATTTACACAATCCTAAATGTTTTTATTTAGTAAATTCATTTAAAAGTAAAGTATTTAACCACCAAAATTTTAAGGTTCGGTATTTTTCAGAAGTTTAACTCGAAATGCTTACTTTTGGTCACACTTATAATTGTCATTTTATATTGCGATCTCATTAGCAAAGTTTATAATAATTAGAAAAGATGGATTAATAATACATTGTAAAATATGAAACAAAATAGTCAAAGATGAGTTGTGTCGAACAATTAAAAACTGTATTATTATTTAATGATATATACTAAAAATATATATAAATGTCATATCGTACTAATGCTTTTTCAAAAACGAAAGAAAAGAAAAACAAAGACAATAGAGCAGTTACGTCAAGCCATCAACGACACTCTACTTCTTCCATCCAAAGCAACTACAATCCGCTTTCCTTTCTAGCCCATTGTCTATTTTGGTAAATTGCTCTCCAAAATCTATATTTATATCTATTAATAAAATAAAATAATTTTGTCAAATGTCACACTCTCGTGACATCTCAATTTCGTTTTCCCGCTTAATTTATTACCATAATTTCTATTAAGAAAAGTTAACAACTCTAATTATTTTTTATAAACTATTTATGATATTTTATTTTCATATTAATTAAAACATTTAATAAATCTATATATATAGTTAAAAATCTATGGATTAACCTTTTATTCCAGTCTGTAAAATTTTTATTTATTCGTATATTATGTATTTTAATTTTATAGTTTATATCGTTTAGATAATTTATTTATTGAGTTTTAATATTAGCATTTACTTATTAAAAATTTTATAATTGTAATATGCTAATTTAATTTTATATGTATTTTAAGAAAATATTAGTTTTTATAAATATATCTCATGTAATACATGGACAAATAACTAGTTAAAACTGAAAAAAAGACATGAGTGATTTGCAATTTTACAATTGAATTTGCCTAACGTTCAAGGATTATTTATTAATTTTATAAAATTTGTTCTTAATTAATTTTCATTGTAAATTTAGATATTTGAAACTAGAAAATAAGGAATTTGAATCCAAACACATGCATGATAGTATGATCCAATACAACTGGGTTTTTGTTTTATATTAATTTATTCATTTAATATTGTTACTAAACATGCTTATTTACTAAACTTTGCTCCCTAAAAAAATAATTTCCCGGCTCTGCCTTTGGTTAACTTGTTAAGGTTAGTTCCTACGTTAAATAAACACTTCATTCTTTTGGTTTTTATAAAGGGGAAATTGCGCAAAAAACCTCTAAGTTGGATCATTTTTGCGATTAAAACCCTCAACCATTTTTCGTTGCACAAAAAACCTCCAACCGGTTAAAACTTTGTAAATTTGGGTTTTTTTTCACAAAATCTGACTTGCAACCGGTTTAGCCGGTTGCAACTTGATGACGTGTAAAATTTTTTAATAGATTTTTGCGTAAAAAACCTCCAACTTGTTTAGTTTTTTCAATTAAAATCCCAAGTCATTTTTCATTTGATAAAAAACTCCAACCAACAAAGATAATTAAAATTGAATCTTCACTGATTGCATTTTAATGACATGGATATTTATTAAAATTTTATTTATTAAACAAAAAATTCTTTTCCCAATAAAACCTTCACCCTCTAGGCTAGCGAACTTCACTGCTCTGGCTGATCATATTCAGAAGCTAAAATGGAACATAAATAAACGAAATTGAACATAAAGCTGAACCTAAAAATGCAACTCGTGAACATAAAATGAAATCGATTCCATCGGCACAATTGAAGTTAAAATTCAAGATTAAATGACAAAAGTTAATCGAACATACAAACACCACTGAACATAAAGAGGGGATAGAGTAATTGGAGTTGCCGGAGGTAGAGAAGAAGAGAAAAGGTAAATATTATTGTTGGTTAGAGGTGAGAAAAATATAGTTAAGGGTTTTAATCGAAAAAGTCACCAATTTCAGGGTTTTTATGCAAAAAATTCACTTTAAGAATTATACATGTAGTGTCACGTAGGCGCCACGTAAGTTGGGTTTGCCATGTGGACGCCACGTGTATGCCATGTAAGCATAGCAACCTATTATAACCGGTCAAGTCCTAATTTCAAAAGGTTTTACCGGTTAGAGGTTTTTTGTGCAACAAAAAATGGTTGGGGGTTTTAATCACAAAAATGGTCCAACTTTAAGGTTTTTTACGCAATTATCCCTTTTATAAATGACAGATGCAAAAACAAAAACATAAAAACCAAATCGAAAAGCACCGTCACATAATTTATTCTTGAACCCGAATCAAAGTGGAGCAACAACACGTACTATGTTTATGTTAAATATACCATTGTGCTACTAACTTTTTTATATTAAATAACAAAAATTAAATTTAAATTTAAATTATAGTTAGGGTCTCAATTGGGGTTGGGTGTGTAGGTGTTTGCAATATATTCCACGAGATCCAATCTAAAATTATATATTATGTGTTTTTCGTTATGAATTTCTTGAATAATTATTTGAAATGTTTGTTGATCAACACTTTCCTGATTATGTATTGGTTGGGGAAACTTCGCAAGAGTTTGTTGATTGCACATACCACTCTCATGGTTATCTGACTCGTCATTCATCACGATTTATTTTTTGATTCAACATGATTTAATTTTTGATTCAATATATTTTCATGGAATCAACAAATATATTCTTTTATTCAACATCCATATAAGTATTGATACAACACATATACTTTTTGACATAACTAATATAGTTGTATCTATAATTCAACAAATGATTTATTTTTTTGATTCAATGAATCATCAATAGACATATTGTTTTTATCTCTCATTAAACATATGTTGAATCATGTAAAATGTTTGTTGAACCAACAAAAGTATGTGGATTCAGAGAAGATCCTTGTTAAATCAAGTAATTTAACTGTTGAATCCAAGGAATATGTGTATTGAATCTACGATAATATGTTGAATAAACAAGATATGTTTTGTTTGTCAACAAGATATGTGTTGTTTTCTATTATTCAACAATAAGTGTTGAATTATAAACTAAATACACAAGATTAGCTTGACACGTGAAAAGGTCATGATGGGTTTGTAGGATTGTCAAAACGTCGTCTAAACAAAAATGACAATAATGCCCTGGAAGCAAAAAAGTTAAAGTTGTGGTTCAAAATGATTCTCACGTTTCCAACGAATATTTGATTTCTTATAGGATATATGTCATCTATCTATCTGTCTTTCTATAAGTATGTGTGTGTATAGAGAATACGGTGTGAGAGAGTATCACTCATTATACAGCGTACCAGAAGATATCACCTTTAATATAAACTGTTTAATCTTTTTTTCATAAAAATGTTTTAATTAACATTATAAAGATGAAATGTAAATTTTACATACATTCACATCTCCTAACTCCTTAAAAATAATGTGAACACATACTTACATAATTTTGTACTTATATGAACATAAATTAATGTGAACAATGATTTCATGCACTTAGAATGTGGAAGTATTGCGTGGAATTTATATATCGAATTTGTAATGTTAAATTAAACATGTTTATCTAAAAAATTGATAAAAAATATTTTTGCGAGTGGTAAGTAATAAGTAATACTCACATGAACCTAAATCTATCTATCTATATATAACTTATATATATATCATATTTGTAATATTAATTAAAACATGTTTATAAAAAAATTTCAAACAAAATATTTTTACGAGTGGTACATTCTGATGCGTTGTGTAATATGTAATACTCATTTGAACCTGAATTTATATATATATATATATATATATATATATATATATATATATATATATTCATGACCAATAGAGAACCAGATAATAAAAGCAAGTTGAACAATGCACGTGTTCATATTATAGCATGCACAAGCAGTGGCGGACCCAAAAAAAAATTTTATGGGGGTCGAAATTTAATAGCTACAATAGTGTAAGTGTTGGAAAAAAGTGTAAATTTTTTCAAAGAAAAAAATGTATTTTCCATGTTTTTAGACCAAATATAATTATATATAATTGTGAAATATATAATTAATATTTTGTGGGTTTGTATTCTCCTTGAAGAGAGGATTCCAACGATATAAAGAACGTCCAAAACGGAGCTAAGATATATAAGATATCGATGCTCAAAGATTGGTGTTTGTAATAAACGAAACTCCTAGTGGGAGAACTTGAGTCCCACATAGGAAGGAAGATGGAAACCAAAGTGGGTTTACAAGGAGGAGTGTTTAAAACCATGACAATATTGTTTATGGTTTTACTCCAATCCCTACCCGCGCACAGGGGGGGGTGCAAATCTTGGACTTCGAAGGCTAAAATCCACTAAACTCGTGTACGGCACCACCTTCGGACACGAATGCAGCTCCGAAAATCAGGCCTCGTGCGAGGCAACCTTTTTACTCCGGGTAAGAGCTGAGGGGTCGAACTTTAAAAATCATGGGGGTCAAAATTTAGCTATATATATAACATGTAAATTGAAAATTTTATCAGGGTCGTTTGACCCCATAGACATAACGTGGGTCCGCCCCTGTGCCCAAGCGTATTAGATGTATGCACATCCACATAAAATACAATTTATTTTGGTTCCATGTTTCTTGAGTCTAATTTGGTTTACCAATTAACTCAATATTACGTGTGTGTGTATAATGGAGAACTTTTACGCATCAGAAAACCGGATAACCACGTTATAGCCATTAGATTAAGTTTATCCATGATGTATCATGTGATGCAACATACGTGATGCATCAACATTACGAATGATCCGAATCGAGTAATCTGGCAGTCCAAACTGGTCCAAAGTCAAAGCTGGTTTATTATTCTCAATAAAAAATACAAGGTTAATTTACTAAGCTGATGGGCGGTGGTGTGGTGACATCCGAGAGAAGGAGAAAAAGGAAGGTCGTTGAGAGAGGGAGGGGTTGTCGCGATGGTGATGATGATGGTGATGAGGGAGGGGTTGTCGTGAGTCCACCGAGAGAGATGGCAATGGGTGGCCGATCGTTGGCCTATAAGAAAAGAGAGGGGGAGAGAGATGACAGTGAGGGAGAGAAAGTAATGAGAATATAATTAATTAAATTAAAATTTTTAATTAAAATAGGTTTATATTAATTATTCCAATATTGTCCTTAATGCATTTTTGATTCCCCGTGGTTTCCAATGCATCGAGGTTCCCCATTAAATCTCAATCTGAAATATATATAATATGGTTCGTGTGAGTACCTAACAAATGAAGAATACTGTGAGTCCTTGTGAACATACGGTATTCGAATGTGAACATGCTCCGAAAAAAAGTTTTTTTTTAAATTTTTTTTCATATTCATTTAGATACAAATAATATAAGTCTATTTGTAAATAATTACATACATTCACTCTTTCTAGCATTTTAAAAGTCACGTGAACGTGAAAAAATTTATGTGAACATGTTTAGTGTGAACATACACGTTCACAACACTGTAATTCATGTGAACATGCACGTTTCACATATTTCTAGTGTGTGTTTATGTGTGTTTTTTTACAATTAGTCTTGTATTATTAATTTAAACATTATTATGAATTTTTTTTTAAAAATGGTTTTAAGCAAGGTACCTTCGGTATTCCACAAAACTAATGGTACTCACTTAAACAAAAAAAAGAACCAACCACAGTCTTTAGATTAAATGATCATTGGTGTATCATGCGATGCTCATATTTGGTATGCATAGGTGGTATTTTGGGAAAAATAACATATCTAATTAAATAAAATTTAATTTTATATTAATTGAATATTCAATCAAATAATTAAACAATAAATGTTAAATTAAATTAATTGATACACTTCCAAATTTACAAAATCTAAATAAATTCAAAAAAAGATTATTTGATGTTGATGCATCTAATGTTTATCTTTCAATTCATGATGCATCTCAGTGTTTCATCCCCAACTTCAGCCATATTTATCATCTTATTCGTCCCACCATCATGCATCATCAAAACGGTGATGCAAGTTCATCAAACTCATCTTCAACACGATGCATCTTCATCGGATTCATAAAAATATCATGATGCATCTTCATCGGATATTCACAAACACGATGCATCTTCATCGGATTCAACAAAATATGATTCATCTTTATCAGATTCATCTTAAAACATGATTCATCATCATAAACACGATGCACATATTCGTCTTCCATAAAAATCAGATAAAAACGATTAATCTTTCAAATTTTCCCATTAAGAAAATATATAAAAAACAACCATACTTTTAAACGAGATCATTTCATCATCATCGCGAAATCATCATCATCTTCGTTATATCATCATCATCTTCATTAGAGAGAGGGATGACAATGAGGTGGTGGCCGCCAGCTTTGGAGAGAGAGGGGGAGAGAGATAAGGGTGATCATCATCGTCTTCATTAATTTGCACCATGAATAGGCTACTATGCATGGGGTGGTGGCCACCGACTTTAGTGAGAGAGATGACAATGGCGTGGTGGTCACCGAAAGAGGGGGGTGGTGGCCGCCGACTTTAGAGAGAGAGGGGAGAGAGAGATAAGGGTGATGGAGATAAAGTGTGAGGGATAAAGGGGAAAGTTTATTTATTTGATATAGTTTTCAAATTTAATGATAATATAATTAATTTTTAAATCTTTTAATTAAATTAGATTTATATAAACTATTCCAATATTATTCTTTATGCATTTTTGGTTTTCAGTGGTTTCCAATGCATCGAGGTTCCCATTGAACCTGTGTGTGTGTGTGTGTGTGTATATATATATAAATTACAATTTTCGTCCCCGTGGTTATATAAAAATTATGGTTACCGTCATTTTCATGATAAAATTACAATTACAGTACTTATAGTTGGCGTTTTGTTATGCATTTGGTCCTTTTATCCAAATTTTTTTCAAAAATGACAATTTTCCCCTTTCACTTTATTTCATTTTTGGTCCCTCATCAAAATATTTCTTTATATTTCATTTTTTTAATGGTTTATTATTATATTTTTTAGTATTTATTTAATATATTATTATTACTATTAAAATTTAAATGAAGTAATAAATTATTTAACATGTTTTATTTTCATTATGAATTTGACATTAGTATTACTATTATTATTATTATTATTATTATTATTATTATTATTATTATTATATTATAGTTTAAGTATTTACATAAATAATTAGTAGTAACTGAAAATATTTTGTATATGACTAAATTTAATATATTGTATTGTTGTTAATTATTGTTATTAATATTGTTAATATTATTCTTACATATAAAATTTAAACATACATTGAAGTATTGAACTATTTATATATTTAGTTTTTAAAAGGTAAAGTTTTTAATTATTTATCATTCAACTTATTTATCTTTTGTCTCTACTTTATATTACTTTATTATATAAATACTTATAAATTTGGTCATATTTTTGTCTAAATTTATACATATATGTATTAACTTAAACATTTTAATTTTTTTTCTATATTTATAAAACTTTTATGCTCGATGTAATTTTAACTTAATAGAATATATTATTTAACATGTAATCCATTCTAATTTATTTATTTTATAAAGTTAATATTCATATAAATTATAAATGTAGAATGTGTTATTCCATTAATCATAATAAAAACTACGTACATATTTATAACAAAATTTAATAATTTAATTTAATTTATACACAAATTCTTAAACTTAACCACCTTTAAACATATGCAGTTTATATACATATAAATTTTTAGTTTCAAAAATATTATATATTTCATTAAAACGTTATATATATGTGTGTATATATACATATACAACATACATGTATGTATTCTAAAATAAATCAATAATAATTTATTTAATAAAATAAATAAATTAAAGATAACTAACTATTTTTATGAGTAATATATAATATTAAAAAAGATAAATAAATTATATATATAAATAATTATAAATTTTAAAAAAGAAACTTAATAAATTTTTTTAAAAATAAATGTATATATAGTTGAATAAATATTTGAACTTAATTGAAATATTAATAATAATACAATTTATTAATATACAAATCCATATATAGAAAAAATTATTTTAATTAAAATCTTGTAATAATTAAAAAAAGGAAGAATTTCATATATACCCTTCCAAAACTTCATAATATCATATATACCCAACCTATAATTTTAATGTCATATATACCCCTTCTAAACATCATAATATCATATATACCCAATTTTAATTATTAGTATCACATATATCCCTCTTAAACATAATTAATATCATATATACCCAAATTCATTAATTTAATTATTTTTATAACATTTAAAACTCATAATTAATATTGCTTATTAATTAATGACCATTATACCCTTACTCATTTCTTCTTTCAACTAAACTTCAAAATATCATATTTATCCAATTTAAATTAAAATAACATATCTCTTTTTATAATTTTATATAATTTATTTTTGTAAACTTTACTAAATAAATTCTTCAAATTAACATTAAAAATAAAAATAAAAAAATTGTATCATGTTTTCGCTCGTTTGTAATCAAGTCGTATCGTTTTATTATATTTTATTATTTGTTTTTTTCTACAGTAATCTATATACAATTAAGTAATCTATATACAATTAACTGATTACATATTATGTTCTTTCTTTTCTTTTTCTTTTTGAATTTTATAGTTGTATCGCATTTTGTTTTCTTTTTAATTTCGTATATATTTTTTGTTTTCTAACACATTAGTTTCAAATTTTTTTTTCAAGTTTGCATTCGTTATATAACTATTCTTTATTTAGTTTACTTTTTTTAAATTTTTATATTTAATCTAGTATATGAGTTATAACTTGTTATCCGATGTAATTAGTTGTGTATATTTTGTGTTAACGATAAGAATATACATACATATACATATACATATACATATACATATACATATACATACATACATATATATATATATATATATATATATATATAATCCTATATTTAGAGTCCAGTTTTATAATAATTAATTTAATAATTAATGACTAGAAAATAATTCTAATATTAAATTTACCGGATGAAATTTGTATATTATTAGTAAATTAGTTTTTTTATTAAAAATATATGGCTATTTTCATTAGTAAAAAATTCAGTTTTTTTTAAACAAAATTTTAATATTAAAATATTTTCTAGTTACTAATTATTAAAAAAATTATTATAAAACTGGACTTTAAATATATAGGATTATATATATATATATATATATATATATATATATATATATATATATATATATATATATATATATATATATATATATATATATATATATAAAATCTTGTAGTTAACACAAAATATACACAGCTAATTACATCGGATAACAAGTTATAACTCAGATTCTAGACTAAATATAAAAATTAAGAAAAAGTAAACTAAATAAACAATAGTTATAAAACGAATGCAAACTTGAAAAAAGTTATAAAACCAATGTATTTAAAAACAAAAAAATATATACTAAATTAAAAAAATGCGACGCAACTATAAAGTTCGAAAAGAAAAAGAAAAAAGAACATAATATGTAATCAATTAATTGTACATAGATTACTTTTGAAAAAAAAACAAATAAGAAAATATAATAAGATGATACGATTTGATTACAAACGAGCAAAACATAATACAACTTTTTTATTTTTATTTTTAATGTTAATTTGTTTTAGTTTGAAGAATTTATTTAGTAAAGTTTACAAATATAAATTATATAGAATAATTAAAAGGGATATAATATTTTAATTTAAGTTGGATAAATATGATATTTTGAAGTTTAGTTGAAATAAGAAATGAGTAAGGGTATAACGGTCATTAATAAGCAATATTAATTATGAGTTTTAAATGTTTTAAAAATAATTAAATTAATGAATTTGGGTATATATGATATTAATGATGTTTAAGAGGGATATTGTGATATTAATAATTAAAATTGGGTATATATGATATTATGATGTTTAGGAGGGATATGTATGATATTAAAATTTTAGGTTGGGTATATATTATATTATGAAGTTTTAGAGGGGTGTATATGAAATTCTCTCTTAAAAAAAGATATATCAAATAAATAAATAATAATAGTAAAAGAAAACATATTAAAAGATAATACTTTAATTAAATTGTAACAATAAGATAAAAAACTAAATATCAAATAAATAATAATAGAATAAAAGTAATTAAAATAATATAAAAAAGAAAGTAATTAGTTAAGGACCAAGAGTGAAACAAAGTTAAAAGGGTAAAATGATCATTTTTAAAAAGTAACTGGTCAAAGGACTAAAAGCATAGCAAAACGACAACCATATATACTGAAATTGTAATTTCGACGTGAAAAGGATCATGACCATAATTTATATATAACCACATGGACGAAAATTGTAATTTACCATGTCCCATCATGGTGTCCGAAAAAGGAAAAAAAAAAAAAACAATAATTTTAAGCATGTTTTACATGGCATATACGGGTGTCAGTTTTGTGAGGAGGCATAGAGAAATTACACGTGGCAGATGCTGGAGGTTGATTGTATTAAGACCCCGACAATTTGCAGAGCTGGCCATCGCTGCTTAAGTCAGAAAGCCCAAAACGTTTCTTCTATCCACACCCTTTCCCTTTTTGGTAGGGGTGTTCGAATGAAACCGAAAAACCGAAAAATCAAGCCGGACCGATCAATTTGAAACCGAAAAAACCGACATATGACGGACCAGTTACGGTTTTCATTTTTAATAAACTGCGAGTAACCGAACCGAACCGAACATAAACATATCACAAATATTTACATATAAATAGATAAAGTACAAGCTAAAATATTATATTTATAGTTTCATTTTAATTAAATATTTGTTTGTTTAAGTAATTTTATGAAAATTTTAATGTAATTGATATATTTATTACGAATAAACTTAATTTTAAGGAACAATCAAAGTTTAAAAATTTATATTTCTATACTTTTATTATTTATAAAAAGATAACAACTATCCGAAACTATCCGCAAACCGAACCGCATATAACCGAAACCGAAACCGAAAATACGGTTCACACTTTTGCTACTAACCGAACCGAACCGGTCCATGAACAGCCCTACTTTTTGGAGTTCTTTTATTTCCATATGATGTCAAAAATCGATTTTATTCTATTTTTACCTTAAATTTTTTTATAAAATTTCTTAATTTCTATATATGAACGCATTTGATAGCCGGGGTTTTGGTTAAAAAGATGTGTTTAGTGAGATAGTTAGAACCGAAGCCTAAAAATATAAATTTAAAAATTCATATAAATAAATAAATAATCATAACTTAGTATGATTATTTTGACAATTTTATATTTTATATGTTCAAACTTGTTTCTAAAAGTAACTAAGCTTGTTTTTAAGAGATTATATGTTAATAAGCTTCTAAAAATATTATTTCAACACAACTTATGGATAAAAAAAGGTCAAAACCTTCAAAAAAATCATGCACTGAAACTCCTATAATTATATGGAAACTTTATATGGAAACTCCTATAATTATATGGAATCTCCACTTGACTCTGTTAGCCCAGGAGGTGGAGTGGACACCAACATAGTAAGATTGTTCCCCACCTTGACTAGGCTGGACCGGATGACGAAATGGAAATTGTGCGATTAATTAATTTTGGTATGTCAATAGTTCTCAGTAAGACGAGACACCATTGTGATAAAATTTGGATAGCCAATGGTCCTCAGGAGGTGAGAGATTTTTGTGAGGAATCAATAAATAAGAGAACTAAAGCAGGACACCAATAATCCTCGATTAGGATGAGGTGATCTCATTCTAGCTGGTGCATTGGTCACTATCAGCCTTTATATATAGTTGTTAGAAACTGTTCTTTGGCTAGGCACGATTGATATCGGCCTTCATATTTAGTTGTTAGATACTGTTCTTTTGGTAGGCACAATTGATATGTAACTGTTGTTTGTATCGATCTTAAAATTCACCAAATGGCCTTTGTTATTTACGTTATAGTTGTTAACCATTTCACAAGTCTAAGTTATTGTGCCGAAAGCTTTGGACTTTCTTATTGTTGAAGATTGTACATTCGTGATTACCGGTATGCCTTGGTCGTTGTGTTAGGTTGTAGGTGGTCGTCCTCTTGGTTATTGACTATTTATTTGCAGGATCAACATCTGTTTTATTGTAGAACTCAATAGTTTATATATGGTTGCATCAGTTATTATGCATTAATTGCAAAACTTTTTATTCTATCATAGTTTCACAAGTATTATTGTATTAATTATCATTAATTTCACTGTATTATGAGTGTTATGGGTGTTTCACCAACCCCAACATGCCTAAAATTTTCTACAAACAAATGTTGCTTAATAAACTCAAATAAATTCTTTAATATGAGATAACTCACAACATGTTTTTTTTATCACATCAATAAAATAACACATATAATAAACAAGAGATTGTTTCCATTTCAAGGGCAAGAAACCCCGAATCAAACGATCAATGTGAACATTTAAGAAGGAGCAAATAAGGTTTCAATAAAACAAACTGAACTTCCAATGAAATATATTCTCATATAAATCAAAACCTTTCATAAAAAACACACAAATTATTTTGAGATTTGATTAGTAAGTTTGTGTAAAACACAGTCAATGAAGAATCGAATTTGTGATTTGATTTAGTACAAACAAATATATAAAAAAGGTTGGCGAAGATGATGAAAGATGGTATGTAAACGGATAAACAATGACCAAAGCTAATAAATCAAATCATATAATCTATTAAAAAATCATAAAAAGTTAGAAAAAAGAAACTTATAAATTAATCATGACAATCTCCTCCAAAGTTTAAACAAAGAATGAAACTAATTTAACGATCTAAAAAGTTGATTATGAAAACTTAAAGCAATTTGATAAACCAAAAAAAAAAAAAAAAATCTTTGTTTTTTTTTTTTTTAAATGGAAACCGTGAAAGTTGAAACTAAAATGATTCAACTTTTGCTACAGCTATGTGCACGTGTGGAATGTTATAAAATAGAAAAGTTCAATTATCAAAATATCCTAGGAGTAACAGAGAGCCGAGAGACAATTATCATAAAAAATATATTATTTAATATTAATAAAATAAAAAGTTTAGAATTATGAAAAATAACAAAATTCAAACTTGTGAGAGAGGCCTTTTTGTTTCAAATATATATATATATATATATATATATATATATATATATATATATATATATATATATATATATATATATATATATATATATATATATATATATATATAGGGGTGGGTTCAATGGAAAACCACTATGCACCTGAAAACTATGGAAACCTACGCAAACCGTCCGATTTGGTGCATTTCATGAAAAACGCGGTGGCATGATCGTAAATAAGGTGATGCATCACGCGGGATTTTGATGCATCACGCGGGAAATTTGATGCATCACGCGGGATTTTGATGCATCACGCGGGGAATTTGATGCATTTGTGGTGGTGCAGTGCGGTTTTCACAAGTTTTCCGGTGCATGGTGGTTTTCCATTGAACCTCCCTATATATATATATATATATATATATATATATATATATATATATATATATATATATATATATATATATATATATATATATATATATATATATATATATATAGATTTGGGTTCAAATGAGTACCACTAGTTTTGCGGAGTACCGGAGGTACCTCGCTTAAAATTATTTTTTTTGAAATTTTTTTTCATAATCATGTTTAAATTAATAATATAAGACTACTTGCAAAAAATCACACATAAACACACACTATAACTATGTGAAACGTGCAAGTTCACATGAACTGCACTGTTGTGAACGTATGTTCACAGCTAAGCATGTTCACATGAATTTTTCCACGTTCACATGACTTTTAAGAGGCTACGAAGTGTGAATGCGTGTAATTCTTTTATAAATATGCTTATATTATTTGTATCTAAATGAATATGAAAAAAATTTAAAAAAAAAAACTTTTTTTCGGAGCATGTTCACATCTTAAACCCGTGTGTTCACAGGTACTCACGGTACTCTGCATTTTTTAAGTACTCACACGAACCATATTCTATATATATATATATATATATATATATATATATATCTACTATATACTAAGAAGAACATAAGGCTTCTTAAAATTGACACATCAGCCATCTACAGAACATAACTATTCAATCCTCACCTTATCTACACGACTACACGATGACCCCTCTCTCTCTCTCTCTCTCTCTCTCTCTCTCTCTCTCTCTCTCTCTACCCTCTGCTCTCTCTCTCTGCACCTCCGGCCGGCGACCGCCGCCACTGCGAGTCACCGGCGCACCACCACCACCACCATCTCCCTCTCGGTCTCGGTCTCGCTTTCTTGCTCACTCTGCCTACCTCGCTCGCTCGTCTCCCTCTCACTTTCACAACCAATCGACAGCAGCCTAAACCCTAAAGCCGCCGCCACCGCCACGCATCGTTGCCGCCACCATCGCTCAGCCTCACTCCCTCGACACTCACCTCACCTACACCTTTCTCCCTCTCGGCTACCACAACCACCGCTGCTGCCGCCGCTGACCAGGAACGGCCGCAGGTGCGGCGCCGCTGGCCACCGAACCAAGTACGGATCTGATTAAAAAAGCCACGTTTCTAGGGGTTGTATTTCATTTAATTTTGATCTTTATTCCGATGTGATTTTAACTTTTGATTTTGTTTGGCGCAGGTGCGGCGCCGGAAAATTCTCGCACCAACACCACATTTTCGAAGACAGATTTGAGATGACCTTTGCTACTAATTACGTTGGTAAGCTTTTCATCAAATAACTAATTAATTACTGCAAAAGCAATATCGATCGATGCATCCATCTGTACGTGTTTTAGAATAAGAAAATAACAGCAGATGATGATCAACTGTACGCACGTTTGGCTTTAATTTGTTGGCTTTAAGATGTAAAAGAAAGAAACCATACGTACATACATAGCTTGTGATCGGCAAACCATTTTTATTGTCATAAAGTTGCAATATATAGATATGCTTCTTGTACCTAGACTTTAGCTTCCTCCGTCATATCATTTTATGAATATATGTATATATGATCATTTGAGCAGGTGAGTTTCGATATTATTGGTAATCTTAGAAAATAACAGCAGATGATCAAATAACGACTTAATTCGCTCTCTCCGTCAAATAACTCGACATAAAAGGTATAATACAAATTAATTTCCTTTCTATAAACTATAAAATTAACTAGAATTAAGGAAATGAGTTTTTTTTTACTTATTTTATTTAGGCGCCATAATTTGTGTTCACCTTTATTTATTTGCACATAAATATAAAATAATTTTGCTATTTGCACATAAATATAAAATAGAATTCCTATTTGTAAATTTTTTTTCCTAACCACATCCTTTCTATCATATCATACCAGTTTAATTAACTAAATTCAAAGAAAATATCACATCATGCCGGGTATAAATAGAATTATTTTAGGTGTGATTTAAATTGCAGGAATTTAGTAAAATGTCATGATTTTGAAATATTTAAGAAAAAATGTTGGATTATGAAAGGAGTGGGAAATATAAAAATGTTAAATGAAGATAAATCATCCAAACCAAACGACACCCTATAATCAATTCTTCAAGAACCTCAAACACAACTGCATTATCAGTTTGTACATGGTGCATTGAAAGTTAAACAAACAGTCCAGTCCAGTCCAGAAGTGAAAGGGAGGTACTACTTTCTATTATGCAAATATTGTTTTCCATATCAATTCTTCAACAAAGTCATACACAATTGCATTCTCAGTTTGTACATAGTGCATTGAAAGTTATAAAGTTAGACCATACTAAATGTGGAAACAAACAGTCCACAACTATTTCCTTGGCTGTTGTTTTGACTGATGGTGTGTTCTTATTATTAGGTTAGGTTAAAAAAATAGACAAATAGGAATACACAGAAGGCAGACAACGCGGCATATCTGAAATCCAAAGCTTCACACTATCCATAAGCACACCAAATAATAAGAACACATAACTGATGGCAGCCTTCTTTTAATCATGTGCTGAAACATCAACACTCACCAGCATTTTTACATACATACATATATGAAATTGATTAAATGTGATGTATAGAAGAGGGAACAAACTCAAGGACTTAACAAATTGCTAAGTCTTGAATTTAAAGATCAAGAACATAGCAGCCCCTAATTATCAAAATGAATACATAATGGCATCAAAGGAAAGTGGATAAATATACGTGTGTGATTATATAGGTGCATATGTGTAATTAGTTTGGTCGAATGATGATACAATACATATGTTTAGGTGTCACATGCTTTAGGAATCATTGAATGAAGACCATACGGAATTTATCGTGTCATCAATGCTATTGTTTCATAATTAATCTGAATGCCATTTAAATATTGTTGGTTTGTTGTATTGCTTGATATTAACTTTCCTCAAGTATTATGGATACAATCATTATCTTCTCTTCATGTTTAGGTTAAAATGTTATTTAAAATGTTATGAGTTAACAGTGATAAATTTGCTATTATCTTTCTAACAAGCAAAAGAGTTTTTTTTTTCCAAATTATTCTAATGTTTTTTTATCATATAAAAACCATACTAGAGTTTATATAAACTTTGATTATCTTCTTACATTAGGTTCATTCTCTTAGATTTTTATTTATCTTCTTCAACTGGTTGCTTTATGACTTCTTTATCAATCTTAATTTTTCAACTATTCTTCGTGTATTCTTACATTGGTTGCTTAATGAAAATTGTTAAAATATGGAAGTCTACTCATTTTCGACCGCCTTACATTTTTATCACCATGTCTCTTCCTTTTTCTTTGCAAGAGCTTGAGCAACATCTTTTTGTAGCTTTAACAATTAAAGAAAATAATTATCGTCATGTAGCTTCAACAATTAGATTTGGGCCCAATTCGGGTTCGGTTTGGTTTGGTCCCGCTAACACCCCTACTTAGATTATCGTGAGTCAATACCTTATCTTAGTTTACGTGGTTACATGATTCTAGGTTTGTACTAATTCTCAACCTCCTCATGGTGCTTCAACATTTTTAGATATCATTAGCAGGAGTTTGTAATAATGTAGTTTTTAGCCCATTATGGATAGGGTTTGGAAATAAATTTGAATTATCATAACTTTTCCATTTAAATTAATCTAAGCCTCTAAATAAAAATTGGTGTCTATTTTACTAAACACATATTTTATAATAAAAATAGGAACTAATCCAAACTAAAACTAATAGACAATAGGCAAGTGTAACCTATCGTATAGTAGAATAGTTTAGGTAAGAACCGAGTATCGATCTCAGGTAAACGATGCAGAATGATGATAATAAGTCTTTGGTTACTAATTAATCATGGACAATAAGTAGTTGTATCTAAATAACTATTATAATGAAACAAATGAACTAGCTTAGACTATGAAGCAGAACAAACAAAAGCAGTGGATTGTTTAATGTCAAAGCAATGCATTCACTTATAATCAATCCCACTAGTCTCGATGATAGCATTTAAGCCCGATATTGAATTTAACTCATGTGATTCTTAAGCCAATTAAACTTCCTGGTCAGGTTATTTAACTTTATGAATATTGGAAAGACGCGTGAAGTTCTTCACTATATCCACCTCAAAAATGCAATTAAAACACAACCACTTTGATTATTGAAGTTATTTGATTAAGAATAATCCAAGTTACGCAAGATGGTTCATCTCAATGTAACTTCACTTGTAAAGTCATAAACTTGAAAAACCATAACAACTTCTTTTTACCGGTTCCGGTTTCAAGAAACGATTAACTGGTAAAACAATTAGTCGAAATAAATATTCAAAACAAAAGGCTTTCGCCACAGATTGAATTGACTATCTATTGTATATTAATAAAATTCCAAGTTTTTACCAAACAAATGTAACCAAATAAACCAATGAAATCAAATGAATGATTCAATCCAATAACGTTATCATCTAAACTAGGGTTCAATCATCTAAGTAAATGCAAAAGAAAATCACCCCATGGTTAGGGTTACCATCATCTCAATCAAAACACTAACAAAAGAATCCATGAAAGATAGCAAACCAATGTTAGAATGATGAATGGAGAAGTCGGATTCGTAAGATTCTTCAATTGTTCTTCACAAAAAGCGTCTCTTGATGCTGGGAATCGTGATCCTCGCTTTGCGTTGCTCTTTTTTTTTCTCTTTCCAAGCCGTCGCCTCCCTTTTCAATATCTAGGGTTTCCTTTCCTTTACAAACTTCCCCCACTTCCCTTTTCTTGCGTGCGCTCAAGGTCTGATTTCCATGGCCATGTTTTCCTTTATGCTTTCATCTTCAAATCCATGGCCATGGACTGTCTTTCATGTATTAGCGGACATTCTCTTCAAATCCATGGCTTGTCTAAATTCCATGGCCATGGAATATTCTTCTTTGTATCCAATAGTTTGATAATATATCAATAAATCTTGACATTGCATCATTCGTTTTCCTTGATTCACAAATGTCCGCTACAAACCTTCGGAAACAAAATTATTTCATTTCAGTATCGAATTCGAATGTTTAGCTATCAAAACACACTTAAATGAGGAAGAAATGCTAAGAAAAATATGTATAAAATCAACAACATCAAAAATAAAGTGTCACAAGTTTCGCATCCTTGAGAGATGGAAAAATGAAATACAGTCCATAGTTTGAAAAACGTATATTTGATTTTCATTAGTTCTCTTTATTACATAATATTTGTGTTCTTTTTTGTCAATTTTATCAAGCATGTGATTAATCATATTATCTCAAATCATGCATCTTTAAAATGATATTAATTATCATTAATTTTGCTTTTGAATCATAAATGCTTGTTAGGCCTATTTGCATTGGATAATAGGATAATAGGTTGAGCATCTTTAAGCATCCGTTTGCATGTATGGTATGTTTCACTACTTACCTTTAATCATGTAACCAAGTCTGATTTCATATGATTGCTATCAAGCATTATTCTATAAACCATATTTTCAGCCCAATGTTTTTAATAGCATTGTTTTGGTGCAACTGTCTTCTTGTATTAGTTCGTATTTATGATAGGTTCATCTTTGATTTGATAGCTAATAGGTTTTTAGTTGCTTAACTTTAGTTTTTTAAAAATATCAACTTCGTATAAAAATGCTCCATATCTTTGCATATTTGATATTTCAAATTTCGAATTCTTTCTGAGAACATATCTTCATTATCAGCCATATTGTTATAAGTATAGTGAGGTGAATGTATACCTAGCACCTGGTCGACGAACTACAACATGGTTTTCTATTTTGTGACCAAAGAATTAGCACCTGGGTCTCTCTTGCAGCGGTTTGTTGATGGTGATGATGAATTCCGTAATAGTAGGATGAAGCTCATACCGTCCGTTCCCAAGGTATCCCTCAAGCATGGAAATGTAAAAATTACCTTAAACGATTGTGCTAATTCATTTGACTTGTTCATTTTTGGTTCTTTGTACATGATTATTAATAATAATTATTTGACAAGAGACGACAATTGTTATATAGAATAAATTGTTAAAGGTTATCAAATGATACATTTGTGAGTCAGAGATAAACATTTGAATAATATCAAAACTCGTATGAATAAATATTCAGGGGTCATGGATAGTGCGGCAGAGCGTTGGAAGCACCCCTTATCTTTTAGGAAAAGCGGTTGACTGCAACTATATCCGTGGTACCAATTACTTGGAGGTAATGTGCTTCTTCTGTATATAAAATTAGAAACAGTTAATGATATTGGGTTTATTAATATTCCACTTGGCTGGCAGGTTGATGTTGACATTGGTTCTTTCACTGTGGCTAATGGTGTCTTGGGTCTTGTACTTGGTGTTATCACTAGCCTTGTGGTTGACATGGCTTTCCTTGTACAGGTATGTTAACCATGATTATCTTTGGAATGAAAGCATCAGAAACATTTAATATATCAATTTTCCTAACTTTCAACGGATGAGTTGGTAGAGAGGCTTATAGGTGCTGTGCGGGTTTCCCATCTAGAGCTGTTGTCTGCTATTGTCCCTAAATTGGAACCATTGGAGACAAAGCAATGACGTTTGTTAAATCAAATTAGAAATTGAATTGATTCGGTTGAACATGCATGGTTGGTTAGTTCCCCTGTAACCTTGATTTTTCATTATTTCGTAAAACAGTGTGAATTTATTATTATTCATCTGTTAGCGTTGTTGTATCAGGAGGTACACAAAGATATGTAGCAACAATTTAGCTGCGGGCACCAGCAGGTAAACAATCAAAGGGTCGGTCCCTTAAGTCTGTTTGAATTGGTCATTGTCTTATATCTGTTTTTTTTTTTTTGTGTTGGCAGCAAACGGATGTTAAGGATAATATGAGAAGCTAGTTGTTGGAATATGGTGTTGTATACCAAAATTGATTTCAATACTTTGAAGTTGGAATTGTGATCGAACCCGATGAATATGATTGAAAAGGGAAAGGAATGCCGGGGCCCCTTTGAGGTTTTGATCCAACTTTTATATGAAAAGAAGAATAAGAAAACATAAAATTTGTATTAATTTATTTGGTACATAGCTGTTGACAATTAGTAATATCAAAAGCTCTTAAAACATATATGATGCATGTGTTGTCGTTTCAATTCAAGATACATTCCAGTCCGCTATGCCGGCCAAATTGTCTAAATGTATGAATTTGTTTCAAAATAAAGTCTCATTTTAATACATGTGCATTTTTATAGTGAAATTTTATCAAGCATCAGCGCCATGGGCTGTGCTAAGCACAGCCGATACCGTACCTAGTATATATATAAGGTAATAAATAACTGTGATTCGTTCACAAATCTATATATAAAATAAAAAAAACCATTTGGAGTTTCTGGACCATTGGATGAAAAGAAATCAATGGTCCAGATTAATGACAACTCATAATTATTTATGAAATGTCTCTTATACCCTTGATTAAAATCAATAATTATACTTATGCCATTTATTTAATTCATTTTCTTAATTTACTACCTTAACTTAATTACATTAATATTTGGTTTTAATTTTTCATTAATGATTAATATTAAATTAATATTTACCTAAAATAAATATGTGTCATTATTATTCTTAATGATCATAGTTAAATTCAAATGTAAAAATTTTGAATTAAATGTAGAAGTGTAGTAAATAAAGTTAAAATTTTTGTTAATTATTTCTCTAACAAGATTTAAAATTTAATTGATAAAACTTCAATTGTGAATATGATAAATTTTGATTGTTCATTTTCAGATATTCTATTTTTATATTTTATCATTTTCAAAATATATACACATTCACATAATTGGAGTTTTTTGTTTCTTACATTGATATTTCATATTTGAAGTTAATAAAAATTAAAAGAAATATTTTTTGCAAACACATATTATCTGTTTTTAATAATACAATATAATAAATTTTTTTTATTTAATATCAAACAACTAAGTATTTTTTTTATCTTTAATTTAACTACTTTTCAATTTTTTTATTTTAATTATATATAAATTTTAGAATAATCTATTAAAATATAAAAAAATATGTATTTTCTAAATCAACTCATTTAATACATGGGTTGATTAACCTATATATTATAATAAAACAAAACATATCATTTCATATGTCAATTCTATAATACAAGAAAATTTTATTTTTCCACCTCTTTTTCCAAATTTAACACCTTAACTTAATTGCATTAATTTTTGACTTTATTTTTTTCATTAATTAATTAGTAATAAATTAGATTTTGTAACATTTAAAATTAATGTTTACCTAAAATAAATATCTATCATTATTACCATAATAATCATAATTAGATCCAAATGTAAAAATTTGAATTAGTTGTGGAAATCATTATTATTTTATTATGTATAATAAAGGAAAACATCAAATGTCACGTGTCACCTTTACATTCACCAAAAAGATAATTACAACTTATAAAAAATAAAAGATAAATACAATTTAATTTTTAAAAAAAAAAGATAAATATACTCTATTTTTTAATCTGTAAATAATAATAAATAAACACAATTATTATTTTTGTATGTTTTTATTTTTACTGATATACATTTTATATAAATAAATTTAATTAAAAATATCCACGTAATACGTGGGTTATAAACTAGTCCAAGTTACAAAATGGGTAACGATAACATTTGCTATATTTAGAAAATTTGAAGTGGACTAGTTATTTGGATATAATATATTAATTCTATCGGTTAAAAAAAATTCAATCCAACTTAAAATATGTTTTTGGATATTTATCTTTGTTCCTGTTTTGGGATGGGTTCTCATGTGATGCACTACGGTTTAAGCTGTTTCCGAACAAATTTTAGTTGTTTGGTGGGAATAATTTATTCAATTCGAAAAAAGTGCGATAAACATCGATTTTTTATAACTTGTGGTTGGAAAAACGCAATAACGCTATTATATTGAAAGTATTCGATAAAACAAACTAGTTAGTGTTTAGTATAGTTTATCCAACACAATTGTATAAATGATTTTAGGGTCCATAAAATTTCTCTCAGCATCAATTTTTAATATATATTGATCAACTAAATACATTAATTATGCCCACAAGATTTTTATTTATACTACGTATGTGTGTATAAACGAATGATCGTCATTAGTTGCAATGGAAAGTTAAATTGGAGAGTGACATAACATTGATGCAACAAATCTTTCATAAATTAATGCTTTGACTTGAACTAAATATTCCACTATAAAAGTTTATGTTATTTGACTGGATCCGATTCCGATGGATGTAGTTCATTGAAAAAATATGATTTGATTCATGTACTTGGTCGTGGGAAGATGATTTGGCCAATGTATTATTTTCGACAAACTTGTTTTTTCGAAAAGAGATTCATCAAATTTTTTTTGAATTTAACTCATTAATTCAAAATCATGATTTTAAATGATCAAAACCTCATAAAGTATCCAAATGCCCTGAATCTATTGGATACAAGTGAGTCTATGAAATAAAAATGTCTTTGAAAGGATACAATGAATGTAATGAATTTTCACATTCAAATCTTCCTTTCTTGGGAATAAAATTGTGACATATGATCTTCTTCAAATATTTATTTTTTAAATGCTTGATTCTGATTCCATTACACATCCAGAAATAATTGAATCATAATCTTAAAAATTGTCTGCATGACTTAACCTATAATATTTAAGATTGAAGGTAAGGAAATTACGATTTAAAAGAAGGAAAAAATGTATATATGAATATAAGTTGAAATTATTATTGATTGATTTAAGTTTTATGATATTCTGTTCATTCAAGGACAACCCTATATGGTTGCACAAGGTACCCATGTTTCTATTGATTTTAGTGTAATCACTCTAAACCTAATAGACTTTAGATCAAGCTAAAATGAGTTTCGAGGTGCATCCTTGCGATGGTAAGCTAATCACATGTGCACGTCCTGCTCTTCCCCAAGCACATTGTGGTTTTTCCATTTGCACACAAGTGTTATCGAACATGTTGTGTTTGTTCATTTTTGACAGTTATGATTTATGTGCGAGAAACCTTTTTTTAAATAATAAGCTTTTGAGTTTATTAGTGGTACATAAATGTGAACCTGTTCTTAAAGATTGAGAGATATACACATTCATACAAACAGAAAAAACACTTGTATTTCATACTATGGTCAACTTGTTATTTTCAAAAAGTGATTGTAGTTACAATCGATAGTGTTATCTAAACTTTTCTTGAGACTTTAAAATTTTACAAATATTTCTCCCATGTTCAACTGAAATACATCCATAAGTATGATATGATAGAAAATGCTTATACTAAAATACATTATTTCTGATCCAGTTAGGCAGGTACTAAATATATTCAAAAGCAAAATACAACTGCACTTACAAGATATTGGACATCTGATATATCATCAAGATATTTCATTCTATGTGGGAATCATTCATTGTTGACATATAGCCAAAGATGAACAAGTCGAGCTCTAATCACAACCTTTTCTACAGAGATTCAACAAATATTTATACTTTATCTTTATTGTTAAAATTGTTCAACAACTAAATGTTAAAACGTTTAATAAGTTTTATATCAATGCATAATCTGAACACGAGTACATATCTCAAGATGAATTCTTTTCAAATTGCAATTCAACACAAGGAATCTCTATATTCAAGCTTATGAACCTTCAAAACAAATTGCAATTTATAGATCAACATCAAATTTTGTTTACCATTAGGATGTACTATATCTTTCTTGCGATACATTGTGGTTCTCTAAAGTTCTTTGATGCACACTAAATAGTGCATCGCAATGAAAATCATAAATGCATCGTAGTGATGAATAAAATTCGGTATCAAATTACATATTATTTAATGATTAATACAGAGAAAATAAGAGGGAAAGAGAGATACTATTTGTAATTTCTCTTACTTTAATTATTAAGTAATAGGTAATAAGTTCATATAAAAATACTAATCTTGTCTATACAAATGAAATTATAAATATACAAATAATTATTTAAAATTTTATTTTTAAACTTGTTATAGTGATTTTATATTGTTTTTAAAGTTTGTATATAATGTTTGATTCATGTGAATTTCTAACAGAATTGAGTGAAAAAGAAAAATATTCTAGGAAAATATTGGTTTTGAATTTGAAGTTAAAAAATAAAAATAAAAACTAATCTTTTAAAAAATTAAGTGAAAAACTAAAAAGCTATCATAAATATAATCAAAAGTATATGTTGTAATTTGAATGGGATTTCCAAATTTTTCATTAAACTAAACATGTTGATTAAGTTTTATATATGGGCCTTTCAAAAAAAAAAGTGTCATTAAATACTAATAATTTACTTTATTATTATTATTATATTTTATAATTATAATTCTTTATAAAATTTAGTAATTATATGTATTTTTAAATAAGACATACTGGTAATTGTTATTTAAATTTTAAACTCTCTATATTGATAATTGTATTTTTTAAGGAATATTTTGGTAATTGAAAGTTTTGAATTAAGTAGTTTTATATATATTTTTTGTTATTTTAAAAAGGTTTGATTGTGATAAATTATCATTTTTAATTTAGTTTTAATATTAACACGAATAATGTATATGTTTGATAAGAAATGTCATACTTTTGTAAATTTGCATTAATTAATAGTTATTGTTAGTTTATTACAATTATTGACAAAAAAAACATAAATATCTAATAAATATGTTATATCTGGTCAAATACTCAGCGAAAAACTCTTATTTTTCTTTCATTACGGTATTTCTAAATAAGTTTCTGGATAACAAAGTGAGACTTTCATATAATCAAGTGAATTCTGTAGCTACTATCTTTTTTTAATTTGCATTTCATTGGAAGACTTTTTGGGCTAGAATCTCATAGATATATTTATATTAAACCTTTCAACTTTTGTACGATTTTGGTTTTTTTTTGGGAAAATTTTCTAGTACCATACCGATTGTATCGAATTATGCTAAAATCAAAAGCCGAATATCAAATTGATAGTCCTAGTTTGGTACTGATTTGACTTTGTTCCATTACGATACTAGTTCAGTATCAAAAAATAGATAAAAATTTTGAGCTTGTTATGGAGCTAGGGACGGCAGGAGGCTACCAGAGGAGGAGGCGCCTAGGGTTTCACCGACGGCGCAAGGGTGAGGCGGCGGCGCAAGGCAACGGCGAGTAGCAGTGATGCGGCAGGCAGCGAAGGAGCACCGGCGGCGGGAGGCGGCGACGCAGGAGAGCAGATCAGCGCAAGGAGATCAGGCAGAGTGTTCAGCGGCGGCTGAGAGAGGCGGAAGCGAAGGTGACTGTGACGACGAGGGCGGCGCACAGTGGCTGGAGAAGGAGAGTTTGCAGCGGCCGGAGAGGGGGAAACCCTGGTGTCCGGCGGTGGTGGGCAGTGGTGGTGTCGCCGGGAATGAAGGCGGCAAAGGCAAGAAAAAAATAACCTAATTTTGAATTAGGGTTAGGCTCGATACCATGCTAAAGTGTGTGGAAACCCTCGATGAGGGGTATTGCCTTTATCTCATTAGAATATATAGAATACATATTTACAGAGGAGACCCTACACTATACATTATTTAACAGTATCGAATTATGCTAAAATCAAAAGCCGTATATCAAATTGATAGTCCTAGTTTGGTACTGATTTGACTTTGTTCCATTACGATACTAGTTCAGTATCAAAAAATAGATAAAAATTTTGAGCTTGTTATGGAGCTAGGGATTCTTTCCATTAATTTTAATTTTATAAAATTAAAAAAAAAAATTTATATTCCCTAGCAAGGAATGTAAAAAGGAAAACACTACACTACACAAAAAGAAATCTGAGGAAGGAAGCAAGTTGGTCTAAAACTTAGAAAAGGATTATACAACTTGGCGTCCTTTATGTGTCGGAATCTACCCCTCCACTTGCTTTAAGTTTTGTTCATTTTTATTAGACTAAATAACACAAATGGTCCCTATAGTTTATATGGAATTATGATCTTAGTTTCTATAAAAGTTTTGTTACACAATATGTCCCTAAAAATTAAAAGGTTGTAACTTTTTTATCCCTGAAACTAACAACAGTTAACTTTAATCATTAGCCTCAGGAGTTATTTCGCCCTTTTGTCTTTCAGAGACTATTTGTGTAATTTTATATATTTTTTCTTTTCCTCTTTGTTTTTCTTTATATTATAAATTATTTCATATATATTTCTTGAATATTTTTATTATTTAATAATCCAACTGTAACATTTTATTTTTTTTATTCTCTTTTGTTTTAGTTACTAATTTATTATTATTATTTGTATGTTTATGATTATTATCAGTGATAACTTCTTTTATATATTATTATAATTATTTATTTCAAATTATTATATGATAGATCTGGTTTGTTATTTTTTGAATTGAGTATTGAAAATCCGAATTTTTCTACATTCTTTTTTCCATTTAGGAAAACTAAAAATCAATATTAGTTGTTTTTTTCCGTCCGAGATTTTTTATATCATAAAGATTTATTTCTTTCCTCCTTCAAAAAATTCAAAATAAGAACGTGTTGAATATTTTTTATTTGGAAAAATTATAATTAAAATGATTCATCGTTTCTTTCTCGTAAAGTTTAAACCACGTGGACCATTTGTGTAATTTAGCCTTTTTATTATTATATTTTTCTTTATCGAAAATATGTTCTATTAGATATCTGATTTTTTTTCAAGTTTCAGTTGTTCAAATATCTCATTTAGTTTGTCACATAGAAAACTCCTTCAAACATATTGCTTTCAAATCTTTGCCCAAAGAATCAATCTTCAAGCACTACATTTTTTTATTAATGAAATATCTATGAAACTATATTTAAGAATGTATAATTGTAAATTATTTTATAAATGAAATTTATCGATCATAATTGGATGGCTTATTGAGTTATTGGTGCTCGTTCTTTTTCATTAATTGGACGAATGTTTGGGTTCTTTGAGCATTGGTTGATACCATGGCACTGTGCCACGTGATAGACTAGTGTGATCCTACTAATTGTGTAAAGTGTAAACATCTTCAACCTTTTGACCCTGAAAACACACAAAAAAGAAAAAAAAAAAAAAAAAAAAATTTCTCCTCTCACTCTAGGTAAAGAAGATAAAATAAGGAGTAAAGGACATTTTTGATCATTGTGGTTTGATGGTTTACCCGGATTCAGTCCTTTAACCGTAATAAGGTCAAATTTCATCCCTATTTTGCTAATTTTGTGCCCTTTTAGTCCCTCGTTCGTTAAACTTACTTAAACTTAACGACACAACCGTTAAATTTGTAAGAATGACATTTTTACCCTTTTCATTGAGACGCTTTAGTCCCTATGGTTTTATTATTTACCCATTTATAGTCCAACATTTATTTTATTTTATTTTATATTTATAATTATATTATTTATAAATATACTTAATTTATTATAAACACACTTATTTTATTTATAAATAGACTTATATTTTAATATTTTATTTACATTTACTATTGTTCGTATTTTATTTTAAATTTTAACTTTTATTTTAATTTAAATATATATTTCTTTACTAATTTATTTAAAGTTCATCTTCTTTATCAATTTTAATTTTTATAATATTATTGTTGACATTTATATATGTAATTTTCTTAGTTGTGTTTAAGTAGATATAATATCGTCGATATTTTTCTTCTCCAAAGTCACTATTTCTTCAATTATCTTCCAACCTAATCAATTATCGACACATAAATTATATACATATGTGAATATACTTGAAGAAATAATGACATTGGAAGATACTTGAAAATATTTTATACACAAACACACACACACACACACACACACACACACACACACACACATATATATATATATATATATATATATATATATATCCAACACATATAATATAATTTATGTGTTGATAATTGATTATGTTGGAAGATACTTGAAGAAATAGTGACTTTGGAAAGGAAAAATATCGACGATATTATATTTACTTAAACACAACTAACAAAATTACATATATAAATGTCAACAATAATATTATAAAAATTAAAATTAATAAAGAGGATGAACTTTAAATAAATTAGTAAAGAAATATATATTTAAATTAAAATAAAAGTTAAATTTTAAATAAAATACGAACAATAGTAAATGTAAATAAAATATTAAAACATAACTATATTTATAAATAAAATAAGTGTGTTTATAATGAATTAAATATATCTATAAATAATATAATTATAAAGATAAAATAAAAAAATAAATGTTGGACTATAATGGGTAAATAATAAAACCATAGGGACTAAAAGCGTCTCAATGAAAAGGATAAAAATGTCATTCTTACAAATTTAACGGTTGTGTCGTTAAGTTTAACGGACGAGGGACTAAAATGGCACAAAATTAGCAAAATAGGGATGAAATTTGACCTTATTATGGTTAAAGGACTGAATCCTGGTAAACCATCAAACCACAAGAACCAAAAATGTCATTTACTCTAAAATAAGTTGTATACTACGTTTCTAAAATATTTTTTAATAATTAAATTCTTGAACTTTACACACACACACAAACATAGAATATGGTTCGAGAGAGTACCACTCATTATGCAGCGCACCAGAAGGTACCATTTTTAAAAAAACTTTTTTTCATAAACATGTTTTAATTAGCATTATGAATGTCATATGTAAATTTCACATACATTCACGTCTCTTAGTTCCTAAAAAGTGATGTGAACACACACTTACATAAATTTGAATACATGTGAACGCACATTTATGTGATGCGTGTTTTCATGCACTTAGAGTTTTCGGATTTGCATTAAATTCACATATGATCTTCATAATGTTAATTAAAACATGTTCATGAAAAAAATTTTCAAAAAAAAATCTTTTAAGGGTGATACCTTCTGGTGCGCTGCATAATGGGTGGGTGGTACTCACTTGAACCTAAATCCACAAACATAAATTTACTATATAATATAAGAAAACCACTTGAAGATTCTGGACCATTGGATCATAAGAAATTAATGGTCCAGATTAATGACAACTCATAATTATTTATGAAATGTCTCTTATACCATTAATTAAAATCAATAATTATACCTATGCCATTTTTTTTTTAATTCATTTTCCAAATTTACTACCTTAACTTAATTACATTTTTTATTTTAATTTTTTTCATTAATGAATTAATATTAAATTAATATTTACCTAAAATAAATATGTGTCATTATTATCCTTAATGATCATAGTTAAATTCAAATGTCAAAATTTAGATTTAAATGTAGAAGTGTAGTAAATAAAGTTAAAAATTTTTGTTAATTATTTTGCTAACAAGATTTAAAATTTAATTGATAAAACTTCAATTGTGAATATGATATATTTTGATTGTTGATTTTCAGATATTCTATTTTTATATTTTATCATTTTCAAAATATATACACATTCACGTAATTGAAGTTTTTTGTTTCTTACATTGATATTTCATATTTGAAGTTAATAAAAAATAAAAGAAACATTTTTTGCAAACACATATTATCTGTTTTTAATAATACAATACAATAATATTTTTTTATTTAATATCAAACAACTAAGTATTTTTTTATCTTTAATTTATCTAGCTTTCAAATTTTTTTATTTTAATTATATATAAATTTTATAACAATTTATTAAAATATAAAAAATATGTATTTTCTAAATCAACTCATGTAATACATGGGTTGATTAAGCTATATATTATAATAAAACAAAACAATTCATGTCATAAAAAATTTATTTTTCCACCTATTTTTCTAAATTTAACACCTTAACTTAATTGCATTAAATTTTGAATTTATTTTTTTTCATTAATTAATTAGTAATAAATTAGATTGTGTATCATTTGAAATTAATGTTTACATAAAATAGATATCTATCATTATTATCCATAATAATCATAATTAGATCCAAATGTAAAAAATTTGAATTAGTTGTGGAAATTATTATTATTATGTATATTAAAGGAAAACATCAAATGTCACGTGTCACCTCTACGTTCACCAAAAAGATAATTACAACTTATAAAAAATAAAAGATAAATACAATTTAATATTTTTAAAAAAGATAAATATACTCTATTTTTAATCTGTAAATAATAAAAAAATTAACACAATTATTATTTTTGTATGTTTTTGTTTTTACTCGTATACATTTTATATAAATAAATTTAATTAAAAATATCTACGTAATATGTGGGTTATAAACTAGTATATAACTTATAACACGAAAAAAAAAGAATAATTATTTTTGGTGTGACGCGCATCATGGGATTTATACATGGATTTCAATGTTAATGCTTCCATCGCCATATTCCAGCACTTTCTCTTATGTTAAATACTTAATTATTCATTCCCACTTTTGTATTTCAACCATTAATCATATGATGTAATCGTCCGCTTAATCTTATCCTAATAAACAACTGTCCGCGGGTAAACCAAATTAAGTTACTTAAAATTAATATCACAATAATTAGTATTCAGATAGACTTTTTTTGTAAAATTTTACAATATTTGTTTTTATCATTTTGACAATTTGGTGGCACTGATTGTCACTAATGATGTTTATAGCCCAGATTAAATTTCTCATACATTTATATATAAGTGATGAAAAAGATATATTTTCATGTGTTAGCATTAATCATACACCATGTTTATGGATGACAATCCTAACCCGATCCAATGATCATCCATCCGATCCAATGGATATGGACGAAGTTAAATGGATGAATATTGGATATGAAGTGGATATGAATAAATACTGATAGGATATGGATGACGATTTATCATCCACGGATAATATCCATTTACCCGAAATTAATTTTTTTTATGTATGTTATTTTATATATAAATATAAAAACATATATATTGTACCTTTAATATATAATTATCTATATAGATCTTATAATATAATGCAAAGGCCAAGAAGTTTCTACTACGTAAGGAGTTAATAAAGGTGTATTAGTTTTTTATAACATAATATGTTTGATTGTATTTTTTTTAGAATGTGTTTTTATTATACTTTCTATGTTAAAACTTGACTACGTTGGATTTTACACGACATGCACCTTTTATGTATTAACGAACGGCCATAATTGTGTTAAAAACAATGCAATGTGGTAAATTAATGAATGATTTTTCTAAAATGCATTGGATATCCATTTACCCGCTTCATCCACTGGCTATAGATATTGACGGATGAAATTAATTTCAATAGATATGGATAAGGATACAGAGAACGAAAAATAAATGAATATGGATGTGGATATGACATCATCCGATCCATTGTCATTCCTAACCGTGATCAATGATTATCCTTTTGTTTGTAGTGTATGTTAATACATATATACTCGCTGCAATATAAAGACTTACTTTATGAAATCATGTATTACATGTGTTTTATAGTAATTTTTTTTATAAAATTAAAAGTTAAAATATATTTATAAAAGAATAATAAATACATAAATAAATATATAAAGAAATTTGAAGATAAAAACATGTACATTTAAAATTATTTTATTATAATAAATAAAAAACTAATTTATAATATGCTTACTATTATATTATTTTCATCTATATCAATATTATTAACTTGTTAAAAATACATAGTTGGGTGTCTTTTTTTATTTCTATTTAGTGGTATATAATTGATCTAGAACCAATAATTTACATAAGATTAATTATAGTGTGCCGTTCAAAAAAAATTGAGATTAATTATATCGCAATAAATTGTATTAAATCTATTAGTTAACAAACAGAATATTTTGAAATAAATCAATTTAGTTAAAATTATGGGTTAAATTAGAAAGTAATTAAAATCATAATATTAGATCGTCTTTTATTGATTATGAAATTAAAGTTGTATTAATTAGTTTGACCGTTTTAATTAGAAAGTAATTAAAAGGGATAATTACTAAAATAGCCAAATCTCACATCTTTATTCACTTTTTAGCCACTTTATATACATTTTACCAAAATAGCCACACTTTACGTTACCACATTTACGTGATAGCCACAATTTACGTAATTTGTACTTTTTTTTTCATTTTTTAATGCATTACGTTACAAAATGTGTCTGGTCACGTAAATTGTTGTACTTTACGTGACCATTTTTGCTCCTTCCCCATGAATGTTTGGTGGGATGTCTTGTCACACTTTACGTGACCAAGTACAACAATTTACGTGACCAAACACATTTTGTAACGTAATGCATTAAAAAAATGAAAAAAAGTACAAATCACGTAAATTGTGGCTATCACGTAAATGTGATCACGTAAATTGTGGCTATTTTGGTAAAATGTATATAAAATGGCTAAAAAGTGAATAAAGGTGGAAGATTTGGCTATTTTAGTAATTATCCCTAATTAAAATCGTTAAAAATCAAGAGTTTGACTTTTAATCATTATAATAAAGAGTGCCATGCGGGTAATTAAACGTTATAATTGAGGGTATAATTGACATTTTATAAATACTTATGAGTTGTCATCAATATACACCATTGATTCTTTTCCATCCAACGGTCCAGAAACTCCATGTTTTTTTCTTATTATATATAGTATAGATTATCTATATAGATCTTATAATATAATGCAAAGACCAAGAAGTTTCTACTACGTAAGGAGTTAATATAGGTGTATTAATTTTTTATAACATAATATATTTGATTGTATTTTATTTTAGAATGTGTTTTTATTATACTTTCTATGTTAAAACTTGACTACGTTGGATTTTACACGACATGCACCTTTTATGTATTAACGAACGGCCATAATTATGTTAAAAACAATGCAATGTGGTAAATTAATGAATGATTTTTCTAAAATGCATTGGATATCCATTTACCCGCTTCATCCACTGGCTATAGATATAGACGGATGAAATTAATTTAAATAGATATGGATAAGGATACAGAGAACGAAAAATAAATGAATATGGATGTGGATATGACATCATCCGATCCATTGCCATTTCTAACCATGATCAATGATTATCCTTTTGTTTGTAGTGTATGTTAATACATACTCGCTGCAATATAAAGACTTACTTTATGAAATCATGTATTATATGTGTTTTATAGTAATTTTTTTTTATAAAATTAAAAGTTAAAATATATTTATAAAACAATAATAAATACATAAATAAATATATATAAAAATTTGAAGATAAAAACATGTACATTTAAAATTATTTTATTATAATAAATAAAAAACTAATTTATAATATGCTTACTATTATATTATTTTCATCTATATCAATATTATTAACTTGTTAAAAATACATAGTTGGGTGTCTTTTTTTATTTCTATTTAGTGGTATATAATTGATCTAGAACCAATAATTTACATAAGATTAATTATATTCTGCCGTTCAAAAAAAATTGAGATTAATTATATCGCAATAAACTGTATTAAATCTATTAGTTAACAAACTGAATATTTTGAAATAAAACAATTTAGTTAAATTATGGGTTAAATTAGAAAGTACTTAAAATCATAATATTAGATCGTCTTTTATTGATTTTGAAATTAAAGTTGTATTAATTAGTTTGACCGTTTTAATTAGAAAGTAATTAAAATCATTAAATATCAAGAGTTTGATTTTTAAACATTATAATAAAGAGTGCCATGCGGGTAATTAAACATTATAATTAATGGTATAATTGACATTTCTTAAATACTTATGAGTTGTCATCAATATAGATCATTGATTCTTTTCCATCCAATGGTCCAGAAACTCCATGTTTTTTTCTTATTATATATAGTATAGAAGTATAGATTATATATATAGACCTTATAATATAATGCAAAGGCCAAGAAGTTTCATCCCATCCCCGTTTAAAATAACCGCATGGTCTTAACGGGGATCCCCTTCGGGTTTGCGGGGAAAACCGCGAGGATTTAGGGAACCCTTTTATTACAAATTTTTTAATTAATTGGTTGCTAAGAGGTATGAGAGGGTGTTATGCGTCTCATCAAAACTTAGAATGATAGATATTTTTACCCCTCATTCCTTATCAATATCAAACACTTGTGTTCCAAACCTCTTGCTGAGTAAAAGTTTAACATCTGACCATAGCTTGATAAGAGTTATCGAACACAATCTTAATCGGTTCCAATCTGTAATTTTTTTTTTTATTGTCTCTATGCTTAAACATTTAATTAATAAATTATGGTCTTTAATTAATTATATTTTGTGTTAAGATATCTATACTATATATAATAAGAAAACCAATTGGAGTTTCCGGACCATTGGATGGAAAGAAATCAATGAGCCAGATCAATGACAACTCATAATTATTTATGAAATGTCTCTTATACCCTTAATTAAAATCAATAATTATACATATGCCATTGTTTTAATTCATTTTCCAAATTTACTACCTTAACTTAATTACATTAAATTTTGATTTTAATTTTTTCATTAATGAATTAATATTAAATTAATATTTACCTAAAATAAATATGTGTCATTATCATAGTAAATTCAAATATAAAAATTTAGATTTCAATGTAGAAGTGTAGTAAATAAAGTTAAAAATTTTTGTTAATTATTTTGCTAACAAGACTTAAAATTTAATTGATAAAACTTCAATTGTCAATATGATAAATTTTGATTGTTGATTTTCAGATATTCAATTTTTATATTTTATCATTTTCAAAATATATACACATTCACATGATTGAAGTTTTTAGTTTCTTACATTGATATTTCATATTTGAAGTTAATAAAAATTAAAAGAAACATTTTTTTCAAACACATATTATATGTTTTTCAATATAATAACATATTTATATTTAATATCAAACAACTAAGTATTTTTTTTATTTTTAATTTAACTAGCTTTCAAATTTTTTTAATTATATACAAATTTTATAATAATTTATTAAAATATAAAAAATATGTATTTTCTAAATCTACCCATGTAATGCATGGGTTGATTAACCTATATATTATAATAAAACAAAATAATTTTTGTCATATGTCACTTCTACAATATACAAGAAAATTTTATTTTTCCACCTCTTCTTACAAATTTAACACCTTAGCTTAATTGCATTAAATTTTGATTTTTTTTTCATTAATTAATTAGTAATAAATTAGATTTTGTAACATTTAAAATTAATGTTTACGTAAAATAAATATCTATCATTATTATCCATAATAATCATAATTAGATCCAAATGTAAAAATTTGAATTACTTGTGTAAATTATTATTATGTATAATAAAAGAAAACATCAAATGTCACGTGTCACCTCTACGTTCACCAAAAAGATAATTACAACTTATAAAAAATAAAAGATAAATACGATTTAATATTTTTAAAAAAGATAAATATACTCTATTTTTTAATCTGTAAATAATAAAAAAAATTAACACAATTATTATTTTTGTATGTTTTTATTTTTACTCATATACATTTTATATAAATAAATTTAATTAAAAATATCCACGTAATACGTGGGTCATAAACTAGTTTTAAGTTAAAAGACAAGAAAGAAGAAGATGGATACATATAGTCAGTAACCATGGTGCCTCCCTATATATGCTTTGGTGAGGTCATTGTGATGTCGAATTTCCTTACTCCATTCTAATAATTCATTTTGTGGACTTAGGTACCAGACAATTTTGACCACATCAAAAAATTTATATAGATCGTCACTCTTTGATTTTGACCAAATTCAAACATTCAGGATTCCGATTATTCATATGGTAATTGCATTGACCGTCGTTTTTACGTGTTTGTTAGATAAAAATCTTCCTTTAAAGTTTCTTTTACTTTGGTTCTTGTATAATCAAATTGAACTATTTTTGTGATTAATCATTTTTGTTGTCACAAAAAACTCGAGGAAACTAAAAAATTTCATCAAAAAGATGACTTGCAACAGGTTTAACCGGTTGCATTTTGTTATGTCCCCCACCTTCTTCGGTAACCCTTTCAAAAACAAACAATTTCGGATGAAAAGTCAAAAACAAATTAACAACCTAAAGCCTAACAGATTGAATCCAAAACCTAAATAAACAATTTGGTGATGACAAATCAAAGCTTCAAGTGTTTTAAGGGTCGACGAAGACTTCATTGAAGATAGAAGTGTCACCGTCAGAGGTCTAAGTGCATTAACCTTAAACGAAAACCAAATCAGTCACCAGAGGAATCGTTGGAGATAAATGTAATTGGTTGGAACAAATAACATACTGTTTCGTGAGATTTTAGTTGGTTGAAGTTTTTTGTAACAACAAAAATGATTGGAAGTTTTAATCATAAAAATGGTCGAACTTTAATTTTTTTTGCGTAAAAATGTCTTATATAATAAATACATAAATATAGGTTCAAACTATAAAAATCTATTACATATTAATTGTTTAAGTAAATAATGTGTTGTTTTTGTATTTAGGTTAAATTTGTAGCCTTCTTGTTTATCTTTAATAAGCATAATAATCATTCCTATTTTTGTACAAATTTTTCTATTAGTTTATACTTAGTTCTAATACGAAAAACGAAATTCGATCGTATATCTTTGAAAACCTGTAAATTATAAGTTTAAAACTAAAAACAATTTAGTCACGCAATTTCTTTTTTCAGACAATAAAAAAAAAAAAAAAAGAATTCTGGGGGTAAATATACTGGATTATGAATAATATTGTTGGGATCAAAGACTTGGATGTTGATAGGTTAGGAGTTACTGCTTTTCTAGTGTTTTCTCCTTTCAAACCATCATCATCCTTGTGTCCACTTCTTGCCTCAAAAAGTAAATCCTCAAATGGACATCCATAAAAACTATATATGGTTTTTTTTTTTCTTTTTTGGCCCCTACTACCATGTAATATAATATCCCTAAGCATTTATTTGAGAAATTAAACAAAAACAAATAAAATATCTGTTTTTATAGATGAATTTAAGATCCATATTCTATAAATATTGATCAATGTAATACATTATATCTACTTTTTTTTATTTATAATTTATTATAAGTTTAGATGAATTTGAGATTAACTTTTTATGTTTTGAAAACGTGATTGATCGATCTTCCAAACTTTGAACAAACGATAGACCGATTGAAACCAACTATAATAGGGTGTGAAATGAACTTCAAAGTTGATAATAATGTTTATATTAAGGATACGTTGGATAATTTAGCAGAAGTAAAGAAATGGTCATCAAACATTGTCACATTCAATATTTAGTTGATACCTCAACAAACTTTTTTTATTTGATAATTGGTTGAGGTTATAAAGAATCAGCATTTAAGGTTAAACAGTTCAAAATCACACATTGAATAGTTTTATATAATATGTATTTGTTACTAAATCATAGTTATCATAACGCTTTTTATTTGTTACTCAAAATTTCTTTTAGTAATCGAAAAAATTGTTCAGTTAAAATAAAGTTTTCTTAGCAAAGTAGTCGTTAAAAATAAAGTTAAAATAAAGGTTTTCTTTGATGCTTTTAAATTTTCAATTATATACTTTATTTTTCATTTTAGGTTTTGTTTGTTTTAAAAGGTTAAAAGCCTGAAGTCTGAAATCACATCTTGAATTTAAAAGGTGACATTAAAGTCTGAAATCTAAAATCACGTCTGAATTTTAAGAGACGATCTTAGAGTCTGAAATTTTATGACTATTATTTGAATTTTAAGTTTTAATAATTTATATATTATGTCTATTTAATTTATATAACTAACATTTTAAAAAATAGTTTAATATTATAATTAATTAAATTAAATAAATAATTTTTACTTTTATTTAATTAAACTGGATATTTTAATTAAATAATATATTGATTTAATTCTGAAAAAAAAAATAGATTTTAGACAGAAGTTTACCTCTTATATTTCAGACCTAAATTTAGAGGTTTTAAAATCTTAAATCTGAAATGTAAAAAACACTCTAAAATCACTTGAGATATGAAATTAATTTAAATCTAAAATGTAACAAACATTCTTAAATCACTTAATATATGAATTTTAAAATTTAAGACGAATTGAATCAAGATCTGAAATTATCAAAATAAAAGGGATCTTAATGGTAAGTTTAAGGTAATATTATGTTTTTTTAACTTTTAAGTTGGCGACCACTACTCTTATTATTTGTTTCTTTGTATTTTTGCTCTTAATGGATTCAAAGAAAAACCTCTATGCATCGTAAAATCTTGAAAAACCAATAGTAGCCGTTAGATTAGTTGCATTTGCGTTTTTTACATTAACGCATCACGGTGCATTTAAAAGAAACATACAAGGGTATTTTCGGTATATAAAATATTTCATTTTAAATTCGAAATTTTATTATTTTTATATCCAAATTTAAACTTTTCATAATTAATACACAAATTTTAAAAAGTATCTACGTCATGTCTTTTAAGAAAACATTCATACGCTCCCAATCAAATCTTCATCATTATCTTCGTGTTCAACATTAAACCATAATTGATGATGAACTTTATTCATATGCACGTTGGTGTTCCATTGAACCCCCTCAATATAACGATATTATTACCATATCAAACTTTTTTTTAAATTTTTTTTTTTTAGTATTAGTATAATATTATTCAGTTTTTTAGAAATTTTAAAATTATTTGGTTTTACGAACTTGAACTATCAAACTGATAATCTAATTGTTAAAATATCATTTGAGAAAATGTAACGAATGGTTATTAAAAATGATTGTATTCTCAAATTGTTTATCAAATGCTGATCATATATATAACCATATTGAAGTCCTTGGCAATACATTTGTGCAAATGATATTTTATTTACATAGGTACTAATTACTTGTAGTATTCTTAGATTATTTGATTAGAACAAAAAAATAAAGTTAAAAGATGAATCGAGTTGAAATAAAATCCGAATTCAAAATTCAAATTGAAAACCATGTTCAAAAAATTACCAAAAATAACTTATTGTACAAATTTGACCAAAATGGGTCAACACGAAAATAAATGGATCAACAATACGAAACACGAAAAACATGAACCTGTTTTACCCGAATATGTGCGGATTGAGAGTGTTAGCTGTAGACGTATAACACAAGCATTTTTTAAGCACAAATGACAGGAGCTCGAGAGGTGGTACATACATGCAAATATATAACTAAATTAAGTGTCACAAAGGGGTATTGATGGGATTCTACTACGAATATTCTAGATTGGGGTATAGTAGTAATAAATAGTATTGGTAGTTAGTTATAGTGAGAATCTATAAATAAGAGGTATAGGGTGTGAGTGAAGGTGTACAGAAATATTATTGTTAGTTTGTTAATTATACTCTTTGCTTAATTGCATTGAGGGACTCTTAGGTTGCGTTTAGTTAACGAAAACTAGTCATTTTTCAATTTCAGTTTTCAAGTTATAGTTTTTAGAAAAAAATAAGAGTTTCTATGAAAAGTGAAAACTTGTTTAGATGATGAAATTTTAGTTTTAAGAAAAATAAGATGAGTGATTATAAAATAAAAAATAGGATAGGTGATAGAAAAGTATGAGAGAGAAAGAGAGTATTATAAAGAAATAGGATAGGTGGTTGAAAAGTAAGAGAGAGAATATGAAAAATAGTATTTTAAAAAGTGAAATGAAAATTTATGAAATTGTTGTTAAGTAAACAAGTTTTCATTTTTGTTGAAAAGTGAGATGGAAATTTTAAAAATTTTCGGTAACTAAACGCACCCTTAGCTTTTCCAGCTTTGAGGAGGGAATCGTCCCTGGGAACCATTTGGTTTAAGTGTTTGTTTCCGATTTGATTAATAGAATTCTTTTTCCTTACCTGTTAATCCTCTGTTATCAATTTCAATTCTGCATCAGGTACAAGTTTTGGTGCCTTTTTCAAGCCTTGAATGTGGTAAACCAATTGACACTTTGTATATACAATTTGTAACTGGATCGAAAAACTAAAAAATTATATTGAACTTGAATTGGACGGTGCCATTGACAGTTCATTAATAGCTCATTTTACCTTTGAATAACTTCTTACAAATAACACATTAGCTTGGTTCCTAGTTCCGCTTTTTCTATTTTCGGTTTCTATCCTGCTTCATCCGGGTTTTTTTTTTTTTTTTGTATTGTAAAGTCGGGAAAAATGAGACCATACTAACACTAGAATTGGCGCAAACTTATATTGCAAGCCTCAATACGCAAGACACGGAATGAAGGCCATAGAAGAAATCCATTACGAAAAAGTATAGACTAGCTAGTAAAATTAAGAACCTCTGGAAACCAACAAGAAACTAAAACTCAACCCCCAAAATATATGAAACAAAACACCAGTTTCTGAAACTAACTCAATAAACGAATATCCTATTATTTTTTTAATTAGAATGTAAAATATATAATACATCTATCTATACTATATAAAATAAGAAAACCATTTGGAGTTTCTGAACCATAGGATGTAAAGAATTAAATGGTCTAGATTAATGACAACTCATAATTATTTGTGAAATGTCTATTATACACTTAATTAAAATCAATAATTATACCTATGCCATTTTTTTAATACATTTTCCAAATTTACTAACTTACCTTAATTACATTAAATTTTGATTTTAAATTTTTCATTAATGAATTAATCTTAAATTAATATTTACCTAAAATAAATATGTGTCATTATTATTTTTAATGATCATAGTTAAATTCAAATGTAAAAATATGGATTTAAATGCAGAAGTATAGTAAATAAAGTTAAAAATTTTTTTTAATTATTTTGATAACAAGATTTAAAATTTAATTGGTAAAACTTCAATTGTGAATATGATAAATTTTGATTGTTGCTTTTTAGATATTCCATTTTTATATTTTATCATTTTCAAAATACATACACATTCACATAATTGAAGTTTTTTGTTTCTTACATTGATATTTCATATTTGAAGTTAATAAAAATTAAAAGAAACATTTTTTGCAAACACATATTATCTGTTTTTAATAATACAATATAATAATATTTTTTTAATATCAAACAACTAAGTATTTTTTTTATCTTTAATTTAACTGGCTTTCAATTTTTTAATTTAATTATATATAAATTTTATAACAATTTATTAAAATATAAAAAAATATGTATTTTCTAAATCAACCCATGTAATACATGGGTTGAATAACCTATATATTATAATAAAATGAAACAATTCATGTCATATGTCACTTCTACAATACAAGAAAATTTTATTTTTCCACCTCTTTTTTCAAATTTAACACCTTAGCTTAATTGCATTAAATTTTGACTTTATTTTTTTCATTAATTAATTAGTAATAAATTAGATTTTGTAACATTTAAAATTAGTGTTTACCTAAAATAAATATCTATCATTATTATCCATAATAATCATAAATAGATCCAAATGTAAAAATTTGAATTAGTTGTGAAAAATATTATTATTATGTATAATAAAGGAAAACATCAAATGTCACGTGTCATTTACGTTCACCAAAAAGATAATTACAACTTATAAAAAATAAAAGATAAATATAATATAATATTTTTAAAAAAGATAAATATACTCTATTTTTTAATCTGTAAATAATAAAAAATAAACATAATTATTATTTTTATATGCTTTTATTTTTACTCATATACATTTTATATAAATAAATTTAATTAAAAATATCCACGTAATACGTGGGTTATAAACTAGGGGGTTGTATATAAAGAAGAAACGCATACACAGAAAACCAATACACAAAATAAATATGGTAACCAACAAGGATCGTCAAAATGGTTATCATTATTGAAATAATTATCTTAAAATTATATTTACAATGTATATTTATATATATTCACACATTACTTAGGTCATGTTTGTTTACCTTTTAATGTAATCATTAATAGGTAATATTATCTTTAAATGACTTTTTAATGATTTTATTAGTAAAAATAAAAAATAAAAAATTATCCAATTTGAGTATATACTAGTTTATAAACCCATGTATAACATGGGTATACATTTAAAATTTTGATTTCATTAATCTTGTAGGATAATTTTTAAATATATTTTATCAAATTTATAATATATATTTATATAATACAATAGATATAAATATAAATATATAAAAAGAAAAGTTATCATTCAAATTCAAATTTGAGTTTTATATTAGATAAGATTTAGATTTGATTAGATATTATTTAAATTATTTATTATAGATAGATTGAAAAAAACAAATTTTAGAAGCAAATTAATAGGAAATTGTTAGGTACATGTGACAATCAGGGGCGGATGCATGTATTGTGAAGTGGGGGAAAGGCCCCCTATGGTTCTCACATGTACAGTAGGAATTATTTAGCCCTCATCTCTTTTGCTATTAGGCCCTCATTTTTTCAATTTATTACTTTTTTAGTCCTTCTAAATTTGAAATTATCTTATTACTATTTTTGAAATATTTATTTTTTATACTTGTTTACTTTAGATTGGATTTTTTTTTAATAATTAAATTACAGATTTGTAATTTGTGAGTATGTTGTGTGAAATTATGAATATGATGTTTCTTCTTACAACAAATCTTATTGCTTTCATTTTGGAATTAAGAGTTTTTTAGTTTAGTAATATATTTGATCACAGCGCTTATGTAAGTATATTAGTTAAACACTTAATGCTTATAATTTATTACATGTACGTAAAATACAATTATTTTAATAAAAATTTATAATGACTTAACATGATGGCCAAACAAATAAAAAGATGACCCGATCTGAATTCAACCGAGACGGTTTGGCAGGCTACGCTAAACCAACCCGTGAACACCACGTATTATCGTTGCCCCCAATGAAATATGATTCTAGATCCGCCACTGGTGACAATCACATGTTAAGCCAATTGACACTCTATCTAGATGCCACTGGTGACAATCATTTATTTGATGAGTTATAATTTAAGCTTGACTTGAACTCTTTTAACTCGAACTTTTTCATACTTTTAAGAGTCGAGATCAAGTAATTCACGAGAGTTCGAGTAGTTTGATTTACTTAAACACTTATAGTTTATTATTTTAATTGGCAAACATCATATGAAAAGATGAAATATGTAATGTGGAACATTATAACACTACAAACGAATATCACATCGTCAAACCACAAAAAAAAAAAAATGCATTTTTTATAGGCACGGTGCATTTTAGGGCCACAAGCAAAATAAGGTCCAACCAAAATTGTACAGTTAAATATGCTTGAAATATAAACAATACCCAGATGGACGATCATTGGGAATTCCTTGCTTGGTCACCAAAAGGGATATCGTTTGGGGGAATGGACCAAAACTTCATATATAATGATATTGTGTAGTGTCTTCATAAGAAGGGTGTTACAAACATGATCTAGAATCGTAAACATTAATGGAATATAGATGGACTTTTTCAACCTAAATTTAATCAATTTCATAAAAATAAAATTATTTGTTTATCTTTTCATCCATCAACTTCATATTATGTGTTTCATTATTGTTAAACTTGGCAAGCCCACATTCTCTTACTTAAGATCTTAGAATTCATCTTCTTTTGTGATCTTTCTTGTCAAACTTAACTACTATAGTTGCATTCAAAAGGCAAAACCAAGTCTTTGAAAAACTATTATTCACACTTCACAAAACCAACCCCATATGACAAAATCGTAGCAAAAGGGTCCCCAAAAGTTTGTGGATCGTATCATCTTCTACCACTAATTCCTATTTAGTGGTACTTTACATCAAATGATCAATAATTTCATTTTTTTCAGAAAGAAAATTTTAAAAGAAAGTATTATTGGTTTTCAGACAGCATATACTATAAATACATATATATATATATATTAAAAAACGACCAAGAAGAAATGTGCCTAACTTTCCTTTCGTGATTTCACATCAACCCATACTCATTTTCAAGAAGTACATAAAGATAATATAAAGTAAAACACGTAAATTCAAGTCTGTCAAAGCATGAAAGTGACTACTGTTTATTACGTATCTCGAGATGGTCCCGGACAATCTCTTATTGAACTCTGGGTCAAACTGAATTGACTTTAAGAGAGTAAATATAAAGTTTAAAAATAATAATAATAATATGATTTTAATAAAAATAGAATGAAATTAGAAAGTAAAAGAGGGGTTGGACCATAAAATATGGACACTAAAGGGAAAGGAAGATGAAAGTATGTGTAGGGGCTGGCCTCCGTCTTTCACTCTCCGTCAAGAAAACCACGTGACACTAAAAAGATTTCGTCCACATTGCTTAATCCTTTGGCTAGGAATCCTTCATTGTAATGATTTTATAATCCAACCACTTCTTTTTTCTTTTTCTTTTTTTTTTTCCTTCTAAAAAATACTAAACTTATTAAATATACCTAAAATAAATTTCAAAAATGGTCCCCTTGTTTGCTCAATATTATAAAAATAATCACTGGTATTTTAAAATTACATAGATGATCTCTCAAAACACTATTTAATTACAAAAATGATCTTTTTATCTCTTAATATCTTCTAAACGATGATTTTGCCTTTTTTTTTCTCAATAAAATTTGGTCCATATACTATCTAATTAGTTTTGGCTTTGCTACTTTTCATAAACTTTTATTTTTGGTTTAAATTGTAAACGGTAATTTTAATAAATTATGATTTAATTAATTAGTAGATTTGTTATTATTATTATTATACATTTTTTAAATATAATTATTCATTAAAAATTATCCATGTTTATACATTTATTCTAGTCTCTCTTATATTCAATATATTTATCTTACCTTTCATTTGTTAAAGTTTTTATACGTTTACATCTAACTATTTCATTACGTTAATATATTTTGATTTTAATTTTTAAAATAAATACAAAATTTTTGGGTTATATTCATTTTTATTAAGATATATTGCCGCGTTAATACGTTTCGATTTAATTTTAATATTTTATTTGTTATGATTTAAATATTTTGTTACATAAATTGTTTCAATTTAAACTTAGTGTTTTATTCGTTTTGTAAAAATTATATGTAACATTAATATGTTCAATTTAATTCTACTTTTTGTTGAAAACATACAAGATAGCATTTTATTTGTATTAAAACTTTTTTGTTACATAATACGTTTCAATTTAATTATAATTTACATGAAAAAAAAATATATAAAGTTAGTGTGTTATACATTTTGATTTATTTATTTTTTTTACTAGTTTTGATTAAATTGATTTTATTAAACAAAATATATAAACTTAACAAATACGTTTATATGTTTCGATTTCATGAAACGTATATTTCATGATATACATTTCGAAATATATAAACATATATAACTAAATGGAAATCTACATTTCATTAAATCGAGACATGTAGACATATATGTTAAGTTTATATATATATATATATATATTTAAAACTATCAATATCCAAATAATACGTGGGGTTATAAACTAGTTAATGCTATAAATTTATGATCAATTGATCACCAATTTTGATTAATATAATCATACCTGAAAAGTGTGATAATTTTATTTTAAGAGCATCCACAACAACAATCTCATTTAAAGGTATCATAGACACGTTAACATCGTCAATTCATAATACATTTCAATGATAATAGTATTATTATACATACAATAGATAATGATGATAATATGTATACAATGATATGATATCCAAATAATATACCACATAGGATTATGATACTCATATAATTCTCTCATTGTTGATGCTCTAACATGATCTTAAATGATCGATTATCTATGTTTGTATGGCGATTTCTATACACATCACTTCCCTTTATGATTTGATGTGCAATAGTGCTCCCTATTGATGTTACAATATTATTAATATTTTAGTCAATTTTTTTAAAATTATGATTGATTAATATCACTCACACACACACACACATATATATATATATATATATATATATAGAGAGAGAGAGAGAGAGAGAGATAGAGAGAGAGGAGTTCAATGGAAAACCATCATGCACCTGAAAACTTGTGAAAACCGCACTGCACCACCACAAATGCATCAAATTCCCCGCGTGATGCATCAAAATCCCGTGTGATGCATCAATTTTCTCGCGTGATGCATCACCTTATTTACGATCATGCCACCGCGTTTTTCATGAAATGCACCAAATCGGACCGTATGCGTAAGTTTCCATAGTTTTCAGGTGCATAGTGTTTTTCCATTGAACCCACACCTATATATATATATATATATATATATATAGGGTTAGGTTCTATGGGGCACCTGTGTGCATCGTGCAACTTAGGAACCCATATACACCGTTAGATCTAGAAAATGAATGGCTAAGATTACAATGGCAAAAGGGTAATAAAGTTGAAATTTGTGAACGCATTATGATGCACGATTTACATGTTAGATGTGCATAAGGGTATTTTCGAAAAAAATAATATATCAAGTCAACTCAAAATTAAATTTATATTGATTGAATATTTAATTCAATAATCAAGTATTAAATGCTAATAAATTTATAAAATGCACTTCTAAAATTAAAAAATTCCAATTGAACAAAAATCCAACATGATGTTTCATCATCTTCATTGACTGTGCATCTTCGTATTTATCTTTTCCGGGTTATGCATCATCGTGTTCATATGGAGCACCAGGTTATGCATCATCGTGTTCATACTGTGCATCTTCGTATTCGTCTTCTTCACATCGTATACGTTCATAGGTTCATGAGTTCAACGTGATGCATCATTTTCATCTTCATCTCATAATCGTCTTCTCAAACTTGTTGGTCGATTGTGTGTGTGTGTGTGAGAGAGAGAGAGGGGGAATAATATATGGAGAATGATTAATGAGATTGATTTAGTTTCCTATTTTAATCCTAATCTATTAATTAAAAGAATAATTAATTTTTTCAAATAAAGTTTTCCAATATTACCCTTATTGCATCATTTGTAAACAAGCAATGCATTTTTGGTTCCCATTTGGTTCCCGATGCATATGGTGCCCCATAGAACCTCAATCTATATATATATATATATATATATATATATATATATATATATATATATATATATATATATATATATATATATATATATATATATATATATATATATATATATAGGGGTGTTCAATGGAAAACCACAATGCACATGAAAACTTGTGAAAACCGCACTGCACTACCACAAATGCATCAAATTCCCCATGTGATGCATCAAAATTCCGCGTGATGCATCAAAATTGATGCGTGATGCATCAAAATTCCGCGTGATGCATCGCCTTATTTACGATCATGCCACCTTGTTTTTCATGAAATGCACCAAATCGGACGGTATGCGTAGGTTTCCATGGTTTTCAGGTGCATAGTGGTTTTCCATTGAACTTACCCCTATATATATATATATATATATATATATATATATATATATATATATATATATATATATATATATATATATATATATATATATATATATATATATATAAGGGTGGGTTCAATGGAGAACCTCTATGCATCGAAGAACCTTGGAGAACCACAATGCATCGCTAGAAAATCGTAATGCATCACGTAGAAATCGATGCATCACGTGGGAATTTGATGTATCATGGGGGGTTTTGATGCATTTGTGGTGGTGCATGAAGGTTCTTCGATGCATGGAGGTTCTCCATTGAACTCACCTCTATATATATATCCTCTCTCTCTCTCTCTCTCTATAATATATATATATATATATATATATATATATATATATATATATATATATATATATATATATATATATATATATAGACACACACACAATTGATGCACTATTTAAAAAATTATGACAGACATATATTATACACATATAAACGTTGATCTATATTAATTTTTCTATCCATCGTAAATTCGTATTTGTGCCAGTCTTTTTTGAATAGCCTATAGCCACCCCACGCATATGATAGTATGACACATACGGTTAGGGAAAAAAAGACTTGTCTTATCATCAATCCTACTATACAAGTCGTTTTTTATATCAAGAAGAAATAACGATCCTAAAGAACGCATTTTTTTTTTGTCATCAACACAATCAACCAAATGCAATTTTCGCTACTCGGAAAATGGAATTAGGCACACAATTAAAGTCGACATAACCTTTCTTTTCGAGAAATTGTGCAAGCTTTCTTATAAAAAGAGTTATATGATTTAGATTTTCAACAAATAAACGTTAGACCCGTAATGAATGAATCTAATAATGGTTAGTTTATGTTAGAAACATTCATGGATTTCTAAATAGAGCCGTTCATGATTTAACTCTTGATTTCCTCACATTCATATGTAGAGGAAGGGGAACATATCTCCATTCCTTCTCTAGCCAACATAATAAAGGAGAATATATCACCTCCATTTTCTTTTTCATCTATCCACAATAAACACATGTACATATAACACATACATTACACTGATATCTTACATCATCGATCATATGCTGATTTGATCGTCGGAAGTGACTCTCGGGATTGACGCACGGGCTCCACTTCTAACATTTTCTTTACATTTTTCAGTCATGAATTTAGTTCGGGAAGATGACAAATGACTCAATCTCAAGTCAATACCCTCCACTTCTAGGTTTTTAAAACTTATGTGAGAATGAATAAATGTATGTGAATATACGTTCGGAACGGTAGTGTTAATGTAAACATGCATTTTTTACATAGCTTCAGTATATGTTTGTATGTGTTTTTTACAAGTAGTATTATATTATTAATTTAAACTTAGTTATGAAAAAAAAAATTATATTTAAGTCAAAACGTACATAAAGAAATATAGGTTGCTTATAAATTAATTAAAACATATTAAGTCAACAAAATATTAACTCAAAACGAATAAAGTGATAACTTTATTATTATTTTTTTTTTGCAAGTTATAATTAATAAAAATCTATTAACGTAACAAAATATTTAAATAAAAAAGAGTATAGTGCTAAGTTTGTATATATTTTTTTAAAATTGGAATTAAATCGAAACGTATTAATGTAACAAAATAATTAGAACAAATTGAATAAAACATTAAGTTTAAACTTATTCGTATTAAGGTAACAATTATATAAATAAAAACATATAAATTATTGTGTTTAAATCGAAACGCATTAACGTAACAAAATATTTAAATCAAAACGAATAAAACACTAAATTTATATATATGTTTTTTAAATATTAACTAAATCAAAATATATTAACGAAATGAAAGTTAGATGACAACGGATGAAAGATACAAATATATAAATTTTATAACAATTGAAACGTAAGATAAATAAGTTTTTGATAAATAAATTGAATATGTAAAAGAAACATTAAATAAATAAACTAAATATATAGATATGGATATTTAGTAAATAATAAATACATATCTAAAAAATATATAATGCATAAGTATTATATAATAAATTTATTAGTTAATTAAATCATAACATACTAAAATATTATTTAAAATTCTAAACCAAAAATTAAAATTTGTAAAAAGGAACAAACCATAAACTAATTAGGTAGTTGAAGGATCAAAATTGTTATTGAAAAAAAATAAATCTGTAATTTAGAAAACGTTAAGAGACAAAAGTATCATTTATGCTATTAAATAGTATTTTGAAAGACCATTTATGTAGTTTTTAAATATCAAGTGTCGTTTCTGTTATTTACTCTTTAAAAGTTTATTATTAAGTTTTTAAATTTTTTTTAATGTTTGTTAAGCTTAAATCATCTGTTAATGTTTGATTAATAAAATGGTTCATAGTTTTTATAATATACAACTGTATGTTGCATTACGTACAATCTATAAAGCATATATTATTAAAAATAACAAAAACTTATTGAATACAAATCACCTTATACCTTTGTAAATAAAAAGTAATATTCTTTCCGTCACACTCGTTGATATATGTTGTCTAACACGTATGATTAGATATTCAAGAATTCCACTGTAAATAATGTTTCCAATTCCATGGAAGCAATAGGCACGCGCAGGATCGATAAACTAAAAATATAATTAAATAAAGACCGATAGCTAGACTTAAATGCTATAAATTTAATAAAATAAAAACCACATAATTTGATGTTAAAGTGTAAAAAGGTTAACGTACCTAATGGATGGTCAAAGCATCTCAAAAAAGCGTCTTAGACCAACATAACATAACATAACTTGTATGACTAAAATTCGAACTCCATCCATATTAAAAAGTTAATTATATATTATCGTACACTTACAGGGCTCTATTTGTTATTAACTTATTATATAATACATACAATAATTATGTCGTTACAATTTCATTAAAGTTACCTATCAAATATCTTAAGACACTTGCTTTTCCATATAATATATATATAACACTACTATATATATTAATACCAAACTAATATCGTATACATTACCTTAAACTTTGAGAGCGTTGTTGTTAAGTTAAACACACACCCTTCTTAATCTATACTAAGAGTACGTCTCCTAAGTATTAATGTTTTAATATTGTGGGGCTATATTAATATTACCAATTACACACTTGTGAATGAAGGGTGTGTGATTAATAAAACGAGAGGTGTATATATGAAAAGCGTCAATTTTGATCATCGTATCTTTACACCAATATCAAACAAAGTTAAGATATATTGTACAATTATCATGAGATTTCCATTAATATTTGTAGTAAACAAATTGTTTTTTCAAAAATAGTTAAATTTTTGTCTTCTGATCGTCGAGACGTCGACCCGTCTGCTTGAACGGGTCAAAATTGTCGCCCCTAATCCTAACTAGGGGTGAGCAAATGTAGCATTTTTCCAGAATCGTATTGGTATCGGTTAACCAATACCGATTTATGTATTCGGTACGAGATTCAATTAGTTTTTGTATTTTTTGTTTTGGTTTTTGGGATTTTTGGTTTGTTACCGGTTCGATTACGATAACATGAAAACAAGTAATCATAAACAATATTTAGCTAGAAAGCGGTCAGCAGAGAAATTAGAAAATGCCAATCATAGTGATATTAAAAAAGAAAAAAAGCCACTTCAGACAAAAGGTAGATTTATAAAAAACGCATACCTAATTTGAGTTTAATATTTTATTTGAATCTCGAAAGTCCAAAACGAACATTATTATTAATTACAATCTGGTTAATTAAGCTTACACCAACGGATTTTAAATTCAATCAAAATAAAAAAATAATAATAATAACTCGTTTATAAACCAATTTGTCCACTCTTTGACCCATCTTAAAGTTTATTGTTTGCATATCTCTGACTTGTTATATTTTGTTTGTTACAAATACAATTCTACATATTTTTAACTGTCTGCCAACTTTTAGAAGACTTTTTCAGAGTTTGAGTTTGTTACTAGCAATAAGGTATACTGTATGTCAGGTTAATACCAATGTAGTACATATTTTTAAAATATATATTTATAAATGTGTAATGTAATAATTATAATAATAATAATAAAGTTTGCTTAATTTTAGTTAATTAGTTATTATATTAAGCATATTAGATTTTGATAGATTTGAGTTGCTTTAAAATTTAAAGTAAAATTTTTTTTATGAAGTAGCAGCAGGAGAAAGTGACATGTGTCAAATTAAAGAAGATGACGACACGTGACATGTTATTTACTCATCGATAGTATAGATTGATTTGGTTTTGATTAATACTAAAACGTTAGAAGTTGATTGGTCGGACTCGGATGGATTATTTATTGACTCTTGTGATTAAGCCCGTCATGGTGTCATACTGGAAAATTTTAACACATTAATATGAGAGATCCAGGTGTTTCGACCCGTAGACATTCCTGTTCCTGAACGTTTGCTTCGTTCATATAGAGTGGATGTGTTGCATATACCTTGTGGAGTAGGAAAACCACATAGATGTTGATAGGGCTTCAAACGAGCCAAGTTTTTATCAAGTTTTGACTCAATCAACTGGGTTTTATCAACTGATGAGTCGAGTTTATATCAAGTCCATGACGAAGTTCAGTTTTTTTATCAACAGTTTTCAGTCTTCTATAGATGTACATATTTAGTCAAGCTTCTATCGAATGGTTAAAGTCCTAACGACATCGAGTTGAGCTTTTATGAAGTTGAAACAATAACACAAAAAGATGTTTATAGATAACAAAGGGCCTTTTGGCCTAGCCGGGAAATGTGTTTCCTTAACTAAATGGTTGGGGGTTCAAGTAGCGTAGGATATATTAATATACGTGGTAGTGTATGTTGTCTTACAAAAAAAAAAGTTGTTTATAGATATATTCGTGCTTTGAATTTGAGTTCCTTTCGAATTCAAGATTGACTTGACTCGTTTACGGCCCTAGATATCAATACCACTTTAATTTCAATAATCGGTACGTTGAAACACAGTTGATTTAAAGATGCGTCTAACCGTCAGCCTGAGTATTAAACAAAAGGAAATGAGTCACAATACATATTGTCCACAGAAAACACATAAAAACTAGAAAAGTTTTCAAAAAGTTGGCAACTAAAAGATAAGTGCAGTAGGATTTGCCAAACCTTTTGCAATTACTTGTCGATGCAAAATCACTTTTATACATGTATCATGTGAAAAGTGGGTTTCAATAACAAACAGACTTTTGCTCAAATAGTCTGTCTATATGTGTATTATAAGTGATTATTTTATTATCGCCTTAAGATATCGAAATCGGATAATTAGTTGCTCAAATAGCCTTTATTTATTAAGACCACATCGAAAATAATTAATTTGGGTCCGATGTTGTAGGGCACGTAGGAATTACTATGTGTAAAAAGGCAGATGACGAAAGTTTTCACCGTCTCCCAGTTTTTCGAGAAAGAAGTTCCTTTGGCAAGTGCATCCTGCATCATATCTCATACCCCTTTATAAGGCTCTCAAGTACCTCTCTTTTTCTCATGGATTACAATACAAACACCATCTTCTTTCTTAAAAGTAACCAGACAGCCAACCTCTCTTTGTCTCCACCACCACCACCACCCACCACCCACCATCACCGTCATCATCACCACCACAAAATGCTTACACATAGCAGCCTTGTTGTCAAGATTCTGATGGCCCTGATATTGGGTTGTGACGTTAAGGGAGACAGAATCTCTTCCAACAACAACTTTACAACACATCTTCCCCACCATGCGACGATTGCGTCGTTAATTGAACAAGTGAAGTTTGACGGTGATCTTCGCTTCAACGATATCAACCATGCAGCCAAAGACTTCGGCAACAGATACCATCTCCTCCCTGCAGCCGTTCTATATCCTAAATCTGTTTCGGATATCTCATCCCTCGTAAACTATATGTTCCAAATAGGCCCTGCTTCAGGCTTGACTGTTGCAGCACGAGGACATGGTCACTCACTCGAAGGTCAAGCACAAGCCCATCAAGGAGTGGTCATAAACACGGAATCACTCGGGCAATCTCAAGAAATGCACTTTCACATTGAAGCAGAAAAGCCTTTTGTAGATGTCTCAGCCGGTGCCCTTTGGATAAATATTTTGCATGAGAGCCTCAAACATGGGCTCGCCCCGAAATCATGGACAGATTATCTTCATCTAACGGTCGGTGGTACGTTATCTAATGCCGGAATCAGTGGACAAGCTTTCCGACATGGACCTCAGATCAATAATGTCTACCAACTTGAAGTTGTTACAGGTACTACTTCCATGAAAACTATACTTGTTCCTAAACGAGTGTGTCAGTTGAAAATTTTGTAGATTTTGCAAAAAGTATTCCCAACTTGACTACCAAATTATAGTAAGTGTGGAAAGATGTGGGAATGCCATATAGATGACAGAGCTAGTGATGAGTGATGACAAACTAACTACATTGTCATATTATAGCCTGGGAACAAACCTTTTCAGGGGGACCAAGTATAGAGAAAGTACAACTATAATTTTTGAAACAAATGGGTATCGAAAGAGACTATTCTTCAAGGGTATGATGGTAATTTCATGTTTTTTAAAGGATTATTATACCAGTAGGCACTAAACAAGTAGAAACCCACTACAGGAAAGAAGTAAAAAAGCTTTACTTTAACTGAAAATTTTGCAGGTACAGGACAAGTTCTTACATGTACAGAGGAAATGAATTCTGACCTTTTTTATGGTGTTCTTGGAGGACTTGGACAGTTTGGCATCATCACCCGAGCTCAGATTTCTCTTGAACCAGCGCCAGACATGGTAAAACGGAACAGATTCCTGTTCATGATCCACAAAAAAAAATAATAATACTTGGATTTTGACAGGTGAAATGGATTAGAGTTCTTTACTTGGATTTTGCTACATTTACGAAAGATCAGGAGGAACTAATATCATCCAATAGTTCATTTGACTACATTGAAGGGTTTGTCTCGATAAACAGAACCGGTCTCCTTAATAATTGGAGATCGTCTTTTAATAGCAAAGATCCAGTCCAGGCCAGTCGGTTTGTTTCCGAAGGGAAGACCGTCTTCTGCCTGGAAATCGCCAAGTACTTTAACCACGAAGATGCCGATAACATAGACCAGGTAATTTTAAAGATAGCTGAGAAGAAGATCACATTGAAGTTCGACCAACACTTACTATGATCTATGTTTCTATATATGCAGAAAATCGAAAGATTATTGTCGAAACTGAATTACATTGAATCCACCTTTTTCATATCAGAAGTTTCATATGTGGAATTTTTGGATAGAGTGCATGTGTCCGAATTGAAGCTGCAAGAAAAGGGACTATGGGATGTCCCTCATCCATGGTTAAATCTTCTTGTTCCCAAAAGCAAAATCCATGATTTTGCCAGTGAAGTTTTCGGGAAAATTCTCACTGATAGTAGCAATGGCCCTATACTCATCTACCCAGTTGACAAATCCAGGTAGTCTTAATTACAGTAAAAACAATGGAACAGTCAAAAAGAGGACCTACATAGTTATATTTTTTTCGGATAAAGCTTTCACCTTGTCCTGGTGTTTAATTTGGTTGTGCGCGTATTTTTTCTAGGTGGAACACAAAAACGTCGATGGTCACCCCGAAGGAGGATGTCTTCTACCTGGTGGCATTCCTATCATCAGCGATTCCATCTTCGACAGGAAAGGATGGCTTACAATATATTATAAGCCAAAATAAAAGGATTCTAGACGTATGTGAAATGGCTAACCTCGAAACCAAGCAGTATTTGCCCCATTACAGCACTCAGGAGGAGTGGAAAACACATTTTGGCAATCAATGGGAAGTTTTCGTTAGAAGGAAATTCACATATGATCCGCTTGCAATTTTAACTCCTGGCCAGAGAATCTTTCAAAGGACAACCGGTTTTTTATGACAAGGACCATTCGTATGAATAAATTTACAACCATCTATGATTCTAGCTAGAACTAGACGTGCATAAAAAGCTATAAACTGTGATTAAAATGTACATATTAATTGGAAATCTTCTGTAATTTTCACTGCAGCATTTGTAACAGTGGGAATACATATAGCATGGTAATTTTCCATCATGTTAGTTTTGACAGTTGCAACAAGTAATGACATTAATCTCATCAATACAAGCACAATAAACACGAAAAGATATCATATAAATAATCCATGTGTTCTGTAGTGAATTGAAGTATAAGAGAATAACATTGATCACAGAATGATTCGAAGAGATGAATTGCTTCTTATTATCTCAGTCACAGTCTTTATATACACACTTACAGACTTGATGTAGTTACAGTGGTTAACAGTGATTAACCAACTTAACCACCTTAACTCCTCACTAACAGACTTCACTTTATGTAACTAAACTTGTAACAACTACTAACTATGTAACAATATAGCTAACTGGAACTATACTAATACTTGTGGATCACATTGAATTTCATGCACTCATCATTCTCCACCTTGATTACAAGTATTTTTGAACATGAAAGTTATTCAAACACCACTGGAATTTTGATACTGGTAATGCCTTGGTCAACATATCAGCAGAATTGAGATCTGTATGAACCTTCTCCACTTCTACCTCCTTGTTGCTTACAATTTCTCTTATAAAATGCAATTTCACATTTATATGTTTAGACCTTTCATGATGCATAGGATTTTTAGACAAATGTAGTGCACTATAATTGTCACAATACACCACAGGCACATTACCTTTTTCTCCAAGTTCAGTCAAAAACCCTTTCAACTACACTGCCTCCTTCACAGCCTCTGTTAAGGCTATATACTCTGCTTCTGTGGATGACAGTGCTACAATGTGTTGCAATGATGATTTCCAACTAATTGTAGATCCCATAACCTTGAACACATATCCACTTACTGATCTGAACTTATCCAAATCCTTAGCAAAATCTGAGTCTGAATACCCCTTAATAACCTGAATACTGCTGTCTTTTATTCCATACACCAGCCCAACATGTTGAGTTCCTTGTAAGTACCTTAGTATCCATTTGACAGCATTCCAGTGCTCCTTTCCTGGTTCTGCAAGATATCTACTAACTACACTTACTGCATAGGCTAAGTCTGGTCTGGTGCATACCATTAAGTACATTAGACTTCCAACAGCTTGAGCATAAGGGACACCCTCCATTTCAGCTACTTCTTTTGCAGTTTGAGGACTGTCCTTCATTGACAATCTGAACTGGTTTCCTAGTGGAGTTCCAACTGCCTTTGCATTATCCGTATTGAACTTTGATAGTACCCTTTTTGTGTATCCACTCTGAGACAAAACTAACTTTCTTTTATCTCTGTCTCTGATTATTTCCATACCCAAAATCTTCTTAGCTTCACCTAGTTCTTTCATATCAAACTTGGAACTTAACATCTTCTTTGTGGCTTGGATTTCAACTTTATCTTCACACGCCAACAGCATGTCATCAACGTATAGCAAAAGATATATAAATCTATCTTTTCTATACTCTTTAAAGTACACACAACTATCATAGGCACTCCTGATGAATCCATGTGACACAACATGATCATCAAACTTCTTGTACCACATTCTTGGTGACTGTGTAAGCCCATATAACGATTTCTTCAGCAGACATACTTGATTCTCTTTACGTGGAACAACAAAGCCCTTTGGTTGCATCATGTATATGCTTTCTTCTAAATCACCATGAAGAAACGGTATTTTTACATCTAATTTGTAACAACCCAACTTTTAGCCCAAGTTAAAATATCTGATTATCGATCCAATAATGTAATTTTATTACATTACTTTGAATTATAATTTAATTAAGTCATGAAATATTTAATTGAATTATAATATTATGAAATATGATTAATAATTATTAAGATAATTAAATAATAGATATATAAGATACGAAAGTGATAGTGAGTTAAGTAGCAAACGTAACTAGTTAGAGTATATAAACGGAATTTAAGTTTAGAAAATCAGATCTCTCTCTCTCTCTCTAGACTCTCTCTCTAGACATTTTCTCTCTCTACATCTCTCTAAGATTTCTACCAAACCGACCGTCGGATTTCCAAGATTTATACGTCATCGGGAAGATTACGAGGAATACTACGAGATTATGATGTTGCATGAATGATTACGCACGAATTTGAGGTAAGATTTACATATTAAGCTCTTATGTTTTCGGTTTTTAGATATAAATTCGGAATTAGTAAATTTTCATGAAATTAGAACTAGTTTTAGCTAGAAATTGTTAGAATAAGTATAAATAAGTAAGATTAGGAGTAATACTTAACATATTTTGTGATTTTTAAGTCTTAAAACGGGTGATTTAAAGTTATAAAGATGAACAAATTCGAGATAGTAAGAACAAACTCGAGAAAAACAAGAACAAACTCGATTTTGATGATTAAACTCGAAATGAATATCGAATCTATCATTGGCATTCGATTCTAACCCCTAAACTCGAAGTATGAGTTCGAATCTAGCATAAGAATTCGAATCTATTCATAGATTCAAACAAGGACTTCGAATCTAATAAGGTTTCGAGTATAGACCTTTGAATTTGATGAGGTGTTCGAATCTGATGTTAGATTCGAAGGGTATTTCGAAATTAACACATAGCCTTCGATTCTAACTTATATTGTGACAAGGATTCGAGTTTAACTTCCTATAGGCTTCGAATCTATTTCTTAGATTCGAATGTGTTCGAATCTAATACATAAAGGCTTCGAATTTGAATTTAAAGCTTGAGTTCAGATTTGAATTTAATTGGTAAACTTGAAACCCACTCCTTAAGCTTGAATATATTAAATGAATTCGTATACAATACATAAAATATCAATGAATGCTTTTAGGATTAACTATATATATATATATATATATATCCAAAGATCCATGAAGAATTTAAAGAAAGATTTTGATAAGATTGATGAGCATATAATCAAGATACGAAATGTTGATATTAAAAGACCAAACTAACGAATCTCGAGCTTATTAAACGAATGAACATTTAATTTATTATTCAAATGATACTGAGGCTAATAAATATCAATAATGATATGATTAACAGATTGAGAGCAACTGAGCCAGAGCCAGAAAGTGCAGATAACCAGTAACAGTGAGTTGTAGATTTCATTTTAACTGCATATTATGTGAATTGAGACTTTTGTTGCATGATTCTGATTTATTGATAATCTGATCTTGAGCTTATTGAAATATTGTCATAGTATATTTACTATGATTTGTTGAGCTGAGTATTTCTTCTTCTAGATTCGATTCTTTGACGAGTCATTTGATTGTTAAGCTTAACACCATCACTATTGCTCAGTGTTGGGTTAATGTTAGGCTTATGATGTGCTGATTTACGTGATGAAAGCACAGAGGGTAGCTAGAGCTGAGCATTCCGATGATATCCATATAGAGCTTTTACTGGTAGCTAGCCCAGTACGTGGCTGATCCCACTAATGATGCGTGTGTATGGATTTATCATCATCCGAGCATTCCTTATGAATTTGTCTAAAAGTCTCAAGAGCAACAACAGTTTTATAACTGGGAGCTGAGCAAAAGTCGCGCATCAAAAGAGCATTAATTGGCCAATGACCCTTCGAGATTGAGCTGTGCATGAGCCTAGTGCAGTGCATATAGAGCTGAGCCGTGCATGAGCCGAGTGCAGTGCATGTGCTTCCGCGTTCATAATTGCATGTTAAATGTGAAATTCTACATTCTCACTAAGCAATTAAGCTTACCCCGTTGTTGCATTATTTTTCAGGTAAAGGCAAAGGATTGGCTGGACCTAGTTCATAGGTCAGGACTTTGAAAGAGCTTGAAGTGCATTAGAACCTGTTCCAATACCTTGGTACTTGATTGAAGATTTAGCTTTGGGGATTGGGCTAGTTTACATTTGTGCTTTGATGAAATAGTCTAGAAGTTTGTACCTTATACTTAGTCTTTTGTCTCTGTTTGTAATTAACTTTATTTCCGCAATTGTTAATTTTATCTTAGTTTCCTGATTGATATTGCATTGCGACTGGGCCTTGACTTGAGACCTTTGAGAAATCGGGAGGGTCTTACATAATTGCTCCAACTCTAGATCATACTTTGCAGTCAAGGCCAGTAGTATCCTTATAGATGCATGTTTCACAACTGGGGAGAATATCTCTGTGAAATCTACTCCTGGTTTCTGAGTGAAGCCTTTAGCCACTAGTCTGGCTTTGTATCTCTGAATTGATACCCCTGGGATACCCTCCTTTATCTTATATAACCATTTGCAACCAACAATGCTTTTACCTTGGGGCTTATTAACCAATACCCATGTCTGGTTTTTATCCAAAGACTCCATTTCTTCTTTCATAGCTGCCAACCACTTGTCTCTTTGGCTTGAGTTGACTGCTTCTTTAAAACTCAATGGTTCTATGGTATCCTCATATTCAGCAACAGCAAAGGCAAATGTTGTTATGTCAGCCTGCTCCCTGTATCTGGATGGTGGAATTATCAACCTCCTCTACCTATCTCTTGCCAGTTGATAATTGTTCAGCTCCTGTGTATCAACAGGTTGGGCATCATTCAATCCACAGTCCTCTGCAAGGACATGATCAAGTTCCCTTTCTTTGTCCAGCTCCACCTCAATTTGACCTCTGTCATTATTGCTGCTACTGAATACATCTTTGTACATCTGATTCTCATTAAATGAGACGTCTCTGCTGATCACAACCTTGGGGCTGCCATTGTCAACCCTCCATAGCCTATATCCTTTAACTCCCTGTGGATAACCAAGCATTACACATTTAATAGCCCTGGGCTCTAGCTTGTCCTGCTTCACATGTGCATATGCCACACTTCCAAATGTTTTCAGTAGGCTATATTCAGTTTCTTCACCGGTCCACATAGACATAGGGGTCCTGTTATCTATAGCAGTTGATGGGCTTCTGTTAATCAGGTACACTGCTGTAGTTACTGCATCTCCCCAAAACTGCTTAGGCATCCCAGACTGACTCAACATAGCTCTGACTTTATTAAGAATGGTCCTATTCATCCTTTCTACAAGGCCATTCTGTTAGGGATTTCCTAGCACGGTTAAGTGTCTAGCTATGCCATGATCTTTGCAGAATTCATTAAAATTGTGATTGCAGAATTCCAAACCATTATCAGTCCTAAATTTCTTCACCTTTGCTTCAGTTTCAGTTTCAACTAGAACTTTCCATGACTTGAACTTTTCCAGTGCTTCATCTTTGGTTTTAAGTAGATATATCCATACTCTTCTGGTGTAATCATCTGCTAAGGACAGGAAGTATTTTGCACCACCCAAAGTTTGGGTTCTTGCAGGCCCCCATAAATCAGCATGAACATATTCCAACACCTTCTTTGCCCTGTGTGCACCAGTTCCAAACTTGACCTTGTGAGCTTTGGCTAGGACACAGTTTTCACAGAACTGTAGGTCCATTATTTTTAGACCCCCAAATGCATTGATCTTTGTGAGTTCTTGCAACCCCTTTAAACTCATGTGGCCTAGCCTCTGATGCCAGAGTGACACTTCCTTTGCATGGCTATCACTGTTGCTGCATGCTGAGTTAACTTGACTCTCACAATCAAGGACATAGATGTTGTTTGTTCTTCTGGTGCCTTGCAACACTACTCGGACCCCATTAATGACTTTGATCTTCCCACCTCCCATCTTTACTTTACATCCTTCTTGTTCCAAGGATTCCAGTGAGATTAAGTTCCTTTTTAACTTGGGAATATATCTCACATTATGTAGTAGGAATTCTGATCCATCTTTCAGTTTCAAACAAATCTTACCCATGCCTTCCACATTACAGGGGGTGTCATCCCCCAGCATAACAAGACTCATGTAAGATTGTTTAAAATCACTTAGAAGATGTTTATTAGGGGTCATGTGATGGGAACAGTCAGAATCTAAGATCCATTCATCAATTAGTGGATGAGTACTAACCATTAATACCTCTGAGCTTTCATAGCCTTCACAGCATTGGTCATTAGTTTGGACATTCTGACTTCTGGACTGACCATCTTCTTTCTTTCTCCACTTCTCTGGGCAATCTTTGATGAGGTGGGATTCAGATTGACATGCAAAACATTTTTTCCTTCCCTTGGACTTTGATCTGGCACTGGACTTCATACTACCCTTCTTCTTGGGCTCCCTTTTGTCTGATCTTCCTCTTACAAACAGTCCCTCTGCATTAGTTTCTTTTGGATCAGATCTCTTCTTGAGTTCTTTTGAGTTTATTGCTGCTAGGACCTCGTCCATTGTAAGACTTTCCCTGCCATACATGAGTGTATCTACAAAGTGCTCATATTGGGATGGCAGTGATGTTAAGAAGATAATGGCTCTGTCTTCCTCTTCCACATTGACTTCAATATTTTCCAAATCCAACACCAATTTGTTGAATTCATCAACATGATCTTCAAGAGACTTGCATGTCCCCATCTGGAATGTGTACAACCTTTTCTTTAGGTACAACCGATTTGCAAGGGACTTAGTCATGTAAAGGGCTTCTAGTTTATGCCAGACACCAGCAGCTGTAGTTTCTTTTGAGACTTCTCTCAGCACTCGGTCACCAAGGGACAGAATGATGGCACTATGTGCCTTCTGCATCATCTGCTTCTTTTCTTTATCAGTCAGATTGTTGGGAAGATTGTCCTCTCCTTCTAGAGCATCATCAACGCCTTGATGAACTAGCAGTGCTCTCATCTTCAACCTCCAAAGACTGAAATCATTCCTTCCATCATATTTTTCCAGATCAAATTTGGTGGACACCATTATGAATTCTCCTCAATCAATTCTATCTGTGGGCACTGCTTGCTCGTAGTACTGATTCTTCTTCGTCAATTGCACAGATTATCACTTTTGAACTAGTGATCGCCACCTGATCGCCACCGTCGTGAATTCCCGACTCTCAGCCGTGGCTCTGATACCACTTGTAGTGAATTGAAGTATAAGAGAATAACATTGATCACAGAATGATTCGAAGAGATGAATTGCTTCTTATTATCTCAGTCACAGTCTTTATATACACACTTACAGACTTGATGTAGTTACAGTGGTTAACAGTGATTAACCAACTTAACCACCTAAACTCCTCACTAACAGACTTCACTTTATGTAACTAAACTTGTAACAACTACTAACTATGTAACAATATAGCTAACTGGAACTATACTAATACTTGTGGATCACATTGAATTTCATGCACTCATCATGTTCATTAACAAGAGTACTAAATAAGTTTTACATAACAGATATGCAAGAAAACAAAGTGTTTACTTCTATGATTAGAACAATTATGTAACAAACAAGGATAATGTGTTCAAGTTAATGCCACTCAACACATAATAAAGTATTAAAAAATGGTGTTAAGGGTTTGTAAAGCAGGAAGTGCCAGAAAGGCAAACCCCTGTAAATCTAACACCAGCAGCATACTTACTCATTTCCTTCAAGCATACTGCATACATAGCATGCAGATTTCCCATTACTATTCATAGTCTTGCAAGAACCAACACCTCCGGCCCACTTACTTCATTGGCTGAGATTATACCCAACTTGAATGTTTTATTTGTTATTTTTCAATTTTGGCAATGGTATGGCGTGGGTAGCTCACAATAAGTTCTGCAAGTGTCATCGCAGATGTATGATAGGTGTAGCCGTGTAGACACAAGACACGCAAGACCTGATGACTCCCTTTATTGTTCTCGCGCATATTTTCAGGGGAATAGAAGGGATAGGATGAATGAAACAATTACTTGAGGGGGATCGCATACTAATGCATAACATTGAATGCATAGATAACAAAAGTGGATGTGAAGACAGAGCTTTACAGAACTTACATGATTATGTTTTAGCTATTAAGCCGAATATTTGATAAAGCAGAAGTGCATAATCCAAAACATAAGGCTATGATAGCCTCCAATGGTTAATCATCGCTGCCAATAATCACCACAATCCCAAGTTGTAACTTAATGTAGTTCAGGTGAGCTTCTTACCTCATAAGGTGCCAACGAAATTGTTTATTTGGATGACTAGAGCATGCTTTCGAATAGACAAACTACATTCACCATCAGATGTAATAAACCATACTTTTCTCATCAGTTTATGTAGTCGCTGATGAATGAACTCATCAAAAATGTTAGTATTTCAGCATGATGCCATGCAACTTTTTGACTGTCCTACACGTTATAGCAAGCCTAAAGTTCTTAGCTGACAGAAAGACATGCGCGTAAGGTTAAGAGTTCTTAGAAGTAATTATGTAGCCTAGAACAATTTCACCAACTATCAAAAGTTTCTTGTATGAATGCTAGCTCTTATGATACCCATTAAAAAAGGGTGATGCACTGATTTTTTTTTACTTCATCAGATGACTAAAAACCCTTTTCTCTCACAAAGAATGCTCTGTAGTTGCACCTACTAAACCAAAGGCTTGTTCCTAAAATGGTTTCCATTATATGCCAAGCAAATTCCTCGTTACACATTGTTGTGGTAGTCATGATGAAGCAACATATTTGATATACAAACTCAGAGAAATCAAGTTGAAATCACGAGAGCAAAAGTGACAAAGAGATAGAATTATGAGAAAAGTGTATTGATGAAAATTGAAAGATCACAATACACAATAGCCCATCAATATTCGATAGATATATACAGAGGAAAAGAGAAATAACCACCGACTAACAACTAAAACTATTTTAACCCTGAATATGAAGGCATTTATGCGAGCATATAATTAATGATGATTATAAAAGTAATTAGTAAGATTGGATCATCATCGTTGCAATGCCTGCACAACTGTTGTCTGTTGATGCATCCAGCAGAAACTTATAACTAAGGATGGCAATGAGGCGGGACGGGGATCTCAGTTCTCATCCCCATCCCCGCTTCATAATCCTCTCCCTCATCCCCGTCGGGGAATGAGTTCCTATTCCCATCCCCGTCCCAATCGGGGATCGGGGATCCCGTCGAGGAATCGGGTTTTTCAAGCTCCTAAAGATTATTTAAATTTAAACTATAAATAGTAATTTAGTATAAAAATATATGTAAATAAACATTAAAAAAAATTAATTCAAACATATTTGAGGTATTTACATATATAACCTATAATTTGTAATAAAACTAAAACAAAGAAATGGATGCAAAACATTTTTAAAACCAATGAAATGAAAAATAACAATAGTATTTTAAACTATTAAAAGTCATATACAAATTTAATATATTATATAAAATGTAATGAATAATTTACATTGTAAAGTTAAATATATATAATAATTTAAATTTAAAACATAATTTATAACCGGGGTCGGGGATTAAAGTGTCTCCCATCCCCGCCCCATCCCCATTAATTTAAATCGGGGATTCTCCGTCCCCATCCCCATCCCCGGTCAACTCGGGGATTCCCCGGTCATATCGGGGTCGAGTTACGGGTTCTCCGTCGGGGTTGGGTTTTTTTGCCATGCCTATTTATAACCCATACATAGCTATAACGAAAATGAAAACACACATATGCACATGGAATAGCATGTGCAAACACGAAAACTACTGGGAATAGAAAAGCAAGGCCGTCTCATGGATTTTAGAGGCTCTGTGCATGTGATTACAACATAGTCCTTTAAGTATTTTAAATGGTAAATTGATCATTTTGAGACTCAATTTTAATATGTAAAGTCGAGTTCCCGAATAACAAAAAAACTGATTAGTGAGAAACTAAAATAAATAATACGAATCAAATTGAATTTGACATAAATTCCAGTTTAACGCATCGACGCACAACGTATACATGTCAAATACAGAAACTTTTTATTGGTCTAAATCTAGATCTTTATTATAACTGTGAGGCCCTACGAAATCGGGGGCCCTGTGCGGTCGAGCCTTTCGCACACCCTAAACCACCCCTTAAAAAAGGAGTTGGGGTTTAGAAGTATTAAATCACCTCCGTCTAGACCTGCTGAGATCGTTATGATTCCGTTATCCAATTTGTTTGTTTAGTTCTTAACGTAATCGTTAATAAGTCATTCAAAGGTAAAATAAGCTCTAAATTATTTCATAAAAAGATAAACAAACATGACTTGACATAAGTTCCCGTGTATACATTTTTATTACCCTGCATTTGATTTTGTGCATGTATAATTAATATTTGTATAAACGTATTGTATTTAATTATTTTAAATAATAAACCAAATATGTTTCCGGGGCCCATTTCGCCCAAGGTGCACACGGCTCCGCTAGTAAAACCGCTTAGGTGTTTGGTTCATGAAATGAAATTCGATAGAATTGAAATCTGAATTTAGTTTGTTTAGAATTATTGATAACTTAGACAAATGTTAAATTTTATATATTTTTCATCAAATTTCTTTTTTATTGGAATTTGACATTTCTATAAACTAATACATGAATTATATTCCAACTTATACATGAATTAGATTCCAACATATATCCCTAACCAATATTAAAAACTTTATTCTACCATCACCATCAACCATATTAATAAATAAAATTTAAATTCGAATTACATTCAGTGAACAAACTCCACCTAAGATAAATTTACAAGTTTGATATAATAATAAAAATGGAACATTAAAAATATCCTATCTATGTACCATAAGATGTTAAATTCAATTTAATTCTTATATGTATTAGACAGGCCCATTTAGTCTCTTTGTCAATGTCCTTTTTTCATTTGATAAAATTTTACTTTATGGTTTTCATCTTTAATCTAGTCTTTAGAAATTGTGTTCCGGTTTAAACAAAGAAAGGAAAGTGAAAACGAAAGGATTACAACACAAATCAATTTTTTTTCTTTCAAATTTTATGAAGATGGAAGTAGTGCAAAAATAAAACATATTTGCCTTCTTTTCTTAATTTCTTAGAAAAATTTATACAACACAATGTAAATAATATTCTTATGTAGGTTTTTTTACCTTAAAACATGCAATTGCTTCATTTATTTTTTAATGTCAGCAAACTTTTATAAGTTGAATTTCTCTAATAACATCAATTATTTCATCTTGCAATCAATTTGAACATCAAAGGCTTATTGTATGACATATTTAAAATTAATAACAACCGAGAACTATTAGAATAATAATGATTACGAAGATATAATAAACTTTCCTTCCAAGAATGCAACAAGGATATCATTATTCAAGAAACAAAAACATGTAAGAGCAAAGGGTATACCCACCTTTCCCCACAATCTTTCTAAACATTTACATCTTTCTTAATTTTTTTAAAATAAATTCGTTTTAATTAACAAAACAATTAAAACTAAAATAATTAATTTTATAAAGTAAAATACGAAACTGTATGAACGAAACAACAATTACGAAACTAAAATAAAAAAATACAAACATTTACGAAACTAAAATAAAAAATACAAACATTTACGAAACTATAATAAGAAACAACAATAAAAATAAAAAAGTTATAAAACTAAACTTTTATATATATATACATATGTATATATATGTATATGTGTGTTTGTGTTGACAGCAAACAAAAAAAAAGAGGGGTGAAGCAAGCAGGGCCGTACGGGGAGCTCAAGCCGGGCGGGGGCAAAATTTCACGGGGCCAGACACTGGGGTGGTGTTCCCGGCGGCTTGGGGCTGAGGTGGCAAGGCCGCTTGGCCTCCGACTTGCCCATACCCTTCGCTCTAAGAAGTAACACACACTACACCATTGCTTTTACGGTTTTGGATATTAGTAACACATTTTGAACTATTAATAAAGATTTATATACATTCAAAATTGTTATTTTTAAAGGTCCTATCATGGCCATCATAATTTATGGGACGACTTTATGTTCCTATAAAAAGATATTATATTTTTAGAATATTTAAAAATATTATCTTTTTTTTGATGAAAGAATATCACTAATAAATCAAGATTAGATGGATTGCGCATCAATCTAACACAGAGCATCTACACTTACGTTCTTTAGATTGAGGTGCTTCATCTGAGGTGGTATTGCGGCATTTGTAATTACATATAAGTGGTTTTTTTTACCTTTTCATTAAAGATTCTTAATTGACAAATCGAAGATAGTGTAAAATTAGATGTGCTTGTGGAAGAGATTGCCCAAAAAATCGACTCGACAGTGCAAAGAGCAAGTGATAATTAAGATTGTAGATATTTAGTTTAGAAAAAAGAGGTTTTTAATAAAATTGTTACATGGATTATTAGAAAATTTGAAATAAATTCCCTTGTGACTGCATAGTGCATATGCTTTAGTGAGTGTTGTAATTAGGAAGAGATTAGGCATCAATCATTGGGAAGAGAGATTTGATTTTGAAGGCTGTTTGTTTGCAAGAAATAAAAAGATTTAAAAACGCTCATGTCTTCTTGTGTCTGAAGACATTTTTTTCACTTCTTTTATCTTCTTTCAACCCCTTTAGAGAACTTTCTCAACCCTAACCCCTAAGCTATTAATTATTTAAATAATTAATTCACTTGTTTTTTGTTTGATATGTTATATATTTATTTTATTTTAAATTGATTTTTTATTGAAAGAAATTTATCATCATTAATTAAATATAGTATTAACATGTATTTAAAACTGCATTAATTTTTAGTTTCATTCCAATGATTTTTACGTATAAATATATTAGTTTAATAGTCTTTATAAAAAAATAAAAAATAAACTTAATAAGACATTTATTTTATTCAAAAAACGAACACTCTTATCTCTGCAAACAGAAAACCTTTAAACAACCTATTCAAACTGAAGACATCATGACCTCTCTAATGTTGGTACATATTGTGTTTTATTTTATGGTTTTTCAATCATTTTCTTTAAACGATATTCAAATGAGTTTGCTAAAGTGATATTCGATAATTACACGATACTTCTCTGAGCAAAGGTCATATATATATAAAGGAAGGTTATGAACCATAGAGAACTAGTTATCAAGATCGGAGAGACACGTAACATCATACACTAATATGGATGTTTCCTTTGCCAAAATGAATATCTTGATGCATGGTTTAATGTCATGTTATATACCAACTCAATTATTATTTGATCCAATATGAATATCTAGCTTTTTTTAATTTATTTTCTATTACACAAAGTGTACCAAATTTTAATTATTTAAAGTTTTTTTTATTATAGCTTGTTTATTGTTAGTTAACTTCCAATATGAACATGTAATTACTTGAGATGGTCAAACTCTACAAAATTTGGGGAGAAATCAATAATAAGTTAAGTAATCCTTGAAACTTTTATTTAGTAAACTACTTCTACAACACTGGATAACTTCGGTGATAATTTGTGCCTATAAGAGCAACTGTTTTACTTTAGCTAAATAAGTAAATCATATATAATAGTCAACATCGTTTGCTACCGGAGGCGAGAGTGGTGGCATTGCTGACAAAACTGCATCTGCTGCTTGTAAAACGTTCCTCACAACCATTCGAGGTTCTGTCTTGCCAATTTTCCTAAAAGAAACACCTAACTTTGTTGTATCGACAACTCTTGATGAATTACTAATTATTTCAGTGGATGAAATACTTTTGTCCTTCAATAGACTCGTCTGAGCGGATCTAATCAAAGAACTATAAACGCCTGCTTCCCTTATTCCTTGCATAATCACCTTTACATATTTCAAAGAAAATAAACCATAAACATAAAATAAAAAAATTGAGTGAAAACAGTGAGGAGGAATGAAAAGTGTGCGATGAAGGGGGTTCCAGAATCGTGCTTACCATTGGAGCATAAATGCGGGTTAAAATCCCCTTTTTCATGAGTTTCTTGATAAGATCCTTGTCTGTCCACACAACGTGTTCCCGATACCTGAAAATTAGAGTGTTAGTTATTTTATGAGATGCAAAATTGTATAATGAAAATGAGTCTTGTCAAAAAGCTTTGTAAGGAGGCATGTATGCTTATAACTATGTAAAGCATGTGAGCACCTTAGCTCGAGCCCAACGGGCGGCTTGACAAGCTTAAATAAGCTAAGCAGCTAAGACGACGATAAGAGTCATGATGTTATTTATAGTTGTTTTAGCTCAGTAGTTCTAGCCTTTCTTACGAGCTTTTAATGTCATTTTATGGAAACCATCGTTTGTGATTTAATTTCAAGAACTTTTGTTTAAATGACAGTATTTCATATGACCATCACCAAATCAACGATTGAATGTATTGAGGCCATAAGAACCAAGCTTATACAAGCCGGTTCAAGATCCAAGCTTTATATGAGCCTAAACTTTTCGAGCATGGAAAGCCATGAGACAAACCCATGTCCACTTATTTTCTTCATTAATTTTTTCGGAGCGATGGGTATATGTACTAACTGATATAGCATGCGAATACGTATGAAGAGTGTGATGTAACCTAAACTTTTCGAGCAGCGCAATGGAGTGATGGACAAAGAGAAATAAAGAAATTTTAATAATTGAAACACCTAAGTTATAAAGAAAATTGCTATATGTACATCACCATTTCCTTAATTTATACTAATCACACACCCCTTTACTCATATGATTTTTGTTAATGACGTGAGATCCAATGATTAAAAGTTAATCTCTTCTCACGTTAAGAAGAGGGGTGTGTGATTAGCAATTGAGGGGGTATGCATATAGAATTACGTTTTATAAATTGAAATACAGTACTATCCGTTCATTATTTGTTATATTTTAACCTTTAAATGTCAAACTTGTTTGTGTCAAGCGTATTTATACATTTTTAACATTGATTTTTTCTTCTATATATAGTGCTTCTTATATCTTTTGATGTGGTTATCAAATGTTCTTAATATATCAAATTTATGCATTTTGATTTTGAAAAGTGAGAATTATTTGTCATAAGTAATAAAATGACACTTAAGCCAGAACTATAAAACTCAATCTTGATTATGAAAAGTCGTTGCTTCAATTTTGTTGATCAAATGAAATTTCATTTCCATAAGTAGTTGAATTTATGAAAAAAATTCAACAATAATAGTTACCAGTTTAGCATCTCCTCTTCTGTCGCAGTGGATGCGATTATAAAAGCCTGCAGAAAATAACACTCATAAGTATTAATTTTTTGCGCAAGTATTAATTTCACTGTAACAAAAAATCTCACAAAGAAACGAAAATATGGTTTTTGATCGATGTTTTACGAGATGAATAAATCTCTTTGGAGAATTAGTGTTTGGCTATCAATTAAATGTCTTAAATAGCCTTCAAAATGAAACAAGTATTGTGAACTATTAACAAAGACGAGAAAATAACCAGCAAAAAACAATGTAAACGAGGAGAATTAATCAATACTCACAGCTCTATCAAATTCCAACATGAAACATCTTTTAACCTCTTCTTTTGTAGGCTTGCAGCCACATCGATCACGCCTTGAAGTCAAATCTGAAAACTTGGTGTAGGTGTAGTGTAGAACAGCAGCCTCATCAAATTTGAGCTCACTAAATACACACAATATTAAATGACTTTAAAAATATACACAAAAAGTAGTAGTAGCCATTGTGAGTGTAACAAAAAAAAAAATACGAAAGATCATACTTTGGAGTCTTCATATAGTTATGCCATCTATGTGCACCATTAGGACGCAAATGTTGTTGAATACGAGCACCAGACTTCCCATTTCCGTATGTCAAAAAGTAGTTCGGATTGCCACGAGTTGATTCCTTGTAATTGCCAAAGTATGTTTCCTTTGTAAGGTGGTCAAAATTTTTTTTGAACAATGAAACCTGCAGAAAAAAAATACATGCTTATATATGCATAGTGGAATTAGCTTCAATTAAGTATTAAAGAAAAGCATTTACTTCACTGAAAGGTTCCTTTGTGTCATCTTGTTCTACACCACTCTCCTGGAATAATAATGGGTTACAGTGACAACTATAAAGAGTGTTTCTGATCTAAAATAAAAATCAAGTACCAGAAATACCATCGGAAAACTTACATAGTTTGGAAATACAACCATATCAACATGTTCGGGCACATCTGATAAAAGTTGTTTAAGAGAGTATTCGCGGGTGCCTGCTGGATGAATCAACTCATCTGTATCCAGATGAAGAATCCATTCCATATGAGCTTCCTTGAAATAAACAGACAACATCAAGCTAGAACTTTACAGAATCGTTTTTGCGTTTACATTAATGTAGAACTTTCCAAAAAGAAAAACGATCATACCCTTGCCATGGAAATAGCCATCTCCATATTAAGAGATTGCTTGACAAATAATTCGTAGTTGCACGGCTTGTAGAAGAAGCTCGACAACCAAGTCTCATTCCAGATCCGACTAAAGATTTTAAATAGGATTAATTCAACGGAATTTTCCAGTGGAATCAACTACAAATAGGTCAATTCTATCAAATAACTCTCTCATTTGCACCTAAGCATTCTCAACTCAAGCATTAATTGGTGTTATATAGCGAGTAATTAAGCAACTAGACTAACCTCTTGGATTGTTCTTCCTCAAGTTCTTTTGTCCTGTGTATTAGCTTTACCTTCTACAATAATAAATGTAAATTAGTTTTTGAGAAATAATATACGACAAGACGGACGGTCTTTGTATTTAAGGGAGACTAAAAAGAAGGAACAAAGTGATCGAAAACTCACAGGAATGGACTCTAGAACTTTAGATACACCTGGAGTTGCAGCTTTTCCTTCCACAAACAAGAAGAAGTTTGTAACACCAATAACTTTATGATAGTAAATCCATGGTAATATTTGTTCTAAACCAGCAGAAGTGCTTGAAGTAATGCATATCTATCATTCAAAAAATTACAAATGACATTAGTCTTGTGTATGCTTATTGTCAGTTTTTTACTATAGAGGAGCCAAAGGACAACATTATATGTACATCTATACTGCTTAGAAGCAGTTAATAAAATAAAAGTCACATTCATACATAGTAATTAAGGAAGTTAGGCAGGTTTATAGAATAATTTCAGTATGCTTTCAAATTGAAAAATATATCCTTTCATTATTTGTTTTTCTTTTAGGGATAATTGCGCAAATAACCCCCCACCTTGTCAGGTTTTGTGATTAAAACCTCAAAACATTTTTCGTTGCATAGAATACCCCGAACTAACTAAAAATCAATAAATCAAGGTTTTACCGATGGGTAACCGGTTGAAACCGGTTATTAATCATACGTGGACCAGTAAATAACCTACGTGGAATAAATTTCAATTGTTGAAACCGGTTTTCAAGTAATACACATCATTTAAACCCCGTTGATGGTGTAATTCCGTTTAAAAATTATCAACGGGGGTTTAAATGATGTGTAATACTTGACAACCGGTTTCAACAATTAAAATTTACTCCACGTAGGATTAATAACCGGTTTCAACCGCTTATCTATTGATAAAACCTTGATTTACTGATTTTTAGTTAGTTCGGGGTAATCTATGCAACGAAATGGTTTGAGGTTTTAATCACAAAAAAATGACAAGTTGAAGATTTTTTACGCAATTAATTATCTCTTTCTTTTATTATTTTCAAAGGTTATCGGTAGACCGAATATATTTTTTATGAGAGTATACACTATCATGGCATCATGGATGACAATAATATATTGATTGGTATAAAGACACAAAACCAAAAACATATGCTCATGTAGTTAAAAACCATCACTCATGTCACATAAACATTGAGCATCTCCAGTTAAATGTGTTGCTTAATTAAAAGTCCTTTCATAACATTACATTTCAAATCAAATAAATAATTATACAACTATATATGGAAATCAGACACTACATTATATGTAAACATTATCAAATTTGATAAAAATCAATCCAAATTTCCAAATCAACAAGAGAGTGGACAAATGCTGGCGATTGATACCTTAGGTTTTAGATCAGATTCATAATTGAATTTCCAGTCCCTAAAGTACGGAAAAGAAATAGAACGGCTTTGTCCCAATATATCCACGCAATTGGATGAAGTGCGGGTAATGATTTTGGATGAGGATGCAGTATCCATACCCGGAAATTCAAGATGATTTAAAGAAGACCAACGGATTGTCGGATCACCGATTTCTCCACGCCATTGGAGGATGAATGCAAATGCTGCTAGTGAGAGAGGGAGGAGTGTGAGTAAGAATAAGATTCTGGAAGTGAAAACCTGAGAAGATTGTGATAATGATGATGAAGATGGACTGGGTTTGATCGATGAAAATGAATAAAGACCCGCCATTGATGATTGGAAATGGTGAGGCCTAAGGTTTCATTATTTGTATGATTGTATCACAATGAGTGTGTGTGTGTGTGAGATTTGCAGAGCGCTCATGTCGTGTTTTAGTAAATTTGTTTGGAAGAGAACCGTTTTATATGTGTTGAATTGGCGTACAATCTTCCCACTCTTTGATTTTTTCTTTTTCATTTTTTCATTTTTGGCAAATTTATTAGTTTTATATTTATCCTTCCTGCGACACGAACTAGCAAAATACTTGGTACATTAATTCTTTATATAAAAATCTCATCACATTAAATCTTTATAAGTTCAAAAAAAAAAAATCATATTAGTCGAAAGGTTGATTAGGTTGCGTTTTGTTGATGAAAATTTCCATTCTACTTTTCACAAAAACATGAAAGCTTGTTTACTTAACAATAATTCCATAAATTTTCATTTCACTTTTCTAAATATCATTTTTCATAGTCTCTCTTGCTTTTCTATTACCTATGCTATATTTCTTTATAATACTTTTTTGTTCTCTCTCTTACTTTTCAATCACCGATCCTATTTTTCTTATTTTATAATCACTCATCTTATTTTTTTTAAAACTAAAACTTTATCATCTAAACAAATTTTTATTTTTGTAAAAAACTATACCTTGAAAACTGAAATTGAAAAATGACTAGTTCTCGTCAATTAAACGCAACTTTAGTAGTTCATTGGAAGACAAGTCTGACTGGAATGAGACATAGATTTGCTTGAGTAACATTGTATTGTTTGTCGTGATACTAAATATCAAAAACTCATTTAGATTCGATATATTTTACGAAATATTTACTGATTATAAGTTATAATTAAGAAAAAAAAGGTTGAAAATGTGAGGTAGTGAAGATATCGAAAAAAAAACTCATTAAAAGTTTAATTAATAATCAATCTATTTGATCATTTAAACTGGAAAAAAAATTCTTACACTAGTAATAAAACCCTTTATGAAATTGATAAAAGTTATAGCTCATCTCTTTTTTTTTTTTTTTAATATCCTGTTTAATTTTCATGTTCATGTGATTATACAACGGATAAGCATATTATAGTTAATATTTCATGGGATTTAGATCATAAAGTTTTTTATTTGTACTATTTAGGTCAATAGGAATTTTTTTCAGACATCCTAATTATCATGTTATTAAAAATCAGTTCAGATTCAATGTATAAATATTTAAACGGTTTGAAATATATAATATAGATGTTTAAATATATTTTGACCTACTAATTTTAAATTATTCAAACTATATAAGTTTCATGACTACCATTTAACACCATAATCATGAATAATAATAATATGCAATTTTTGTCATAGTATCATCATAGGACATTCATCTTTCAACCGTAAAAATAAAAATCATAAGTTAAAACAATAAGATAAATTAAGTTAAGACAACTAATAATAAAATTTAAATTTGAAACACATATATTAGATTATGTTTGGTGGATCTAGTGTAATCAAGATCACGATATTGATCATATGATGATTGACCATACCATAAAATTAAAAGTTAAAAAAATCTAAAAGTCTAGCACCCGATTAATTAAGACAATATTTGGTACAACTAGTTGTAGCTTCGAGTTAGAGTTGTGAGCTGAAACTTTTAATAGTTGGAGTTTTGGGAAGATTGTTTTTTAAGAGCTGGAGTTTTAAAATTTACAAATATGTTTAGTAAAGGTAATTGTAGTTGTAGTTCTTAGAACTAAATGACATAAAAATACATTACATTTAATAAAAGTTGTAGCTTATCATTATCAGGAGGGTAAAAAAGTAATTTTGTTTGGTAAAAACTTAAAAAATTCTTTTGAAAGCTATTTCAAATGGATTCTCGTAAAAGAGCTTTTAAAAACTTTCATTTTTTAATCAAATGTCCAAACTCTTATCAATCAAACATAGTTTTTGGATTTAAAGCTTTCGAAAAGAAAAAAAAAACAAACCTTCAAAAAACTCTTTGTCAAACACACTCTAAGTAATCACAACTCCTTTATGTTTATCGTTACTCACAGTACCTAATGTTCATTAAGCATCCATTCTAAAAGGTTGGATGCATGATATATGTCTTGAGATGTGAAGGTGATAGATTTCACCAAATTGTTATATAGTAAGCTTACAATATAAATTCATTTAAAAGAAAACTAAGAGGCCGTTTGGTTCACTGAAATCCAAGGGAATTGGAGGGGAAAAGAATCCAATTCCAGTCAATTAATGTGTTTCGTTCAATTATAAAATGAAATTGGATTCCATCAAAATTGAAATTTTCCAATGAATGAAGGAAAATAACATTCTTTCACACAATGGATGGAATTCAATTCCTTTCAAAACTAAAAATGGTTGATTACAAAAATATCCCTTACGTTTAACACACTACACTACACCATGTCTAGTCTTACCCCGCCCACCCACCCTACTTACCTACCTACCCACCCATACCCACCCACCCCACCCTACCCTACCCCATCCCTCCCACCTCTAACCCACCTACCTCAACCATACTTTTGCGATCCAACCTACTCTTACCTACTACCCACTATACCTACCATTACCTAACTACCCACCCCATCCCACCCAACTCTAACCCACCTACCCTGACTCTACCTATGTTATCCAACCTACTATTACCTACTACCCACCATACCTAACCCTACGCACCTACCCATCCCTCATCCATCATACCTTACCCACCCACCCTACCTACGCTATCCAACCTACTTTTACCTACTGCCCACCATACCTACCCATACCCATCCACCCATCCCTCATCCACCTCACCCACACTACCCTACCCTATCCATCTCATCGTATTCCTACTTTATAGACTTATCCACCTCTACCCACTCACCCCACCCACCCAACCCTACCCCATCCCACCCACCTACTCTACCTTACCTACGTTATCCAACCTACTCTTACCTACTACCCACCTACCCATCCCTCATCCATCATACCCACCCAAACCCACCTACCCTATCCAACCTACTCTTACCTACTACCCACCATACCTACCACTACCCACCTACCCATCCCTCATCCACCCTACCCACCCCATCTCACCCACCCACCCTCCCTACCCCTATCCATCTCCTCTTATTCCTACCTTAGAGACTTATCCATCTCTATCCACTCATCCCATTCTACCCTACCAATGAATTATAAAATTGGATTTCAATTTCATTTTTAGCCAACCAAACATGATTTGGATTCCAATTCCAATTCCTTGCAGATTCCAATTCCTTAACAGATTCCAATTCCTTTTAAAACATTCTGCGAACCAAACGCCACCTAATGAGTTATTATGGGATTTTATGATTCTGATATGATCCAACAATTCTGATCTTGTGACGATGCAAATGGTCACTATGTGATATTGCAACCTTGATAATATTAGTTGAGTTCCCAATCTACCAATGTTTTTAACATAAATTGTATAATTTATTTATTTATTATTATATTATATATATTATATATTATATATCAAACTTCTTTTATTAACATACTTATCTAGAATTATATAAATTGACCCTCATTGGATTGCACATACTTCATAGTTATAGATACATTTTTATTCAACATTGGCTCTAATAAATCAACATAATTCCAAAATTGTCCATCAAAAAACTTTAACTAACAAATTAAATTGAAAGAAATATAATTACTTAAAATGGTATTTCACAATAAATTATTTACTAAATAAATCGAAAAGACAACTATTATAATCGGTCAATTGAAAAATAAGCTGCTTATTTGGTGATGTAAAAATCGTAGGTTTTTATGTTAGCAACTTTTCAGGTTTTTTTATAAAACTTTATGATAATTTTATTTTTGGTATTTTAGGATTTTAAATTAATTATTATCCATTTTGACTGATTTGGAATGTAATTGTCTTGAGGCATGCTACTAGAGATTACCTAATTTTTTTTTGAAATAAACTTGAAATCTTGAAGTAAGTTGAGTTGAGTTTAAATAACTCGAGTAGTTTGTTATTTTGTTTAGTCGAATTCAAGTATAAAATTTTTTGGCTCGTGAAACTCTCGAGCCAAATTGAGTTTCTATTTAATTTGTTATTTTCATTTCACTATCTTATTTTATGTAAGTATTAAAAGCGAGTAATTAAGTGTAACATCCCGATTTTGAGATAGGTACGTGGAATTATTTCATTGGATTAATTACTTAATTTGAGACCCGGGGATATAATTTGTATTTTGGGGTATCGGGATCGGATTTTTGGGTATCGGACCGAATTAAACCCGAAAACGTATATATATGCCTCCTTCTTGGATGCTTGCTTCATTCTTTGTCTCCAAAAATCAGACTCTAAGGGTGTTGTGTGTGTGAAATTGATTTCCAGCAGAAGATAGCAGGATTTGAGGATTTGAGTTGTGAATTAAAGCTTCAATTTAGTCATCATCCTTCTCTTTGATTTTGAGGTAAATTTGAGCTTCAAATCTCGGATTAAATGTTGTTAATTGTGAGTGATGGATTTAATTGAGTCTTTGTATGTTAATAAGTAAATTCGGGTGTAAATCTTTGGTAAAAATCAGGCTGGAATCGAGTTTGGGGTGAATTCCCCTGGTCTGTTAAGAAACAGAGCATTCTGGTTCTGTTCGTCCGTGAGCGCGATCGCGATCCCGTGATCGCGGGCCGCGATGTTCTTGAGATGAGCGCAGGCGGTTTGAGCCCGAGCTCGGACCGCGATTGTGAACGCGGTCGAGTTTGAGTACAGCGCGGCCGCGACCGCGATAGGGTCAGTGCGGCCGCGATCGGCTGAGTGCGGCCGCGATGCGGCTAGGGTTTCAGGTCGGGTTTTCGGGTTCTGTGAGTCGTGTGTTTGGGTCTTTGGGGTCTCGTGAGTTGTTGAGAATTGTGTATAGAATTGTTGGGTTGAGATTGTGCTATTGAGTTGTGATATTGTGTTTTCAGGGTCTCGTGTTGACAGGGTAGGGAAAGGGCAGGGAACCGAGACTTAGTCCATCTAGCTGAGCAGGTGAGTTTGCATGTTTTTCGTTGAGATACTTGTACGATTATTTTACTAATACTTGCATGATCTTTTATCGAGCTTTTCTTATGAGATATTATGAGTTTTCTTACGAGTTTTTATTGAGATACTATCATGCACGTATTATTGTGTTATATTGAGAATTGTGTTTTAAATATGAGATTTGGGACACTTGAGCTGTTGAGATACTAAACCGTACGGCTGGGCAGGGGTTGGGTCGCTCCCAATTCCCTTTTGAGTTCCTGACGACTGCTTTGTGCGGTCTAGGGATTTGGTACGTGGGCCTATCCACGCGAGTTGAGTACTATTGAGCTATCTTGTGGGATTTCATATACTTGTTCAGTAGTGAATGCTGAACGTTTTATTATTGAGTTAATTATTTTCTGAGCTTTATAATCGTACACTAACCCTTGCATTCTCACCAGCTTTAGCTGACCCGTGTGTTTGTGTTGTGTGTATCTCAGGTGACCGGACTGCTAGTAGGCCTGCTGCACCAAAGTAGGTTTACATTATCATTGATTGGGGAGTTAGCTACCTTTGTGGAGGTAGTTATATTTTGTGGATTGTTTATATACTTCGGATAGGTTGTGTAATATTCAGGGACTTCCGTGACTGTTTCTTATGTAAAATAATGTTTTAAATTATCGGGTTTTTACGCTTATGCTTTGGGAGTAGAGTAGGGAATATTATATTATATCGTTGCTGATGTGGTAATTATGTGGTATTGTGGATTAGTTTGAGGGTGTTACATTAAGCCATTAATTTATACTTTTAAGTATTTTTCTAATAAATTGTCGAATCTAGTCAAGTTGAAGTGTATTTATAACTTTACCAAGTAACTTGAACTCAAAAATAAAATACATGCTTGATCAAGCTGAAGTCGAGTTTCAAGCTTTGAGTTTTAATGTCAAGTTCAAGTCGAACTTGACAATATTCGAATCGATTGTGTTCGATTATACCCCTAAACTGAGCCGACTGGTATAATTAATTATATTACCGAACTATGAAGATGATAAAAAAAGTATGCAATCGTTGAATAAAAAATCTTTGATATATCACATAATTTTTTATGTAGATTTTTTGGTTCGTTTATTGTTTTGGTTATGTACAATTACTTGTTCATGACCAACGTCTTACGTGGATAACATTGATATTTTAGTTAACATGTAACATAATTCTTATATATTTTTATTGTAAATTAATATTTATAGATTATAAATAATAGAATGTATTTACTGTTTTAAAAATAATAATTGTATTTATTTTTTATTATTTATGGATAAAAAATAATAAAATGTATCTACTTTTCCAATAATAAATTATATTTAATTTTTATAATAATAAGTATTTATCGAATACTTTACACTTGATGGTATTCTTTATTTTATTTTATAGAATAAAATATATGGATACATAGTCTGAGGGCAGCCACGTGGATCTCATCTAAAGATTTACCACGATTGATGGTCACAAATTACAGTGGATGTGCCCGCATCTTAACCAATCTCAACCATCTCTGTTTTTGAGAGGCCTCTCTGTACGCAGAAAGATCACAAAGAAGCTGTTCCTTGTTTTCAAAAAGGAAATACCCACCAGGCTCACGTTATCAGTCCATACCCACTACCCGCTCACGTTAGCACCAGGTCCTTAATCAACTCGCAATGCCAATCCTTACCTTCTTATCCTGCGCACCTTCTCCGCCTTCTTCTCCAACAGGCCTAGGGTTTCTCTTTCTCTCTCTCTACTCCCAAATAAAATTCATCATTCTCTTTACAAACCTTCGTTCTCACACTTCTTATTATTCAGAGTGCCGCTTTCCAACTCCCTATGGACTCCGATCGCCATCCCAGGAACTCGTATAACTATTCGAATCTCTTCAATCTTGAGGTATATTATATATATGTATTCTTATAATAAACCATTTCTTTACTTTTCCAATTGAATTATGCCTTTAGTTTATTCAAATGTTGCTGTGGAGTTACTATAATGGAAGTCAGGTTTCCTGTGTGGTTTTTTATTTATGTTATTATCTTTTTTGAATTGTATTTGTAGTCTCTGACGAAATTTCAACTACCTCAAGGTGATGAGTTTGATTATTATGCCAATAGTAGTCAGGGTGAGAGCAGAGGTAGCCGAGGTAGGCACTTGGTTTCTCACTAGATTTTCGTTAGAAATACAATTACCAGTTAAGATTGATTGTTCCTTTTGGTACCCATTTGCCTGACACAGAAAACAAACGAAATTAGCTGTTGTATTAATTAATTATCTTGTATCTGGCGCTGATGGATTAAAGCTTGATAGAGTGTAGATCAAATGTGCATATTGACTTCAATGGTTTGGGTATCCACAGGTGGACCAATGATGGACCGAAGTAATGGAATGATGCCGGATAAGAGAAAGAGGCATAGCATGTATAGCAGTGACGAGGACCAGGACGGCAGCTATGATACATACTTCTCTGAGGAGCGATATAGAGCGATGCTTGGGGAGCATGTTCATAAGTACAAGAGAAGGCAGACAAGTAGCAACTTGCCAGCACCTGCTTCCACCCGAAATGGAATGTCTGGCTTGAAGAGTAGTCTTGGATCAAAGGACCATAAATTAGCAAATGGTCGTCCAGGAGGAGCAAACAAGATTGGAACAATACCTCAGAATATGGGGTACTATAAAGATGGAGATTTTGTCCCAGAATATGGCATGGATAGGTTTGTTTTGTTTGAAGTGTATGCGATTGCTATGATACTTGTGTCTAAGCTAGTTTCCTTATATGCAGATCAGTTCGAGAACCTGCTTATTTGGATATTGGGGATGGCATCACTTACAAGATTCCTCCAACTTATGACATGTTGGCTACCTCGTTAAACTTGCCTAGATTGTCAGATATCCAAGTCGAGGAGTTCTATCTTACAGGCACCCTTGATTTGGGATCGTTAGCTTCTATGATGTCTGCTGACAAAAGGCTTGGCCCCAGAAGTGGAGCAGGGATGAGTGAGCCTAAACCCCAGTATGAATCTCTTTGGGCAAGATTAAGTTCCCAAACACTGAGTAACTCCACCCAGAAGTTCAGTCTTAAAGTTAGTGATGCTGCATTGGAATCATATTCTGCTCCAGAAGGTGCAGCTGGTGGTTTTAGGCGTTCTATCATGTCCGAAGGTGGAGTTCTGCAGGTGCACTATGTGAAGGTGTTAGAGAAAGGTGACACATACGAGGTCTGTACATTGCATCTACTATCTAGATGCTGTCTTATGGTCCATTAGGATTTGCTAATGTTATCTTATTCACATGGTGATTGAGTTGTTTGATCTCCAGATTATTGAACGTAGTCTACCTAAGAAGCAAAAGGACAAGAAAGATCCATTTATGATTGAGAAAGAAGAGACGGAGAAAGTTGATAAGTATTGGGTGAACATGGTCAGAAAAGACATACCAAAACATCACAGGTTTTTTATCAACTTTCATAGAAAACAATTAACTGATGCGAAGAGGTTTTCTGAGACCTGTCAAAGAGAGGTAATAAGCTTATTAGTTTTTGACCGTTATTTATGATACTCATATTTTATCATACTTGCAAGCATTAGTTGTCAGATGTATTTTATTCGTTTGGCATGCTTAGATGGCATTCTTCCTTCCAGGTAAAGATGAAGGTGAGCAGATCGCTTAAGTTGATGAGGGGTGCTTCAATTCGTACAAGGAAACTGGCAAGAGATATGTTGGTGTTTTGGAAGAGAGTGGATAAAGAAATGGTAAGATTGTTGCACTTTAATCTGTTATTACTTAACTGCTGGCATGAATCTGATAAAGAAGGTCCAAAACTGTTTTTACTCCAAGAAGTTTTTTGTGTTACTCGTTACAAGGAAGTTCACTTGGTAGCTCTGCAGAATAAAAGCCAAAAGCTATGTTTATTTGATTATCTGTTCTGCTATTGTCCCTATTTATTTGGTTTCACATGATATGAAGTATTTTCTATAAAGTATCTCCGTGTATAGGCAAGCATTGTATTTGGAAAGAATAGATGGGTACTAACTTCGATGTGGGCACCATTATGAATCTTGATAGATATTTGGACCTGAATTTTCATCTCACATAGAAGATAAGCAGAACATAATGACGACATGTAAATGATTCTCACTATTACCCTGAATGATCTTTCAAGCCTTTTTATTGTCTTTATTAAAACTGTTCTAATACTTTTGCTGACTTGTAACCTTTTATGGACATCATAGTTAATTGGAATCTGGAAACAGGGGTTTAAGGCTTGAGCTCGGCTCATTTAATGGTATCCAAAGCTTGAGCTTCAGCACGGCTCATTTCGAGTTTTGTGTGTAATGCTTGAGCTCAGCTTGTTTATCATCGATAACTTTTTAGTTGTATTTAAATAGTACATCTTTTTTTATCATTCTAATTTTACTATTGTTATTTTTATTGTTTAATTTAATTATGTATTATATCGTTAATTTATTAATTATTATACATTACTATATATTTATATAAAGGCTGGATTAGGCTCGTGAGGCTAAATTAGCTTAATATGTGAATCTCGGGCTCAAGCTCATTTGTTAAAAGAGATCTAATTTTGGCTCGAGAGTCGAGCTTCAGTAGCTCGGTTACACCCCTAAATTGGAATTGAAGTTCTCTTTCATCTAATAGAAGAGGAAGAAATTGAATGTTTTTCTCTGTTCATTGACCTATAGCTGTTGGCTTAATAAGATAGTCGACTCTTCACATTGCATGCTAGCAACAAGCTTTTGTTTTTTAATAGTGATGTGTTGGCTCCACTATATAGCTAACTATTGATGAATCTTGATGTTGAATGCTTATAGAAGGATCAAGGATGCCCAATCAAGAACTTTTGTCTATTTTAGGATGCATGACATGTTGTCTACTCTTGATAAATCACCAACTACATCAAGTTGGTAATTAATATGAACTGCTGATTTGTCTTTGAATTTATTTCTTACGGACTTTGGTATGCATTTGCTGCTTATACCCCTTAATGAATACTTTATCAAATATTTTTTTTCCTTTTTTAGTATGTATATGCTTTTAAGTCATTCGATGCTTAATACTCGATTTATGCTGAATTGGGACTAGTTGAGCTAATACATACTCTACTTCTGAATGATTCTTGCAAATGGGTTTATCTAATCTGTTTCAGCTACAAATTGCATGTGTGTTAAGGTGTGCGAATATGTGTGTGAGTGTGTTCACTTTAACAACTTTGTGGATTTACGAGACGTTGAAGAAAACAAAATGCTGAATCTGTGTGACTCCATGTGAAGAGCAGAGTAGCCAAAGATGGAGATGAGAGAGTGAGAGATTGAGGTGGTGGTTGTCTGCTGAGGAGATGATGATGATGAATGTTCATTCATCATTCTCTATTTTAACTAAGGGGAAATAAGTTGATCAACACACCTTTTATAAAGGTCTGTGCATCGCACATGATGTTTTAATAGATGGGAGCTTAGATGTGCTTAGGGACTTGGTTCAGGAAAATTTATTCATTTAAGGACCAAAAGATGCAACAAGGATTCTTAACAAACCTGCACATGTTAAGTATTACTCCATCGACGATGTATTAGAGGAAACCATTTTATTAAATGTAATGCTGCTCTTTTGTAGTAAGTTTTTGCTTAGGGAACAATTCCATTTATATTCAATCTCTTCTTTCAGGCTGAGGTGAGGAAAAGAGAAGAAAAAGAAGCTGCAGAAGCTTTAAAGCGCGAACAGGAGCTTCGTGAAGCCAAGCGACAACAGCAGAGGCTGAATTTCTTATTGTCACAAACAGAACTCTATGGTCACTTCATGCAGAACAAGTCATCTTCCCAACCGCCTGGGACTTCAGTCGAGGAGGATAAAATGGATGACTCAGAAGTTGGTGAGAACGAAGAAGATCCTGAAGAGGCTGAAATGAAAATGGAGGCTCTGAAAGCAGCTCAAGATGCAGTTTCCAAGCAAAAAATGATTACAAGTGCATTTGATGATGAATGTTTGAGGTTACGTCAAGCTTCAGGCTCCGAGGATCCTGAACAACATGCTTCGGATGCTGGATCTAGCAACATAGATTTGTTGCACCCGTATGTTATTTTCTCCTTTCCCGTGTCTTCTTCCTTGCTTGCCTCCTTACAGGAGTTCATCTACTTATATGGGTATCTGTTAAATTCATTTAGCTCAACCATGCCAGTAGCGTCCTCAGTACAGACACCAGAGTTATTTAAAGGTTCTCTCAAAGAGTATCAGCTAAAAGGTCTCCAGTGGCTGGTAAATTGCTATGAGCAGGTAATAAAGCCGTCACAAGAGGACATTGAATTATTTTCTCACCCTCTTCGATACTGTTGTGTTGAGATGTTGACTTAGTTGTCTTAAAGGGTCTTAATGGCATTCTTGCTGACGAGATGGGCCTTGGGAAAACTATCCAAGCAATGGCATTCTTGGCTCATTTAGCAGAAGTAAGTAAACCACCTAAAATTATCTGATGTATACTGTTTAGTTCTAATAAAATGCAATGCTTATGCTTCTTTGCAGGAGAAAAATATATGGGGGCCATTTCTGGTTGTTGCACCTACTTCTGTCTTGAACAACTGGGCTGATGAAATTGGCCGCTTCTGCCCCGACTTAAAAACACTTCCTTATTGGGGCGGTATTCAGGAGCGGACGATACTTCGGAAAAACATCAATCCAAAGCGTCTTTATCGTAGGTACTCTTCTGTCACCAAGGTTCTTCATTTAAAAAAAAAATATTTTTATATGCTTTTCTTTGTGGATAAGTTATAATTGATGAACACAGTGGTTAAGGGTGAAGAATGCGTGATTGCTTGCCTCATTCTATATCTTTGTTATTGTAATGTGATCAGAAAAAGGCATGCACAGTGACATGGGTGCAAATGATTTCTGCATATTTGACTGCTTAACCAGAAGAGCTAATAGCCTTCTGCAGCATTGGAGTTTCTATGTATACTATTTTTATTTGAAGATTAATCAAAGACAGAAAGAGAATTAGGTTGAAGGACATGGATAAAAGAGGCACGGGCCTAATGAAAGTGTTAGTTAACAACACCGTCCAAGTCCCCATCAATACAGTTACGAACAAAAATAAAAAACTTTATCCTTTTGTTAGTTGCTGCTCTTGAATCTGTGAACAGGTGAACTGTACTTAAGAAAATGCAAAACCTCCAGGCGTTCCTATTAGTATATAAAACAGGATTGCTTTGTGGACATCCTGGTAACAAGAACTCAAAAACACACCATAAAGCCTTTGCACTATGCTTGCAAATGTCTCCCCCTTTGCATTGTCTGTCTCAAAACCTGCTAGCGATTATGATTTCTCTTAAAATTGCAAAGTGCTAATCAGAAAATGCTTACACCTTTATACTAGATTGTTTACCTCGAGTGAAAATAAAGATGCAAGTGAATTGCTACTGCAGTTTGATCGATTGTTTGTTTTTCTGGTTTATCGTCAGAGTGGTTGCTTTCCACATTTTCTTTTACATTATAAGCAAACCGACTAAACCACAACAAAATAGAACCAAGGGAAAATTTAATTACCGAACACTTTCTATGTTGTTTTTTAACCAGCAACCAAAGAATTAGTACGTGTGCACTCTGAAGGTAATAGAACAATGACACTATATGTTTCAGTTTTCACGAGTTTTTAAAATATTGTCAAGTTTCTTATGTGTTGATTAAAATGTCTCTTCTGGTTATGCCCAAGTCCTTGGATTTCAGATAGGCTGATTCACTTACTTTTTACTTGACAGGGATGCTGGATTTCACATTCTCATTACCAGCTATCAACTCCTAGTGTCGGATGAGAAGTATTTCAGGCGTGTGAAATGGCAGTATATGGTCTTGGATGAAGCTCAAGCAATCAAAAGTTCTACCAGGTAAGAAGACTTAGTCAGAAATCATCTGTCCAGGTGCGGCAGTGGCGGACCCAGATCTTTGGTCACTGGTGGCACAAATTTGATCTGTGTTTTCGATTTTAAAATTTTATTGATTAGATTGGTCCGGCCGGTTAACAATTAATAATGTCAACTGAAATTTGACAAAATTTGGGATTGAATAAGAATAATGGTATCAGTTTGGTGAAATGAACGAAAATTACAAGTAATAATAACTTATTGGGTATTTAATTTTAGGCTTTATATTATTAATTCGTTATTATTTTTATTTGTTACATTAAATTATATATAATTATACTACAAATTTATTTATTTGATTGAAGGTTATAATTTCATGATTAAATTATTCTAATAAATGTTCTGATATTTTTTATAAGCACGGTTGCACTTTAAAAAAACCACCGGTTGCACAAACAAAAAACCGCAAAAAATTACACTATAAGTTATTGGCGGAAGGACCGATGGCACGTGCCACCCCCGGCAACCACATAGGTCCGCCCCTGGTTGGCGGTTTCAAGTTTATGTGTTCCATAAAGTGTAAACTACTCCGTCCCAAATAGACACGGGTCTGTCAATATATAGTGATCGGTTATGTGTCCCAACACTCTTTAGTTTTTGTATGTTGGATCTCACTTTTAAAAGTAACAAGCCTGGAACAAACATACATGTGATGGTTTATTTAAAGGGATACATGCATGTACAATTATGCGATCATGGTGTGCTTTTTTGGCTTTCTTATGTATATGGTCACTCTTCTTTCTATTCTTCTGCAGCTATATATAAGTTCCATCTATGATTGAGGGTGTGCAATTATATCTCATTGTATATAGTTTAATTGTGCTGACAGTATAAGATGGAAGACACTACTCAGTTTTAATTGTCGAAATCGTTTGCTTCTCACTGGAACACCTATTCAGAACAACATGGCTGAATTGTGGGCTCTCCTTCATTTCATTATGCCTACTCTATTTGACAGCCATGAACAGTTTAACGAGTGGTTTTCTAAAGGGTAAGATATTAAGACTCGTATTCCCTTTATATTGAACTAAGAATTGCATACCTAATTCATGCTTTGCTGTGTACGCATCAGTATTGAAAACCACGCAGAACATGGTGGGACTTTGAACGAGCATCAACTGAGCAGATTGGTAAGTAATGACTACTTTCTTATTAATTTCTGATAACTACTTAACTAGTGAATTAGTAGGTTTGATTGCTGGTTCTTATATTCTATATTTGAGAGGATTGTATCCATGGGACATTAATATTATATTTAATAATTAGTGTTTGTTGTGCTTGTTTCTATTCCAAGATGAGAAGGGGATGCCAATTGGTAGAACAATGTCAATTAGTTTTGATCATCACAGTCTTTTGTTTAGTGTTATTATTATCATTATTTTTTTTTATTCATTCATTGTTGTGCTGGGTGTGGATTTTTCAGAGTGACAATAGTAGTTGGCTAGTTGCAGCTGAAGCACAGTTACTCTTTGTTGATAATGACATATCTGAATATTTTGGGAATATTTCTCATGCACACCTTGGTTTATTCCCATAATGTAGTTTTCTCAAATTACGGTAAGATGATATACTTGAACTTTGTTTATAGGAACTTTTCATGGATTATTAAGACGTGGCAGTATGGGACTGCGACACCCTGTTCGTAGGATTTTATTAGCACAGCCACATCCTTAGGCCCATAAAGCAAAACTATTGGCTCCATAATTGCTCCATGTGATTTCCGTTATGGATTTTTTGTACCATAGAATGGGCCAGATACGTTGTCTAGACCTGCAGAAACTATTACCCCTCATCGAGTCTAATGCAATCTATACTATATATAATAAGAAAACCACTTGGAGTTTCTAGACCATTAGATGGAAATAAATCAATGGTCCAATTAATGACAACTCATAATTATTTATGAAATGTCTCTTATACCCTTCACTAAAATAAATAATTACACCTATGCCATATATTAATTTTTAGAAGTTACCAAATTCAACTCATAATTATTTATGAAGTTACCAAATTCAACTCATTACATATATATGGATTATTAGGATTATATTTTTGTCTCCAATGGGTCAAATGAGTATATTATAAAAAATTAAATTACAATTGAAACTGGTTGAAAGTCACATAAAGCGTGTTCAAGTGCATGTAATATAATTTGCCAATAATAGACATGGATATTTTATGATGTTCAAGTCCTATCTGTATTAGTGACAATTAGTGCCACAAAAATGTGAAATTGACACATGACGTAAAATTATTGACAATTAGTGCCACAAAAATATCAAAATGATAAAAACAAACATTGTAAAATACAATTTTACAAGTAGGGTCTATTCGAAAAAAATTATTGTAATATTAATTAAGTAACTTAATTTAATTTACCCACGTGTCCGTGGGTCATAATCTAGTTTATATTACATTACCTTCATCCCAACTGTGTGTCTGGGTGTTGGGTGTGTACTCGTATGCATTTATTTTGGTGTACTTTATATTTTGTCCTTATGCACTAATACAACTACTAGTGTTGATCTTTATTCTGTAAGTTATTTGTCCCATAAAAAATACAGATGTTCAGTCCTGTGTTGCCTGATTCTCTAATAATCACCTCAAAATTGCTATCCAGGCTATATGACTTGAAAAATACAGTGCATGAGAAGATCACACACAAACTTGGTTTGGTCCAAGAATGACTTACGTCCACAGCCGCACTAGCGAGTGTATATTTCGGATTAGGTTTACAATTACATGGGATCATATATTTATAGGAAACCATGCTAAGATTTCGTAGCAGGACCCCATGCTAAGATTTCGTGGCGGCAGATAAGCCTTCGGCAATAATCAGTCTCCACAACTCAACAATGACCAGATTGTTGGTGCATTCGTTCACCAAGCTGGTCTTGGAGCAACCTAAAAGAAATTAATAACGGGGAAGAAAATGACAAACAATTAGGGACTTGCCATTATTAGACGATTCTAAAAGACTATGGATTTTGGCTCCAGTCAATACTTGAAATCATAGGATTTGGCATTCACATTTGTTTTTATGTCGATCTTCAGTGTCTTCATTGTGGTTTCATCTTTGTCCCCATTTATATTTGGTGCTCTTTGTGAATGTGAATGTGAAGGTGATGAATGAGGGAAGAGCTACTAGATTTTAGGGTATATTTTTATTTGCAGATATTTTGATGATTTTTTCTGTTGGCTAATGAAATATAGTAATTGGTATATAATGTAAATTCTACTGGTCAAACCACCCATAATTCAGTACTTGAAGGTTATATTTTTATATGTTAGAATATATCAAGTTGAAATTATACACCGTGTTGCGATTTGTAGGACTTCCACTTGCTAGTTACCTTAATTATGTAGCAGGTGATGCTACATCATACATATATAGGGAACCAATTATGAATACATATACATATATAATACTATATTATGTCGCATATATAGCATTTCAGTATGTCACATTCCAGATGAGGTACCAAGTTACCCATTCATCAAATGTGCATAATCAACGAAATGTATATTGCCATTGTACTTGTACCATGAATAGCACATATTGTTTGGTACTTCAGTTCTTTTATTTTTCATGAGGTCTTCAGTGAAGACTCTTCACCATACTTTTGGCCTTACATGTTTGTGGTTTTTTAATTTTACACCAGCATGCCATTTTGAAGCCTTTTATGTTGCGGCGTGTTAAGAAGGATGTGGTTTCCGAACTAACTAGGAAGACTGAAATTACAGTTCATTGCAAATTGAGTTCACGACAACAGGCTTTTTACCAAGCTATAAAGAACAAGATATCTCTTGCCGAGTTGTTTGATGGTAACCGTGGACAACTTAATGAGAAAAAATTTATGAACCTGATGAACATCGTCATCCAATTGAGAAAGGTTTTTTCTTTTTTCAAGGCACATTGATCAACATTTTATTTCCCTTGAGTATCATTTTCTATTTATGTTTGAGCCATCATTTTCTCTTCTATACCTTGTGATGGTAGGTTTGCAACCATCCAGAGTTATTTGAGAGAAACGAAGGAACTTCCTATTTCTATTTTGGAGATATACCGAATCCCCTTCTTCCACCTCCGTTTGGGGAACTGGAGGACATATATTATTCTGGGAGTAAAAACCCTATTACATACAAGGTACTTTACTGGAGTTATGTTGTTTAAATCTGGCATCCTTCACTCTTGGTCTAGAGTGTAAAGAACCTATAATCAATTGTGTCAATGACATGCTAAATGGCAATCAACCAAAATCATGTGCTTGGGCAATTGGGCATATTATGGAATCCAGTCAGAACAGTTTGTCTTCAAAGTTGATTTCACATACAGAATTAAGTTTTGAAGCGTTTTTGCATTCCGTTGAAGAACCAGCTATGCATGAAATCACTTTTAGTAAATTATCTCTTAATTTATGTGATGGCTCAAAAGTCAAAACCTATTGCCAGAGCTATGACTGTTTTTACCACTAAGTACCACATTGGATGAACATGTATTATAATTCTATGGTCTTCACATTGTGCAAATGCAAGTCTAAGATGTGCAGATGTTGTCTTCCTCTTCCTCCTCAAAAATTACTTATTCGGGTTGATCATAACTTCCAAGTACTGGCTCTTTTTCATCTATATGTTTTTTTATTGTTAGTCTTTTCGAATTGGTTCTCTATCTTAAACAATGGGATACCAAGGATGGCCCTGAGAACTACTTCGTGGAGAATGGGTTGATAAATTTTTGTCATGTCAAATATCTGTTTAGAAGTTCTCTACTCAATTGGCGAATATTATGATGAAAGGGTGACGAAAGTTATGACAATTGAGTGTGTTTGGACAATGCTATGTACGTTTTTATGGTGGTAATATTCGGGGACAAAAGGGAGAGAATCCAATGAGATCACAAATATGGTGAGAAGTGAGAACATCCATATATTGAACCATAATTGTCGATCAAACACTCAATTGTTGATTATTGATTCATGTTTAACATTGTTGATTTAAACTTTTTTAATTAAATCAAAGGTGAATCAGCGAAAAAGATCAACAAGAGAATTCATAAAATCAAGATTGCTGTTTCGTGAACCATCATTTGATTTGACTATTTTGCCCTTAAATGTGAATCATGAAACAATAACCTACAATTCAGTTTTCAGTTGACACTTATGATTCAATACTTGTTGGTTCTCATTTGATCCTAATTATATATTTACAGGTAGAGGTTTTGAATAAGAACCCAACTTCAATTGGGAACCGGTAAACCAATATAAAATTTCATTTTTTTTCATCCATTTTTTAATTTTTGATCAATTATACACCTTTATTGTTATTTTTTTTAAAAAACTCCTTTTTTGTTGATGCATGAAACACGAAATTTTATTTGTGCATAAGCTCGACGAGATTTTAGTGTTACCTTGCATATCATAGGAACTGTGTTTGACTGTTTGTTGGTGGTTCTATTGATCTGCTCACAGCTTGTTCACCCTACGTCGTAAACCATTTTTGCCATATAAAGATTTCATCAAGCCCATCCTCTCTAATGCACTTGCACGTCTTTATGGATTTGTTTTTTGTTCATCAGTTATTTTTCATTTCACTCTTAACTTATGTTCTATTTTATGAAATTCTCTCTCCAGAGGATTCCAACCCGAGATACTAATTCCTAATTTTGTTTACAGGTACCAAAATTAATATACCAAGATATTGTGCGTAATTCAAATGTCTTTTTATCAGGACGAGAGCATGGCATCACGAGAGAATCGTTTGAGAAACATTTTAACATATTCACCCCAGTAAATATTCATCAATCCATATTTATGCAAGACGAACATGGGCGTTCTACTAAAACTGAAACATTTGGAATTACTCGATTGATTGATCTGTCACCAGCAGAAGCATCATTCGTAGCAAATGCTTCTTTGATGGAGAGGTTATTGTTTTCTGTTGCAAGATGGGATTGGCGATTTTTTGATGGGATTGTGGACTTGATAATGGAAAGTGAAGATGATGATGTTGAGTATAATCATCTAGGAAAGGACAAAATACGAGCAGTAACTAGAATGTTACTAATGCCATCAAAGTCGGAAATAAATGTTCTTAGGCGGAAATTTGCAACAGGACCTGCGGATGCTCCGTTTGAGGCTTTGGTTCTCTCACATGAGGACAGACTTTCATCTAATATTCGACTGCTTCATTCAGCTTTTTCTTTCATTCCGCATATAAGGGCACCTCCTGTAAGTGTTACTAACGACTTACACACTCACATACACAATTTTTTCTTCTATTTTTCCCCGTTTCTATTTTACTATCTATTTAATTATATATCAAAGAACAAAATGTTATTCTTTCTATCCCTTGAAAGGGACATGCCACCTTTTCAGTTATGTTTTTGTCTCCCTTGGTTTTGCCTTCATGATTTGTATCTGTTGTGTTGAAAAGTTATTTATGTTATTGACATTGTTGCTTATGTGATTGCTAGATTGATGCAGACTGTCCAGATAGAGATTTTGCTTACAGAAAGGTTGAGGAGCTACATCATCCTTGGATTAAGAGGTCATTGCTCGGCTTTGCACGCACGTCTGACTGCAATGGACCAAAGAAACCAGATGGTGCGCCTCACCATTTGATACAGGAAATCGACAAGGAATTACCTGTTTTGCAACCTGCCCTGCAGCTCACTCACAAGATCTTTGGTTCATGTCCACCTATGCAGAGTTTTGATCCTGCAAAGATGCTAACAGTATGAACATCTACCGTCCCATTTACATGAATCTTTTTGCATGCTCGAAGACATCTGGATTACTCCATTCACTTTTGGTAGTATGCTAACTTGATTGACGACATTTATTCCTTAGGACTCTGGGAAACTTCAAACGTTGGATATACTCTTGAAGCGCTTGCGTGCAGGAAATCACCGTGTTCTCCTGTTTGCACAAATGACCAAGATGTTGAATATCATCGAGGTAAACTCCTTATGGTTTTAAAGGGTTATTTTTAAACATCCAAGATCTCTCTGAATTATCGTATGCTGCTTTTCATTTCTGCAGCTGTTTCATGGTGATCCTGTTATCTAGTGAAATGTTACTAGTTCTTTATTGGATTTGTCTGCCCTTTCATTGTATATTTAAAGATCTTTTCTTGATGGTTACTCTTACATGTGCATATAGGATTACATGAACTATAGGAAGTATAGATATTTGAGGCTTGATGGATCCTCTACGATAATGGACCGTCGGGATATGGTCAAAGACTTCCAACTAAGGTGAGTAAATTATATCATCCTTTATATTATTCTTTTCAATTGCTTCACTTACTGTTTTAAATCTCACAAAATTTATTGCAACAGTCCTTTTAAGGAAACTTTATCATTGTTTAAGTTTACCTCATCAAACAAACTATTAATCCTAAAGGTCTATCGTTTAATGATTGGACGGTTTGCCTGCAAACTTGATTTCACATGTCGTTGATTTGTCTTTTTTTTTTTTTATTTCAATTAAACTTGTCCTCCATGTATTACTGGCCATTTAGGAACATTCTTTAAATCACTATTCATTGAGCTTCTATACATTTCAGTTATTATTACATGGACTGTGGAGGAAGGTTGCTTTTAATTTCTGAGTTTCCCTCTGAAAGATATGAATGTGACTACTGACTTGGTTAATGCTTGTTTCCTTCTTGTAGGAGCGACATTTTTGTATTCTTGCTGAGCACAAGAGCTGGTGGTGTTGGGATCAATTTGACTGCTGCTGACACAGTCATATTTTATGAGAGTGATTGGAATCCAACACTGGATTTACAGGCGATGGATAGGGCTCATCGGTTGGGTCAGACTAAAGATGTTAGTTTTCTCTTAATTTATTTTTATTGCCTTTTTTTTTTTTCATAGTTCAGCCCATATCACAAATCTTTTAAGTTTCACAAACTCATTTGTGCTACAACTCAGATATATGGTATTCCTTGACTTCTAACTTCTAACTTTCTAAGTAACTTAGATTTTTTTTTCTTATTTAACCCATGACTTATTGAGGTATCTGTTTGACAAACTTCCAAGCAACTGATCATTGATGCAACTGAACTTGAATAAGAATTGGATAGTTCTGGTAGAATTCAAGTTTGTCATCACTATTTAGAGTTTTAATATCTCGAAATATTATACGGGGCTTTATTTCTGGTTAAAAATGTTGTACGAGACTTTATCTCTTTGTTGTATCTTCTTTTAATCTATATTTAGTATCATCTTTGCTTCACTTTCTCGACTTAATAACTGAGTCGCTCTGCTTTCATGATGTAGGTTACAGTGTATAGATTAATTTGCAAAGAGACCGTTGAAGAAAAGATCTTACACAGAGCTAGCCAGAAAAGTACTGTCCAGCAACTTGTCATGACCGGTGGTCACATACAGGGTGACATATTAGCTCCCGAGGATGTTATTTCATTATTGATTGATGATGCTCAAATGGAGCAAAAACTAAAAGAGATTCCAGCACAGGTATGCTCAACTTTTGTCCTCCATCAGAAATGATACATAATTTGAATGACAATCTTTTGTACATTTTCTTAAATATTTGATTTTTATTTCTAATAAATGGTGTCCTATAAGGTCCATTTTGTGATGACTGTCTGGGGCTTCCTGGTAAAATTTATCATTTGCTAAGCGTTTGTGGATTAGTGGGCATTTTTGTCTTTTGAGCACATCAGCTATAGAGACATGCTAGCCTATAAAGTTAGGACTTGTTTAACTTTAGAGCAATCTAAGCAACAACAGGATATAGTGTGTTTGATTATTTCTTAATGCGACTGCAAGGATGTTCTTAGCTAAACAATATTCAGAACAATTTAGCATAATATCTTATTATCATGCTCTTTGACTGCTTAAATTTAGGTTAAAGATCGACAAAAGAGAAAGGCTGGGACGAAAGCTATAAGGATAGATGCAGAAGGTGATGCACGTCTAGAAGATCTAACGGACCCTGAACCTCCAACTGATGCATACACAACATCTCCTGCTGAGAAACCAATGTCCAGTAAGAAGGTACGCAAATTTGTTTCCAATCATCAGAGACATTGATTTCACAAAAAGAAAATATGTTCCAACATTTCTATCATTATACCATATGTTTGTTATCTATTGACAACCTATTTATGCAGAGAAAAGCTATTTCCGACAAAGGAACTCCAAAACCAAGGCCTCAAAAAGGTCCAAAAAACCTTAATTTGACCTCCAATACAATGGAATCAGGCTCAGAATTTGATGATCGGCTGCCACACACCAACCTGCAACAGCAGATACCACAGAGAACCAAGAGACCAACAAAGAGTATAAATGAGAATCTTGAACCGGCATTTACACCTGCTTCAGTTGTGGCAGAAGACTAGGAAATGAATCCCAAATCCACATCTTTTATGTGATGTCACCGCTTCTTTGGAAGATGCTACCACACGAGGTACGGAAACATCTCAACTGAGAAGAGACATTTGACTGAGACTTGGCACATGATATGTTTGATTTGCCGGGTCTAAGTTTTGGGGTGAACAGGATGAGGAAGCAAAAGGAGATGACTTGGCTGCTTGGCTGAATTTTGTATGATAGTCTTGTACAGGTTATACGTTGGTTAATTGTTTTCATCCATCGAGCCCAGGTTTAATTGTAACGTAACTTGGAGTAAGACGTGATGGTTTAGTGTACATACGATTTAATAGGCTTGTTAAAAAAGAGATTTTCACAACGCTCTAAGCATTTGAAATACCATTGATAATTATATTTATGACTCGGAAGAAGATAATTTCTGTTTTCCATATTTCCTTATAATTGTTTGAATATCTGCTTCTGATGTACTTGGTGCTTCAATATATAACGTACTTTACAATTGTCCCTTTGTGTGTAACATACTTGTCTTTTGTATCCTGTTTGGTGTACAAAAAGTTTAGGAAACAAAAAGTGTGTATATATAATATGGTTGGGATATAGCATGAAGTTTAGGAAACAAAAAGTGTAAACTTATGGAATCGAAAAGGGATGTTTTTACCAAATAGGGGGTTATGCAGAATTTTTTTGGCGTTTTTCGCTAAATGACCAAAGCAAACATAAATAATAAAACATAAGACAGAACACTTACAGAAGCTAAGACTAAGGTGTTATTTGTTTTTTAAGATGTTAAACGTCTGAAGTCTGAAAATCACGTCTGAAATTAAGAGGATGCCTTAACATCTGAAATTAAGAGCCTCTTAATTTTAATTAAGGTGCTATTTGTTTTTTAAGAGGTTAAATGTCTGAAGTCTGAAAACCACATCTGAAATTAAGAGGTGGTCTTAAGATCTGAAATCTGAAATTAAGAGGTGGTTTTAAAATTGTTTGTTTCATAATATAAAACATCTGAAAAATATTACTTTAAAATATCAAATATAATTAATTATATATCATAATGGATTTATTTATAAAAATAAAATAAAATTATAATAATTAATATGACAAATATTTTTAAATTAGAATTAACTGAACTTATATTTTAATCAACACCTAAAAAAAAGATAATTAAAATTACTATAATAACTAATATAATAGATAGTTTTAGGGTTTGTAAACTAAAAATAAAAAAAAGAAACCTCTTAATTTTTTTCAGACCCAAACATTCCTCTTAAAATTAAGAGGTAAATTCAGAGGTTTTAACCTCTTAACTCTGAAACTAAACAAACAGTCTTAATTCATTCCAGATCTGAAATTTAGACTTCAGACCATTTTAAGAGGGTCTGAATGAAAAACAAACAAGACCTAAAACAACTCTCATCCTCTTAAAATTCAGAGGTTTCAACCTCTTAAGTCTGAAGCTAAACAAACAAACTTAATTTATTATAGAGCTGAACTTTAGACTTCAGAGGTTTTTAAGAGCCTCTTAATGGAAAACAAATGAGGCCTAAGATTTATCCACACAAGAAGGCAAGCAAAATATGAGAACTTAGAATTTTTTTGTTTTTGTTCCTATTTTTTGTTCTTTATTCATATGGTTGGATATGGTATGAAGTTTCGGAAACAAAATGTGTAGGCTTATGGAATCGAAAAAGTGATGTTTTTAGCAAGACATGGAGGATTAAAATGAAAGCTCTAAATTGATTAATGCTTGTGTGTTTCGAAGTACAACATATCTTCGTTTAAATAGACAATGAAAGAAGAAATGTACAGAACAAAATATAATAGAAAGAAAACAAGAAACGTAACGAATATTTCTATATTGTGGCTCAATTTTCTTGACTTTGTTAGTCACATTGGGACATTGGGTGATCATGCTTGTTCCATCATGTCCACTTTCTTTTGTTTTCAAATTAATCCCTATGAGTGTCAAGTATTGTAATATCTTCATCTTCACCTTCGTAAGGAATTTCATCATGCCCGCATTAAAGAAATTTTCTGGTTGTAATTTTTCCCTGCCTGAAATGATCAAATGTTCGTATAGACAGCTATAACAATTGTCATGGTGGATGAGCAGAAACCAAAGTTTTCTCCAAGAAATCTTTGTGAATTTGGTCATATATCAGATAAAGATGTTTATAAATTTTACCAACAATATGAGAATATGCCGGAATTTAATTGGAAAAATTATAGAATGTTTGGAAAAGGTCATTATGTTCAAGTTGCACACACACAAACACACATATATGAGATCATTACATAATCTAAATTTAGTGTAAAACTGTAAACCAATCTTGTCCATATATTAATCTATTGATCTTGATTAAGTAGATCAAAGGTGAAATAATGAAAAAAATTGGTATTGATAACTTATTAATTATTTAATGGTAAACTTAGAAAAGCTTGTCAATAACAAAAAATATCTTATTTCTTTAAATTAAATTATATTAATGTAACACCCTCTAACTAATCCACAATGCCACATAAATACCACGTCAGCAATGATATAATATAATAATCCCTATACTATTCACAATACATACATGCAGAAACCCGATAGTTTTAAAACTTTAATCACATAAATAAGTCACGGAAGTCCCTGAATATATTACCCACTATCCGAAGTACGCATAAACATTCCCAAAATATGACTACCTTTAGCACAGGCAGCTAGTTCCTTGATAAATGTCACAGTAACCCTACTTGGGTCCAGCAGGCCTACTAAATCTCTGATCACCTGAGACACACACACACACAACAACACACACTGGGTCAGCTAACGCTGGTGAGAATGCAAGGGTTAGTGTACGATTATAAAATTCAATAAATAAATATCTCGATAATAAAACGTTCAGCGTTCTCTACTGAACAAGTATATGAGATCCCACAAGATAGCTCAATAGGTACTCAACTCGTGTGGATAAATCCACGTACCCAAATCCCTAGACCGCACAAAGCAGCCGTCAGGAACCCAAAAGGGAATTGGGAGCGACCCAACCCCTGCCCAGCCGTACGGTTTAATAATCTCGAAAGCTCAAGTGTCTCAAATCTCATATCACAAAACACGGTTCTCAATTAAAACACAGTAATACATGCATGATAATATCTCAATAAAAACTCGTAAGAAAACTCATGATATCTCGTAAAAACTCAGTAAAAGATCATGCAAGTATTAATAAATAATCGTACAATTATCTCAATAAAAACATGCAAACTCACCTGCCCTGGAGTCTCACTACTCGGTCTCAGTTCCCTGCCCTTTCCCTACCCTGTCAATTCGAGACCCTGGAATCACAACACAATGATTCAATATCACAATCACAACTCAATGACTCAATCACAACCCGACAGCTCTATACACGATTTCTCAATAACTCAACAACTCTAACACAATACTCAGATAACTCGCTCAAACCCAGATACCCAACTACCAAACTACACAACCCGAATACTCGAACACAAGATCCCAACCAACTCACACAATCCCAGATACCCAAAAGACGCATTCTCAATATCACAATCTCAACCCAACAGCTTTATATACAATTCTCAATAACTCACGAGACCCTAAAGACCCAAACATATGATCCACAGAACCCGAAAACCTGACCCGAAACCCTAGCCGCATCGCGGCCGAACTCAACCAATCGCGGCCGCACTGACCCTATCGCGGTCGCGGCCGCGCTGACCTCAAACTCGGCCGAGCTCACATCGCGGTCCGAGCTCGGGCTCAAACCGCCTGCGATCATCTCAAGAACATCGCGGCCCGCGATCAAGGGATCGCGGTCGCGCTCACGGACGAACAGTAGCAGATATGCTCTGTTTCTGCACAGCCAGGGGAATTCTCCCCAACTTAATTCTCAGCTCGATTTTAAGCAGTTAATTCATCTCCAATTCACCCAGAAACATAAATAAACACAATTCCTTCAATTATATGCTACTAACAACAATTAAATCACGAATTCAATCCCAAATCTTACCTAAACTCAAAGGTGGAGAAGATGACAAAATCAGAGGCTTTAATCACGAATTTGTAGCTTAAATCTCTTGTTTGCAGAAGCTGGAATTCAATCACATACATATACACTCTCAAGGTTAGCTCTGGCTTTTTGAAATGAATTGAAGAACCAAAGGAACAAGCTATATATACGTTTTGGGTTTAACTCGGTCCGATACCCAAAAATCCGATCCCGATACTCAAAATACAAATTTATATCCCCGGGTCTCAATTTAACTAATAATTCCCAAAATTATAATCTTTTATTAAAACTTAATCCCGACACCCGGTTAACCCAAAATCTCATCACGTGACACTTCCACGTAAAACTCAATAATTGGCTCAACTCATTTATAATATTATAATCAACTCAATCACATAATTCCACGTCCCCGTCCCAAAAGTGGGATGTTACAATTAACATGATTAATTTTTAGATCAAAAAAATTATACAATAAAAACGAGAATCTTTTACTTTTTAAAACGAGAACGATCATGATATATTTATTTCGAAATAATTTTACGTGTTTATTTTTTGTAAAAAAAGTTACCTAGATGAATATTCAATATATCATATCAAGAATATTCAACGTTTAGGTAACACTATATATCATATATTCAACACTGCTTATTAGATTCGTAAACTATTGTGTTTCATATAAATATACATTTACACACACACACACACACACACACACACACACACACACACACACATATATATATATATATATATATATATATAGAATATGGTTCGTGTGAGTACCTAAAAAATGCAGAGTACCGTGAGTACCTGTGAACACACGGGTTTAAGATGTGAACATGCTCCGAAAAAAAGTTTTTTTTTTAAAAAAAAAATTTTCAAATTCATTTAGATACAAATAATATAAGCATATTTGTAAAAGAATTACGCGCATTCACACTTCTTAGCCTTTTAAAAGTCATGTGAACGTGAAAAAATTCATGTGAACATGCTTAGCTGTGAACATACGTTCACAACAGTGCAGTTCATGTGAACTTGCACGTTTCACATAGTTATAGTGTGTGTTTATGTGTGATTTTTTGCAAGTAGTCTTATATTATTAATTTAAACATGATTATGAAAAAAAAATTTAAAAAAAAATAATTTTAAGCGAGGTACCTCCGGTACTCCGCAAAACTAGTGGTACTCATTTGAACCCAAATCTATATATATATATATATATATATATATATATATATATATATATATATATATATATATATATATATATATAGATGGGTTCAAATGAGTACAACTAGTTTTGCGGAGTACCGGAGGTACCTCGCTTAAAATTATTATATATATATATATATATATATATATATATATATATATATATATATATATATATATTCAAGATCAATCGGTTACCATATCAGACTGAGATACCACATTACCATATATAGCCAATCATTTATCAATAAAATCGTTAAATAAAATATAAAATTTGTTTATAATTCTTTTTCACATTAATTAGTGTTGGTGTTAAATTGGTATTGAAAATTTTAAATTAGAATCAAAGATTCTATGTATCTCATGAAAATCTTCATTTCAGTTATTATCATTCTTTACACTCATACTGAACATGTGCAATGATGCACACCATAAATATTGGTTTATCAACAAAATGAAACCCATCGACTACACACACCATAAACCATGATTGAACATGTTCAATACTGGCAATATTGGTTTATCACCAAAAGGGTTAACAACGACTAAAAATACAATAAACCCTGATTGCACACGTTAAATAACGTGTGTATGAAACTGAACTTTCACGAACGGTTTGATGAAAATAATAAATACTTTTATTTGACACCTCCGGTTGAACATGTTCACTAAAACCCATTGTCAAATCCGATTGAACATGTTCACTAAAACCCATTTTGAAATTTATTAATGATATTGTTATGTAAGTAAATCCCTATAATTAAAGTATTTATTAATTCATTAGTTGTCATCTATTAACCAACTGACTATATTACCCTTTTTAACTTATTACCAAACATGAGCGAGCTCCGGTTCCCCAGTCTAACATGACACCCCATTGATACCGACCCTATATATATATATAGGTTCAATGGAAAACCAACATGTATCGAAAATTTTTGGAAAACCTCCATGCACCACCACAAATTGATCACAATTACCACGTGATACATCCAATTCCCCACGTGATGCATCAAATTCCAGCGTGATGCATCGACTTTCTGCTTGATGCATCACCTGATCCAGTGGCTATAAAGTGGTTCCCGGGTTTTTCGATGCATATATGTTTTCCATTAAACCCACCCATATATATATATATATATATATATATATATATATATATATATATATATATATATATATATATATATATATATATATATATATATATATATATATATATATATATATAACACTGAATTCATCATTCAAGATTTTGTAATAATATTTGATGTTTATATTTATATAGATAGATCGAACTGGTCATTATATATGCGATAGCGACATATTTAATGTCAAAGTAACACTATAAATGTAACACCCCAATTAATTAAGAGGTAATTAAATATCTATAATAGCGTTCGATTATTATAATTATGGAATAATGAGAATTTATTTGTTGAGTGTCAAATAAACCATAACGTTGAAAGTAGTACTTATAAATTATGTCTAATGATAATTAATGTTGAAACTAGCAATATACTTAATAATTTGAAAAGATGATTACTCAATATCATAGTGATATATTATGGTTGGTACATTGATAATAAGAGTTGATCATAATGATGATTAACTATGTATTATAAAAAATGGGTAGTAACTTTGTAATTGAAAAATTAAAAAAAAGGTAGTAAAGGGGTTGTATATTACTTCTAAAAAGAATCATTAGAAAATGATTTAAAAGTAAATAAACCTTTTAGTGATTCCATTAATACGTGGGAAAGCTTAAGTTGTTTAATTTAGCACGGATCTAAAGGTATCAAAGTCAAATTTCTTGTACGGCTGGAGGGGGCTAAATAATAGTTGACTTTTATTTACAAGTCAACCATAGTTGGAGTCGTCCACTTTTTCTTTATGGTAACCATTAAACCAACCGTGTTAGACGATATGGTTTGGGTTGCAAAACCATACATAAGTTCGTATTTTATTTTGCTTTGAATATTAACAAAATAACCTGTCTTTTGAAAATTATAAAGATACAAATTGGGTTTTTGATAAACAATAAATGTAACAATCTCTTTTATAAAAATAAAAGTTAAGAAGGAATCGATATCATGTTTATGACAACTAGTCAACTTATATTATCCCACCAATAACATGTCAATGTCCTTGAATATTAAGTTATGGATTACCAATAAGTCCACATTATGATTTCAGCTTAATTAATTCATAAAATAAGATTGGTCTATTGTTTTGATATAAAGATGTTACAAATGATTTTAAAAGGTGTTTGATACGTATAACTGTAGAGAATGAAATTTGTTAAGTTTACATTAATTTTAAACACTGATGGTTTACACATAATATAAGATTGATATAAATAATAAAAGAAAATTTATAAAATTTGCATCCTTTGCATATTTTTTATTCTCTCCATTTACATATAAGAAAATGAGATAAATGAAAATTATACTAAACTTAATTTTTTATTTTCTTTCATTGAGAATCAACATTCGCATTATATGATTGAAAAACTTCTAAACATAGTCAATTTATTCTCTACAGTTACACGTATAAAACACCCCTTAGAGTTTAGCTTTTCGAGATACGATTAATTAGACACTCTACTCATATATCTCTTAAGATGCTGATTGTTCAATATAAATACAATAAGAAGCTAAGAGCAAAGGGTATACCCTTTCCCGATGGATAGGAAGGGCTTCATCTCAGCCTTCACCCTGTTAGGCGCACCACCCCCTACATTGGCTTTTCCATCCCACTAGGGGTGAGCTAGGTACCGAAACCGAATTAAGAGTTGTGAAAATACCAAATACCGAACTAATTAATTTTATATGGTATCAGTTCGGTTTCGGGACTGGGACCGGATTTTCGGTGCCAATCTTGTATTGGGACCTAATTATGAAAATGTACCAAATACTGAACATAGATTACAAAATATTGCACCCGAATACCGAATTTTGAATTTTGAATTCCGAACACCGAACACCTGTATATGAATCACATAGAGACTTTCAAACACACACGACACTCTGCATATACATATGTAAATATATATGTCTACTGCTGATTTATTTTCTATTCTAAGCCCATTGCACATTCCAGATGCTTCCACTGAATAATACAAATACCAAAAAAGAAATCAACTTACTAGCATAACCTTACACCTAATAATCAATCTCTTACCAGTACTGTACAAAAGAAACATTTATAAGGAGTGACCATTACCGGGGCTTCGATTTGGTTCGGGATACATATGCCAAATCACGGCGGTACCAAATATCCAATTGAACATATATATTCGGTTCGGGATATTCTGGATAAATATGGTACCGAAAACCGATTTTAAGTAATTCAAAACCCGAGTACCGGATCAAATATATAAATTTGGTACCGGTCGGTACCGGTCCGGGTTCGAGAAATCGGCTCCGTCGCTCACCCCTACATCCCACATTGACTTCCCCCTCTCTCTTCCTTCGTATCAATTTTTCTCTTATTTTTATGGGTTAAGGAGTATTCAGATAGAAAGATGGAGGCTATAGAGAGAGAATATGACGTGACACTAACGTTGTCAGAATGATAAAATTTGAAAGGGAAAAGTATATCCCTCACCCTACCTAATAGAACAAGTTCAAGTGATAATTTTTCAACAATCTCCAATACATCAAGGTTATCGAAAAAACCATACCCTAATAAGATCCAATTCATGAGTATATCATTGGTTTCATTTGGGATAGAAAGATGGAGATTATCGAAAAAAAACCCTACGAACTTTCATGAATTTATTGATTAAGTCACTGTACCTTTTTTCCAAGTGTTTAAGTCTCTAGACAATTTTTGTCTTATTCAAAACTATATATTTGACATGTTTATCAGGTCACTAACCGGTAAACGTTACAGTGACCTAAGCAATGAAAAAAAGTCCAATGACTAATCGTGAAAATAGGAAAAGAAAATTGGTTTTTTTAAATAATAAACTATTTGAGAAACTAATTATTTTGCTTGTTAAGCCGGTAGCAGTTTAAAAATATATAGTTTTGATCAAGACAAACTTTGTTTAGAGAAAATACAAAACTAAATCCAAACCCAAATAAATGAAAATACAAAACTAAATCCTGTTGACTTTTGAATTAATCTTTACTTTATGCACATGGTCAAATCACCCCATAATTATTTAGACAATCTATTTGTTAATTTATTATCTTTATTCACCAACGCATTAAATTCGAAATATTATTATATATCATATATGACTGACTATGAGTCTATGATTGATTCTTCGTCTTTTGCGTTGATGCTTCATTTCACATGCTTAAGGATTGATTGATCCTTCTGATGTAATAATATAAGAAGGATAGTATACGGGTTAGTGATGTGTACGTGATCGTAATATTAGATTATTGTGTTAAATAATAGAAATTAAATCAAATTTTTATATGGTACCATAAATTCAAGCATCTTGTAGAAAGTCAATCAAATCCTAATAATTAGCAACTTGATGGAAATATTGAATGAATGCTAAAAAGAATGTGGCAAGTGGATTATAGAATAATAAACGTATCACATTTCCAAAGGAGACAAATACGCGTTGAAAGGCAAGAAACAATTTTTGGCATTAATGGACGCATTCAAAAATATTTGTGTAATCAACTTGGTCATCCGATAGATATCATTAACAAAAAATATACGAAAATTTATTTTATTAGTGATTAAATAACAAAAATTGAATTTGTCATTTCTAATCATTTGTAAAAAAAAAGATTCTAATGCTTCTTAACATATAGTAGTAGCTGGTACTAAGTATCATATCATATCTTTATCCTTTTGAACACAATAATTTTTTTTTTTTAATTTTTATTTCATAACCCAAAGTTAGCCTTCATAATGAAGGTTAAAGAAATTAAAATTAAAATTTTACTTTGTTTAGTTGGATGGGTCAATGGGTCATGAAGATAACACTAAGATGTGTGCTGTATATGTTTTTGATTTGTTTCTTAATGGACGGATATAATCAGAAAGTAGAAAACTGAAGTATTTTTCCGGTTTCTTTTTGTGGTAGAAGGCCATGAGTGGTGGTGCAAGAGGAGGAGTCGAATTTGTGATCCATCGATCATCACTTGTACATATGGTTAGATACGTGTAAATTTATAATGTTTTTGAGAAGATCCGATAATTGATCTTGAAAAGTGACTATTGAGAAGTGATGTTCGCGTTAGACTAGACTAAGGTGTTATCTGTTTTTTTAAGAGGTTGATGTCTGCGGACCTAGCTGTAGAAAACTGCGGTCAGAAGTGATGACCTAAAGGTTTGCAGACGCGGGAAGACGAAAAAATAACAAACGTACTTTTATATAAAACATCTTCTCTTGTCGCAGATATAAGAAGTTCGAAGATTTTCTAAGAAAAAACAAACAATGCCTAATTTAGACCACGTTTGATTGTAAGAAAATGTTATAATAATAATTGTTAAAAGAGAATTATATGAAAAATTATCAAAATAAAAGGGCTAAATAAAAGATAACACTAAGATGAAGGTGTATTATGAAAAATTTAAAATTAAAATTTTTTAAAAAAAAAGAAAAAAGAAAAAAATATCATTGGTCGATTCCATTACGTAATTGTATGTATATATAATATCGAGCTAATATTTTTATTATTAAAACGAGATATTAGTTTTAAATTGATAAAAAAAACCCCACACGTTGTATATTATTTTGAAACCTAACAATAATAAGCTAAATACAATTAAATGGTGTGAAAAGTGCAATTCACTTATATGACAAAATAGAAGTTAAGATGAATAATAGAAAAAATATAAAAAATAATTAGATGAAAAAATATTTATAATAAATTAATAATTTAAATATGAAAACAACCGATCGTCAAAAATATCAACTTCCTTTCCAGATTATATATACTTCAAAGTGACAATAACACTTTTTCACAAAAACACACATTTCTTGCTTTCCTTCTCTTGAAAAAGAAAAATAAAGAAATCATGTCTGGATACCCCCATAACCCATCCGGCTACGGTGCTCCACCGACCTCGCAACCGTACTCCTCCGCCCCTTACGGCGCCCCAGCACAACCCTACGGTGCCCCAGCCCAACCTTACGGCGCACCTGCGCAGCCCTATGGAGCCGCACAGCCCAACCCTTACGCACCCGTAGCCAGTCCATATGGCGCACCCGCGCCCTCAGCCCCTTACGGTGCACATCCAGAAACTAAACCACCAAAAGACCACAACAAACCCCCAAAGGACCACTACGGTGCTCCACAACCCGGTGGTGGCTATCCGCCGGCACCAGGGGCATACGGCAGCCCGTTTGCGGCACTTCTGCCGTCGACGTTCCCGCCGGGGACAGATCCGAACGTGGTGGCATGTTTCCAGGTCGCCGATCAGGACGGAAGTGGAATTATTGATGATAAGGAATTGCAAAGGGCGTTATCTTCGTATAATCAGAGTTTCAGCATGCGTACCGTTCATCTTCTTATGTATCTCTTCACCAACACCAACGCCAGAAAGATCGGTAACTCCCTCTCTTTCTCTCTAGAATTTCACTTTCTTTCTCACACAGTTACACACACTGATTTCGCTGGACCTGTTCGACGCCGATTGAATTTGGGGTGAAACGTGTCATCCGCCGCGTATGTTAGTACATTGTAGTCTTGTAGGTGACGTAAGCAAAAACGAGTAGGACGAGGCCCCACCCACTGTGTAGTTCCACGTGGACAGTGTGGGTCCGGTATTAGATGAACGACTTCACTACAAAGGTGATGGTGACGTGTTTTGCGTGTGGCCCCACAATCCGATCTTTATCTGAAACTTGAAACCTATGGGCTATGAATTGGTCCACGCGGTTCGGTCCAAACGAATTCAATTGGTTTGGTTCGGTTCGGTTTGTAAACTTTTGAAACCGACTTATTTGGTTCTGCATTGCATTCAGAGTTCCAAACTAATATTAAATTTGTGAATTTAATGTTTAAATTTATGAATATAAATCTCACATTTTTAAGATGAGACAGTGTTATTTATAAAACATTTAAGAGTAATAACGTTATTTTTATAATTTATTGATGAGTTTTGCAATTGATTTGTGGTTATTGTTCATGGTATCAGGACCCAAGGAATTCACTCAAGTTTTCTACAGTTTACAAAACTGGAGGGTGAGTCTTGACATTCTTTCGTTCCAAGCCGAGGCTCGTTGTCGATAACTTGCGCTAACATTGTGTTTCCTATTAATGTTTTGTCAGGCAAATTTTGAGAAATTCGATAGAGATCGTAGTGGCAAGATTGATGCGAATGAACTGAGAGAGGCCCTCATGAGCCTTGGATTTGCGGTTTCACCTGTGGTTTTGGATTTGCTGGTGTCCAAGTTCGACAAGACTGGTGGGAAAAACAGGGCTATCGAATATGACAACTTCATCGAGTATGTCTTGATAAACCATCATTTGTTATAATCCTTATTATAAGTTTCGCTTTGTTTGCTTAATCGTCTCTAACCATGTCCCTGTTTGGTGCTCTTTCGTTTCAGGTGCTGCTTGACTGTTAAGGTATGTAACCAACTTTGTGAAAAACAACATTTTGTTTAGTAATTTATGCAGCCACAAAGTTTTCTCTTAATCGAATCGAGCCAACTTGAGATCTGCTCTGAAAATATTTGAAATTGAGATGATACAAGTTGAGTCGAGCTTGAGTGGTTTGTTGAGCGAAAATCAATTATCTTGTCTGATGATGGCAGATTGCAGAATGAAATGTAATGTGTTTAACGGTGGGTGTTTTCAGGGGCTAACGGAGAAATTCAAGGAGAAGGACACAAATTACTCAGGGTCTGCAACGTTTACGTATGAAGCGTTCATGTTGACTGTCTTGCCATTCCTCATTGCTTAGGGTTTGCATCATATAATATACTCTGTTTTTCCTGTTCATGAGGAGGAAAGATCTGTTTCCTTGGATGCATTTTGCCTTTATCTAATCAACTTTGCTTGGTTTCTTGTATTTCTTTTCTGCTTCTTGTTTTTTTTTAAAAAAAAATAAAATTTCACTTCTTAATGTTCGATGTAAAGAGTATACTATTTGTTAAAATTGTGGAAGGTTGTAGGTTTGTTCGTCTACGAACGTGTTAGTCTCTTTCAATAGATCTGTGATTACTCGGTTAATAATCCTCGTTTAGATCTTCGAAGTAGACAATGGAGATATGTATGGTTTAGACTTAGGATATTGAAAACCTTTGATAAAACAGGTAACCGAGTTTTGACAGTTTGTTCAAAGTTCATTCCAAATCGGTTGGATAATTGGGTTTGGACCAATTTTTTTTTGTTTTAGTTGCTTTTTGTACACACAAAAAAGGTTAAAAGATATTTATGTTGATACAGTAGTTCTTAATAACATGAAGTTGAATAAATTTATAATCAAAATAAAATAAAATACACAGTTTACTTTTTTTTAAAGGTCAAAAAACGATACTTGTTAAATATGTTTATATTATCAATTTGGACACTTAAGTCTTAACCAACAAACCATATGATTAGTGAGTGATGATTTAAACTTCAAAGCAACCCTAATCGTCAAATCGAGAGAGAGAGAGATATCATGAAGACAATTGTTATTAACAATTATACTAATTTCAAACTTCATTACGAACAGTGAAGCTAGCTGCCAGGCAGCTGAAGCAGGCAGATAAGCAGCTGACTTATTTTATTACTTTATATATTTTATACAACATTTATGTTTTTCTGTGATAACTTTTGATATATTGTATTTTATTAAAATTTGAATATATCATTACGATCGCATTATTTTTGTCTACATTCCGATATAAAATTTATCGTCGTCGGGACAGTTAAGCAAGCTGCCAGGCAGCTCAAGCAGGCAGGTAAGCAGCTAAATTATTTTATTATTATATATATATTATATGTCATTTCTATTTTTCTGTGATAACTTTTGATATATTGTATTCTATTAAAATTTGAGTATATCATTACAATTGCATTATTTTTGTCTACATTCTGATATAAAATTTATCGTTAGGCAGGCATGCAGCTGCCTAAATATTTTAATTTATATGTAATATATAATTATTTTGTTGTTCTATTGAAACGTTTGATGTATTGTATTTATAAAAAGTCAAATATATCATTATGATCACTTTTCTTTTACTACATTTTAACATAAAATTGTATTTCGTCTCAGGCTATTTTAAAATGACAAAATTTTAATTATTTATCTACATTCTAACTGGCCGGCTTACAAACGACAAATGTTATTTTATTTATTTTAAGTAATATATTTATAAAAATATAACTTATGATCCCGCTTCAACGCGCGGGTAAAACTATATTTAAAATGAAAAATATATATTGTTTGGTTATGATCCCGCTGCAACGTGCGGGTAAAACTAACTCGTTGTTACTAAACAATAATGTCTCAAGTTTAATCCGACGACTTTCTTTACCAGTCAACAGTGCTTATGTACAAGAAAGGGTCATGCAAGGGACCTCCTTGAAAAGATCAACTGTTTGTTTATGTTTAGATTTAAAAGGTTTAAACTTTTAAATTTACCTCTTAAAGTTAAGATGAAGAATTTAGTCTAAAAAAAATTTAAGGGTTTTTTCTTTATTTTTAGTTTACAACCCTAATTTCATATCCTCCAAACAAACAATCTTAAGATCACATCTTAATTTCAGATTTCAAATATTAAGAACACATTTTAATTTCAGATATGGTTTTCAGACTTCGGACATTTAACCTCTTAAAAAACAAATAACACCCAAGATTGTCAGACATAATAAAAATGTAATTATTTAATAAAAGACTATTATTAAACCATATGAAACAAATAGGATAAATTATGCAAAAAAAAACTTGAAAGTATAAAAGTTTTTCGATTAAGTCTCATTTTCATTATTTTTCCTGATAAATTCATAAAACAATTAAAACTCATAAATTCAGTCTAAAGGTAACTTGTTATTGTGCTTAATCTATTTTGTAAAAAACATCAAAGTATAAAACCTTTTCGATTAAGTCCCTCATTCATTTTGTAATAATAATAATAATTATTATAAATTATTATTATTACTGATATTTTTTAGTTACATTAAAATTATTTATTTATGATTTTAAAATTTTCGTAACATTCAAAATTACTTTGGATTATTTATTTATTTTTATATTATAATTATCTCCGAGTATATAAAACTGCAACTCATTTCATTTATCCAAACGAAAATTGCTACAACTAATTATTTACGATAAAAAAAAAAAAACAAACCCTTAAAATCGCTACAACTTTTTCCATTTTATTTTTTCCGATAAGATTATTGTAATTTTTTTAATATTTCCGAACGAAAAAACTATGAACAATAAATTCTCAATTTTTACCAACGGAACAAAATGGCAATCCATTACGTTTTTCTGAACGAAAATTGCTACAACTATATTTTTATGATTGGAAAATGAAATTGGAAGGCATCATGTTTTTAAAAGTTTGAATAAAAAAACAAAAAAACATAATGATTTATTTTATTTTATCAAAAAGTTAAAAATCAAAAGATTTCATAAAATAATCATGAATAAACAATGATATATCATATAATTGTAATATAAACATAAATAAATATCCAAAGTAAATAAAAAGGTAATTTTAATTATTAAGAAATAAAAAGCGTAAATATTTAATTTTGTTGTAATTAAAAGATTAATAATAACAACAACAACAACAATAAAATTAGTGTGATACTTAATCGAATAAGTTTTATAATTTGATAGTTTTTTGCAAAATAAGTTTCATGTTAACATGTTATAATTGGTTAACAGATGAATATAAGGCGGCGTTTAGATTGTTGGAATGTTAAATGACAATATTAGAAAATGATAGGATTTTGATATGATAAGATTTGAAAATGATAGAACCAAAAAATGAAAGAATTATAGAAAACTTAGTTTAAGGGAATATATAATAATTGGGATAGAAGGAGGATGATGAAAAGAGGAGGTTGGGGGAATACTAAATGCTAAATGAAATTAGATTTCTCCATTTGTTTTCAACCAAACATGATGTATAAGGATTTTGAAATCCAAATCTTAAATGGAGGTTTTAAATCCTTCAAACCAAACGCACCCCAAAAGATTTAAATAGTTTGCAGACTTATTATGAAAAGAAATAAAATGAAAAATTAATAGAAAAGTTTTTATATTTTGTTGATTTTTTGCATCATTTTACCAAACAAATATGAACCAATCTTGAATTATAAATGGTCCTAAACTCCTAATCACTCGGTGATTATCAATTTACCAGTGTCAAAAAATTATTGGGGTGACTCTGCCTTCACTAAATTTCCGACTTTGGTTCGTGGCTTTGCTTGAGAGATGGCAGCATCAAATGATCTTCAGGAAACCCTAAAACCCTTTCATCAAAGAGCTTCTGAGGCAGAGGTTAGCCACAATCTCTTCATATTTATTCGTTAATAATGTTCATCGTCTTAATAATTATGGATATTCATGAGGGTAATCAGATTTCCTCCATCATAAATTCACACAAAGTTTCAAATTTTGTTATGGACTCTTAATTTGTGTGTGGTACAACCATGGAAGGTCTTGATCTATACAGGAAGGAATGCCTCCATATTCGATTACCTCTTTTAGGGTTTAGGGTTGGTTCATTTTAGTTTATTTCATATCGCAATGTTATCATATATATTTTCCCTTCTGTCTAGCATAACAAAAAAACTGAATGTTTTCTGGAACAAGTTAAAATTATGCTTACAAGTTTTTGGTTCATGGATGTAGCATTGTAGCTCTCAGATTTCTTTGATGATTATGTCTTTCTCTCCATCATGGTAAATCCATCTTTATGAAATGTGATTGCAATAATTGAGATTGTGGAGGTACAACCAATTTTTATTTGGACTGCTACTACAGTCTACCGATCTTACCCAACTAGGATATTGTGACTGGCATAGGTGCCATGACTGGTTTAATTTTTCGTGCATGTGAGGGTGATTCATTGGACTTGAGAGATTTCTTGATTGATATTGAGGTGAGAAATAGACAAACGTTGAACTAGAAGCAGCTTAATGAAGGTGATTGAGGATTAAAACATCTGTTATGCTAAGGATGCAATAAGCTAAAACAGGTAAGGGGGGGGGGGGGGTGGTTTACATATATTCTATTCTTCAACCGCTTCACCAAGTTTCTATCTTTATGGGTCTTACACAGGGCCTGGTGGCTCATTAATATGTGTGAGACACTATCTTGGGGAAAGTTCAACTCATAGTTGTCAATAGAGACGATAGCGGTCGCTATAGAAAATAACGTAGCATAGCGGCTATCATCCGCTATTATGTGTTTCGCGGTCCGCCATTAACTTTTTTTTTTTTATTTAAATATACATATATATTATATATATATATATATATATATATATATATATATATATATATATATATATATATATATATATATACATAAAAGACTTGTTTACAAGATTTAGATGATCTATGATTGACTTTTAATAGTTTTAAGACTTTATTTTGAAGTTAAAATGTTAAATACATTAATTAGTTTAACGTAACATATATATTTCGGTTTTAATACTATATCCTCTAAACATAAAATAGCGGGTGCTATAGCTACGCTATCGCGATGTAGCATATAGGTAGCTTGTCGCTATCGTCCGCTATTCGCTATCAACAACTATGGTTCCACTAGTGTTTCGATTGGAAAGCTCATTAATTACTTTATTTTGGGCATCTCAATGCCATTCGTATTCTTCCTTATCTTTTGTGGTTTGGAGGTTAGGTGCGTGAACATCTGTTGGTTGAAAACCATTGCAGGATTAATCCCACGTCTGCAAAATCATGCAATGAAGAGACTTGAAACCTAGGAGGTCATTTTTGAGAAATTCATGTAAGAGCAACAGGAGAGAATTTTAGCCTGAACAAAGGGTCCAGTAAGACTTAGTAGGATGAGAGAGAAATTTGTTTTGGTCAGGGGATATCTTTGGTCGTGATTCTTTCTTCAACTAGAGAAGGTCGTCTATCTTGGTTTCAAGTAGTTGCAAAATGCATCTGTTTTCTTCTGTGCAAGATGGGTTGTATACTTGTATATTAATTGATCATTAAGGACGATGTTTATGATCAATACGGTATATGCTTTGTTAATTCACATCCTCAGACTACAAAATATGCATATTTACTTTTATTAGCTTTGACATATGAATGGACAGAATTCTTGTTTATTTTTCATGTAACTCACATGTGTTTGTGCTAAAGGAGCGATTGGCAAGACTTGAAGCTGCCGTTGTGACGACAAAAGGTTGGTTCTTCATACACTCAAAATTTTGAAGTCTTGTTTTGAGGCATAATTTTAAGCTCTTGATTTTATTTTCTAGTAATTTTATGCTAGGGCAGGCTCATCACTCATGGGACATGCCCATGATCACCTATGCCAGACATATTAGGAGGGGAAATTTGTCGAGGGAATGCAATTACACTGTTTTCTTATGCAATAAAATAATTTTCTTAGTCAGACAAGTCTATAAGTAAGGCTAAAGACGAAAACACTAGCATGTGTAATTGGAGAGAAAGTTACTGAATATTTAGAGTAGGTGTTATGGAAAAAAGCTTACCTCTTGAGAACAAGTTACTTCTGTTATTCAATCATAGTTTTACTTGTTTTTTTTCTTGGGATTGAGTACTTGCAGAATCAGGAAATGTGGAACTATCAAATAAAGTAGTTGAATTGCAAAGAATGTTAAAAGATGTGAAAGCAGAGCAACTTGCTGAAAGAGAAAAGGTGAAATTTTGTACTACCTTCGTCTAAAAAAATCACTGTTTGATGCTTCGATATGACACACAATTTAATAAAGCGGCTAAGTATCAATTAAATGTCTATCATGCTCCTCAATGAGACAATCAAGGACTAATTTCAAGATTATTGATGGGCAAAGAGCGAATTAGGATACGCAGTTAGAAAAAAAGTGAATTAGGATCGAAATTTTACCAAAAAAAGGCTACATTTCTTGGGACAAACTAAAATGGAAGTTTTGCGTTTTTTGGGGGATGTAGGAGTGCTTCTTTCCCCCTATTCAAGCTAGCAAGAGTGACTCCTAAGCTACCAGTTTTCCATGTTTCTTCAGGCTTTGAAGGAGGTGCAGCGCGTTACTGAAGAAAATGCAAAACTCCATTATCGCATAACTCATCTTGTAAGAGCGTTAGAAAAAGCCGATAGTGGTATAGCTTCGAAATGAAACAAGCCCATTGGGTTATCGATATATTTTTTATCTTGCAATTTTTCACAATCAGATCATGTATGCACAATCACATGTAAGAACCCTCTGTTTCTTGACCTATTTGTCTCGAGTCTACACCATTTCTTATGAAGCATTCAAGCTTTCAGCTCTCATTTAGAAGGAGAAAAGGTTGGAGAAAACAAAGATTTAACTTATGACTTGTGTGTACCTTTTGTTTTGGTTAGATGTATTTCATTATTTGTCATCGTTTGGTGGGAACAGCTCAAGGCTCAAGTGAAATTTGGTCAATGTTACAGCAAAATTATCGCCCCAGGAACCCCTTTGGTTATACTTTCCCCAAATCCTTAAATAATTTGAAACATGAGATCTTGCATTAGTTGTTATTAGCAACTTGAATCACATAAATCAGGACAAACTTAATCACATGAGATCTTTACTTTCTTTTCCTTCCGTTCCTCTCACTTTGCAGCTTTGCTTCATTAAGTTAGATTTGAGAGTTGTTAAATCTTAATCAAGGTCAGTATATCGGTGGATTTGCAACGACCACTTCAAAATATATGTTTTCATAGTGATTGAGTCTTGTTTGTTTAGATCCTCAGGCACATGTTAATTTGTTTTAGGACAGTAGAGAAATTGCAACTAGCATACAAGTAGATGCCTCATATCTTTCTGATATTGATTTTGCAATACATTTTTTGTGTCAAGTAGATGATTAGTTTCGAACAAAACTAAAAGTATCATTAATCAAGTACTTAGCTGCATTTTTTAAAATTTCTGAATTTTATATCATCTTTGTTGACTAATTGCCTGTTTGACCAACTTTGAGATCTCTTGGTTCCTGCAATCTGATCTCATCAGATCGTTTAAAACTATGCAATGCTTGCTTAATGTGGATCTAATCACATGAAATCGTTGACTCTGATCTTATAAGATTTGTTATAGCTTCAAATATATCATCCATCAATGACCAATTTTTAATTAAAAAAGTAAAAATGAAGACATCTCGATAAATAAGAACCAAAAAAGCCAAAATCATTCTGTAGAGAGTAACTTTCAAATGCTGATGTCTATAGCATCTCATGCTTTCCCTTTTTTATCTGCAATGACTAAATGCAGCAATGAAGATCAAAAAGAAAAGGCTAACATGGCCCTTGTGTTCGACAGATACAAGGAAAGGCTTGCCATGCTTCCCAAGGAGAAAGGTTGGATAACTGAAAACCTATACATGTATCAAGGCTTTTGGCATCAGTCCAAGCGTAGAATCTCAGTCGAAACTTTGATGGCGTTGCAAGAAACTTATGAAGCTCGTCCAACTGATATCTACTTGGTCACATTGCCAAAATCCGGCACAACATGGCTCAAGGCGCTCGTGTTTGCCATGGTGAATAGAAATCGGTACAAAAACAACTCACTTTCAACTCACCCTCTACTAGTCTCTAACCCCCATAAATGTTTGCCTTTCATCGAGACTGAAATTTTTAGAAACACGCCTACTTACGTTGATGCACATTCACCACGTCTTTTTGCTACCCACATACCCTACACTTCACTGCCTCGATCCATTCTTGATTCTGGTTGTCGCCTAGTTTATTTATGTAGAAACCCTAAAGATGTTTTGGTTTCTATGTTTCACTTCGCAAACAAGTTAAGAGACAAATCATGTTGCCCATTGACGTTTGAAGAGACGTTTGTGTTATTTAGCAAAGGTGTCATGCCAACGGGACCATATTGGGACCATGTGAAAGGGTACCATAACGTTAGTTTAGAAAAACCAACAAGAGTTCTATTTTTAACGTACGAGGATTTGAGAAAGGATACCGCGAATCAAGTGAGGCGATTGGCGGTATACTTGGGCTGCCCCTTCACCGAAGAGGAAGAGGCTGATGACGCAGTCCAAGAAATGGTTCGACTATGCAGTTTTGAAAAATTGAGTGAGGTTAACAAACATGGTGATCTACACGAGGGTATCTCTAATGATGCTTTCTTTAGAAATGGAAAAGTGGGAGATTGGAGAAACCATCTTACCATTGAAATGAGCCAGATTTTAGATCAAATCACCAGTGAAAAGTTCAAGAGTTTAAATATTTTCTTCTAACGATATTTATGATATTTAAAGGTTTCTGTTAAACAAACCATAAGATAAAGTATTCATGTGAAGTTTTCACCAATGTTTCATACATTTTATGCTAAATAAATGTTATTTTCAAACAACATTTATATACACTCATAACGTTAATTCTATATTGATTTGTAAAAAAAACTTAATTTTTGAATTGAGTGGTGCTTTGATGCTAGTGACGTATCGTAGTCTGTCCATCTTGATTAAACGAATAAAAAAATTATGTATGTAAAATTTTGACATTAATTGTGTGAACTCTCATTACCGTAAGAACCACTTTAAAATGCACAAATTTGTATATCAAATGCACAAATTAATAAATTAAAAGTTTTACTTAAAATCATTATTAGTCTTAAATATTAATAAATATCATAATCTAACCCTAAAATTAAATTAAAAAATTACATTCATTAAATTATAAACTAAATGCACAAATTTGAACATCAAATGCACAAATTTTTTTTAATGCACAATTCGTACATAAAATAAATAAATTATAGCATGAGATGCGTAATTTTTTAAATGCATAAATTTATCGAAAACATTTAATTTTAGTATCAAATGCACAATTTTATACAGTGGATGCACAAATTTTAGAGTGGTTCTTACGTTATCACGAAATATAGAGGTTCTCATGTGAACCCAATCCCCTCTCTCTCTCTCTCTCTATATATATATATATATATATATATATATATATATATATATATATATATATATATATATATATAGGGTCGGGATCAATGGGGTACCATGTTAGACTGGGGAACCGGAGTCCACCCATGTTTGGTTATAAGTTAAAAAGGGTAATATAGTCAATTAAGTTTATTTAATAGATGACAACTAATGATTTAATAAATTCCTTAATTATAGAGATTTACTTCCATAACAAAATCATTAATAAATTTCAAAATGGGTTTTAGTGAACATGTTCAATCGGATTCGATGATATGTTTATTGAACATGTTCAAACGGCTTCGACAATGAGTTTTAATGAACATGTTCAACCAGATGTGTCAAATAAAGGTATTTATTATTTTCATCAAACCGTTCGTGAAGGTTCAATTTCATATACACGTTATTGAACATGTGCAATTGTAGTTTATTGTGTTTTTAGTAGCTTTTAACCGTTTTGGTGATAAACCAATATTGACGGTATTGAACATGTTCAATCGTGGTTTATAGTGTGTTTTCATTGCACATGTTCAATATGGGTATAAGGAATGATATTAACTGAAATGAAGATTTTCATGGGATACGCAGAATCTTTGATTCTAATTTAAAATTTTCAATTCCATTTTCATTAATTAATGTGGGAAATAATTTAAAGAAAATTTATATTATATTTTAATGATTTTAATGATAAATGATTGGCTATAAATGGTTCACCGGTACCCCAATCTAACATGGTACCCCATTGATCTTAAATATATATATATATATATATATATATATATATATATATATATATATATATATATATATATATATATATATATATATAATATGGTTCGAGAGAGTACCACCGTTATGCAGCGCACCAGAAGGTACCACGTTTAAAAAAACTTTTTTAAATTTTTTTTTTCATAAACATGTTTTAATTAACATTATGAAGATCATATGTAAATTTCACATGCATTCACATCTCCTAGCTCCTAAAAAATGATGTGAACGCACACTTACATAATTTTGAAGACATGTGAACGTGCATTTATGTGATTCGTGTTTTCATCCACTTAGAGTGTTCGGATTTGCGTGAA
>JAANYP010003602.1:7500-20254 GCA_020465985.1 Centrapalus pauciflorus | reverse complement strand
TTCAACATATGATCTGTGAATGTTAATTACAACAGGTTCATGAAAAAAATGTCAAAAAAAATTACTTTTAAGGGAGTTACCTTCTGGTTCTCTGCATTAGAGGTGGTACTACACTTGAACACTAATCTATAGAGATAGAAAGATATATATTATATAGATAATAGATTATATATAATCTATAATAATATATATCTCTATATATATATGGGTGGGTTCAATGGCCAAACCATTAGGCACGGGAAAACCAGAGAAACACTACGCAAACTCGTCCGATTTGGTTCCTTTCATGAAAAAAAACCGCGGGTGGCATGGCGTAATAAAGGTGATGGCATCACGCGGATTTTTTGATGCTCACTGGCGGGAAATTTGATGCATCACGCGGGATTAGTGATGCTCAGGCGAGGAATTTGATGCAGTTGGTTGTGTGGTGCATGCGGTTTTTCACACAGCACAGTTTTTCAGATGCAATGTGGTTTTTCCATTGAACCCCCTCTATATATATATATATATATATATATAGTTGAAAATAATATAGATAGATATAATATATAGGTCGGGATCATCAATGATGGGTGTACCTGGTTAGACTGGGGAACCGAGGCCACCCATGTTTTTGGGTTAGAAGTTTAAAGGATAATATTGGAAAAATTTCCAAGATGGTCAATTTTATCTTATTTATATAATGAGATGGCAACTGAATGAATTAAATAACATCGATTAATTACATGATTTACTTCCATATACAATATTTTAACACATTTGAACACTGAGTTTTCCTGCCCAGGTCCAATCAGATTCGTAATGAGTTTTAAGTGACATGTTCAACTGTATTCACAATGGGTTTTAGTGAACAACGGAACATGTTCCGACGGAGGTGTCAAATAGGGTATTTGATGATTTCATCCAACCCGTTCATGAAGGGTTTCATTGCATATACACGGTATTGACCGGTGCAAGGCGGGGTTTATTTGGTGTTTTTAGTCGCGGTTAACCGTTATAATAATGTGATAACCATATTGACGGATTGAACATTTCTCGTGGGTTTGATGGTGTACATTGCACATTTTTCAGTATGAGTGTAAGGAATGTTATTAACTAAAAGGGAGATTTTCAATGGGATAGCAAACAGAATCTTGATTCTGAATTAATGAATTCCTTATCAGACCAATATAATTCTACCACACGCGATAGTGTGATGAATTAATGTGGTGAAAAACATTATATGTACTCAATCTTTTTAATGATAGACTGCGTCGGCTATCAACGCGGTACTCTGCGTGCGGGGTCCATTCATTACTGACCATGGATAGCCTGTGGCCCTCTCTAAGTGTTATGCTGCGCTCGCCACTTGCTTCTTGATATATATATAGTTCAATAATCGATCTAGATCATAGTATGCAGGTATATTGTATCGGGCTTCGCTCTCTATCTCTCTATAATATCATCTGTCTATCTCTATCATATATATCAGCAAAATCAAAACATCGCCATGAGCCCCTCCGTCCATTTCGCTTATAAAGTTTCGTTTTATATTGCCGTCTTCATTGTCTGCGGTGACTTCAGCGGCTCCCTGGGGGGGTGGTTGAGGGAAGAAGGGGCAGACTTCGTTCCATCCAGGTCAATATTATAATTCGGAGCAAATTAATTATTTGTTCGACATCCGCACGAATTTACCCGGACCCAGCCACAGCTATCAGCTTTGCTTTGAGCTTTTGTCAGCCCCCTGAATCACCCACCCACATCAACGCCTCCGAAACCTCACATCAAAATAGCCACCTCAGTCAACGCACACGGCAGGGTGGACGCAGGGGGGGAGAGAGGCCCGGCACACGCCACGTCCGAGCACCAGCGACCCCACCCACCATTACGCGCCCAGAAGCGCAGCCACCCAACGAAGCCGCTGAAGTCACAACTTGCAGTCAACACACTCCATCTTCCTCTTGCCCAATCCGAAACCCAACCATCACTGGTCTTTCCCTCACCATCACCCAACCCGCGTCCCATGCTCTGCTGCGCTGTGACCGTATCATCCTTGCCGGGCCAACCCAACCAAACCGCGCAGATGTAGCCGTTTCCCCTGCCTCGCAACTTTATGCCCCCTGGCCACGCACTGGTCCCGATGTCATGCGCGCCGCCTCAACCTGAAAAAGCAAGAACAAACTACATATTGCCCTAAAGGATGAGAGTTTTAGCATCATTTAGAAGGAATCTTCCCACCATGAACTCTTTTCAGTGAGTGTCGATCCAAAATCTGAGGCTCATTCATCGGTGGGCAAGGGAAAGGAAGGTTGGGGGATCCAAGAGCCTGTTTTCCCTTCCCTAAAGAAAACGGGTTTGGGAGAAAACCAGGACCTACAAGCCCATGCGTATATATTCTCTTTCAATTCAACTGCATAGATTATAATTCGTACATCCCACGAATGGCCATGCATTCGCTTCCTTCCTCGCTCGTGAGAAAGGGTCAACTCCAAGATCAATGAGTGAGAATAGCATGATAGGCATAGAAGGTGTCGGAGCACGAAGAATACGATCAACTCAGGATCACAGTGTACGCGTGACTCAAATACCGGTGCTGGGTATAGATTAGAAAAGCTAATAGTTTTTGAGTTCGTAGTAAGGATCAATGAAGCTGGCTTTGTAGTACCAGGGCTTTCACGGAATGTAAGTGGAGGCATGCAGGTCCGACATGGTGGAGATGACAACCAATCGGACTAGCACATGACGATCGCACGAAAAAAGAAATGGGGCACCGCAAAAAAAAAAAAAAAAGAAAAAGAAGAAAAAAGAAAAAAAAAAAAAAAAAAAAAAAAAGAAAAAAGAAAAAAAAGGAAAAAAAAAAAAAAAAGAAGAAAAAAAAAAAAAAAAACCCCGATCGTGAATGAGTAGACCAAGGATTGTGTCTCTCTCAGGTCTGTTTGCCTAGTGAAACAAAAACGACCAACAAAAATCTATTCGTGTTTTCTAACAACAAATAAACTATCGACAACCAAATCAAAACTGATTGAGGCATGTGAAGTGTACATGGTATGTGGGGGTTGCAGAATAGACAGGTTAATGATGCCATCACTACGTAGGATTCGTTTTGTAAAAGTTCAGTCGCGATGAAAAGGAGACTAATCTTAGGGGGGGTTGGCTATTACAATAGATGATGATTGATTGGATGGGTTGTTTTCATAGGTGGTCCTGTTGAGTATTGCTAAATGCAATTGCTTTTAATTTAACAACGAGTCTGGGGGGGGGGGGCGGGGGGGAGGGGGGGGCGGGGGGGGGGTGGGGGGGGGGATATAAAAGGGGATTGCTTTTTGCGGGTGGCCAAGTAGTATCATTGGTTAGCTGGAATTGTCCTGTGCCATGGCCATTCGTGGTTACAACCGAGTACTACTCGTAAAGACGTACTACACGTGAAAGCCAAAAGCCCTTGAGTCATGCATAGTGGTTTCGGGTATACCAACCATTTCTTCCTCCTTGGTACAGTCATCACCTATCTGTTATCTATTGTAAATAAGCTCCAAGCCTTTTTTCCCTGCATCTTGCTTGGATACTAGACGTTAAGTAGAATTAAGTTAAAAACGTGGCAAAATTATCTGAGTAGTTGAAGGTAATTTTCAATTCAAGCTATATTTGGAATTTAGTAATAAGTAATGGCTAGTGTTAGAATTTGCAATCCCACATAGAGTTGGGGTTGTCAACTATGTGTTTATAATATGCAAATTTATACCACATAACAAAATTAATCTCACATATTGGGTAGTATTCAAGAATTGAGGCTATCAGTTGCAACTATTGCTCTTTAATTAGTAAAATTTACCTTTGATACGTCCTGATAGCATTATTCGTTGTAAATATCCAATCTTATTAAAGATTTAGATATCAGATCATGATTATTTATGGTATGAAAATAATTTCTATAAACAAATATTATATAGGGCTGTATAATTAGTAAAAGAAGAATAATGATATTATGGGTGATTCTAAAACACCATATCCTTCGTTGTTAATTACACATCTCCATCCTCTTAATATGAATGAAACATTAATTTAATCAGTGGGTCTAAATATCATTACGAATCAATCATATGAGAGAAAAGATACGTTGATTAGTAAAACTTAATTACGGAAGAATATGCGTGTAGCACACCCAGAATCCTGTAGTGATGAATGGGATGTCATTTTAAAGTCGAGTATCAAGATTAATAATTGACTAATAATTTGATTACCTCAAGTTAGAAACCTTCAACCTAGCAGTCATCTCATGTCGTTATGACAAGGAGATAGAGTTGTAGTGGACGCGAATGGTATGTCAAAGAAATTGAGTGCTGTGGAACAATTTGCATAATAAGAATGTTATTACAATGAGGAGTTCAGTCCTTATGGTTGAAGGAAATGGTAAGCCGCAGTAAATAAATATAAGGTAAACAGAAAACAAGCTCAGGTTTAAGTAAGGTGGCTGTGGTAAAAAAAATATTGAGACAAATCACCTAGAGAGAGACGAGGCATGCGTCATGCTCATTGGTGACAAGTATCTACAATAATATCTTTACAATTATAAAATTTGATTCATACTACCTGTAAAAAAATATTGACCATTAAAAAGGCCTAATTCTGGCAAAAAAGTTAGAAGTGTTAAGTATTTTGCTAAGGAAAATGTATTTAATTCTTATCGACTCATAGCAGATTTTACCTGAGTGAGACCCTCATTTGATGGAGGCACGTAATTACAATCAGTTAGGTGTCAACCCATAATAGAGAAAATGTGAAGTGCAATGAAGGTGGTGAAGGAAGTGAGGAGGATAGGGAAACGAGGTATGAGGAAGAAAAGCAAGAATTGAAGACGTTCTTGATTAGGGCAGGATGCAACATTCAATTCGATGGCGATCATTTTAATACAGAGTATATAATTATTATCATATATATTATATAATACTCTAGTTATATATAAAATCATATAGATATATAATATAATATATAATAATATATCTACTCGGTTAATCAAGCGTAACTATGATATTCCAGCGTCAACCTAATTCGTGAATGATCATTGCACCAATATTTTTTTTATCATCGCATGTATATGACATACATGTATAAGCTGTTTTTCAAACGTGCAGTAAACACTCCCCTCTTACTCCAAATCTTGTGAATGGTAAAACGAATAATGTGAAATGGTCTCACCATGGGTGGTGAAAATGACTCATTCACACTAAATAGCGCATTGAGCCATTCACCATAATTTTAAAGGACACGAATGTTGTGTACTATGGGAAATTCCTAGGTCAGATGCGTATAATCTATTAAATTAAACATGGTTATGTGACACCAATTGTTAAAACCATTTTTTCAAGTCGTTATATTGGGTGCACCTGCTTTCGAGAGTTACTTATTTGAACCGAATCTTCCTCATCTATAGCTATATATATGATACTATATCATTGATATATATATCTTCTATATATATATCGGGTTGGGTGTCCGGTCAGCACCCTCCATTCCTCGCTGAGCCATGTGAGAAACCCAATCCCCATCAAACAATTGTGACATCACATGCCCCCCAATTCCCAAATTCCCCAAGTTTTTTCCGTCACCCCCCTTCTCGTTTTCCCTTTCTCTCACTCTCATCCTTACCACTAACAATTACTTCAAAACCTTCTATTTTACATTAAACTAACACTGCCCTGCACAAATTTTTCTTAGATGCATCAATTCGTACTACCTGCAATAATTATCCTAGCTGCGTCATTTTTACACTGAATGATACTTCTCGAACCACCTTTTCACTTTAGTCAAATGGCCACAAGTTTATACCGCTGGCTGCAACCCATTTTGCGGTTCTCACGTTTCTCCGTACATGACGAGGGTTCTCAATGTAGACACTCAATCTACTTCTCTCTATATAGGTATATTATTATGATATTAATCTCTATCGTATATCTTATCTCTATTATCTCTATATGTCTCCACACACCCACCACTACATAGTCGGAGGGTTCATGGAACCACCCCATGCACCCTCTGACAACTTGTGAACCCACGACTCTGGCGCCCCCACCCTAATACATCGAAAATCCATCCCCCTTCCCCGCGTGCTGATCACAACCACCCCGCGGTGCATCAACATCGCGGATCGCCGCGGTGCACAACTTCCCGCGTGATGCTCAAACTTATCTCGCGTGTGCTCCTCGCTTTATTTTTACTCTCGCCACCCGCGTATTGTTATGAAACTGAACCACACAAGGGACGGTATCGTAGGTCCACAGTTTTCCCGGGGCACGTGTGGTTTTCGCATTGCCACCCACTACTGATATATACTATTATATATCTATATCTATATTCTCTCTATATAATTATCTCTCTATACTTACTCTATTACTAGAGGGTCAGGTTCTCTGGGTACCTGTATTCAGCTGAGTCTTTTGCGACCCTGTACTGCCCCGATGATCTTGCCTTTATTGTGTTCCGATTGTAGTGGCAAACAGGGTAATTAACTTTGAACATTGGCTCACGGGTGGCCCATACTTTGCGCGCGAGAAGAGACAGGATCGAAAGATTGCTTGATCCGAATCTGAAACAAACATGATGCAATCTTCACAAAAATTTATTGGATTCGTCTTCAAACAGATGCATCTTCATCCAGTCTCAATTTCAAACATGATGCTTCGACCATGATTCATCCTTGTGTCTTTGTTCCATCATTATTGCATCACCCAAAATCGTGATGCAATTCGGCATATCAACCCGCTCGTTTTGTTCCATCATGTATGCATCACACAATCGTGATGGCATTTCGACATTTAAACGTGTTAATTTCGTGATGCATCTCTCGAAATTTAAACGTGTCATCAAACGGTCCTTTCAGTGTGTCATCATTGTCGTGATGCTTGTTTGTTGTGCATCATGTTTGAAACAACCAATACCATATGCTCCAACTATTTCTTGGAAGCAATAACCACCAATATTGAATAAAGATCTTAGAATTCTTTGACTAGCCATGAAAGCTGATACAGAATCGTGGAAGAACGTTTGGAAAAATATGCATACTCAAAACTCATGATCAACGAACGCAAGTCACTTCTGGTAAACATCGAGCACATGATGGTGGCAGAAGTTGCCTTACCAGACGGGGGACAGCGAGGTGCGTGGGGCGTTGCGGGTAGCGTTGTTAGTAAGTGGTTTGCTTGGTGAAACATGGTTGAGAGAACGAGAGGATGGAGCAGAGGCTAACGCCATTAAAGAGAAAGGAAAAGAGAGAGAAAAGGCGGATGGATGTTAATAGGAAATTATTTTATCATTTTATGTTTAGTTTTTCCTAATTAACATGTATAAAGATTAAACTAAATCTTATAATTTAACAAGATATATATTACAGCCTTCCCAATGCCCTAATGTCACCCTTGGTTAAAACAGTCATCGGCAGGTGGGTTGTTTCCCATGGTGTCCGGTCCGATGGCATAATGGTTGGCCCGTATAGAACCTGATCGAGAATAGATAGATATATATCTATATATATATATATATCTATATATATTCAGATAGTATATATATCATCTATATTATAATATATAAATATATTATTATATCTAGTATATATATCTAGTTTTACTCAGTATGTGTGTTGTACTTGTTGTACGTGTCGAACTAACTCGACGTTTCTCGCAATTGAATTGTGTAATATACCCGATAAACAACACTTAACTACGTACTAGTGTATATCTCGATACAACTTAACTGCATCATCACCTTTTATGTATAGTGGCACATAGCTATGCAAACCCACCCCTACACAGCCGTGATAGCAGTAGAACCCGTCTAGGCTGTCTCTTATACTACACGACACGGACCGACCTACCCTAACCAATTACATGTTTAATCATGAGTCTCATATTATTCATACTGGTTCGATCGAGACTCCCCCCTCTCCGACGCGTACACCGCCGTAACACCTTATTTACACCCTTCCTTTTTCTTTTAACTTTTTTTTATAAACTCCCCCGTTTATTAACCATTACCGATATCCTACTATGTAAACCCTAACACACATCACACTTACCCCATCTTCTGCTCCTAAAAACCCTGATGTGCACGACTCCCATAACACCCTTTGGTCATATGTGACACGTGTCAAACCTTTGTGTGATACAATTACTTAACGCCCACTTCGAAGTCGGACTGTGCGTGAAATTATATACTTAAGCGGGTAATCCGTGAATAGTTTGTGTACTTGTTCAAAATGTATCATCATGGTACGGTACTCATTTTCAATTATTCTACTTATATGTGTACTTGTTTGAATCTGTTGGCAAATTTGACCGCGTAATACATTTTTGTTCCTTATACATACCAATACGAATAAACGCTTCTGACGCGCACCGTCGCACGCTCGTCACCCTAACTTATACGTACCTGTTTAAAGAGTGCCCGAATTCTTATTTCTTTTCTTTCTATAACGCTTCAAAGCATTCTCCAGTAATGACCCAGCATCTTTATCACAAACACTCTCCTGCGTCCTTGTCGACTAACTCGATAGAGTACATCACACCCACCCACAGCCAACTCAAACACCTACAGACCTCTGTGGAAAATTCCAATGGACGATCTCCCACCATCCCAGTCGAAGAAAAGCTGATCTGTTGAGAAAAGCTTCCTTCTCAAATTTCCATGAAGATCCAAAATGTGAACAAATGCGTACCAATTTGATTCTCCCACACAGTGGCAAAGCTTAGAGAATATAACGGTATGAAAAGTAAAGGTCTATCATATTAACACATATAATAACAAGTACCACGTACTATTTGAACACCTTAAAAAGGTTACTACGGCTATTGTACGACTTTAGCCCTATATAATCTATGTAATGTTAATTAAAACATGTTTATGAAAAAAAAAATAAAAAATCCACTTTATAAGATCGGACATAATTCTGGTGCGTTGCATAATAAGTGGTACGCACTTGAATCTAAAAATCACACACACATTATATATATAAATCACAAATATGTAAATAAAACCATGGATTATTTCCTTTGTTGCACACCCATAGATGAAGAGCCCCACTTTCACCTAACTTTTTTCTTTGTATGGGCGCTAAAAGCCTAAAACAGAGAGACAAAGGGACACCCCAAAAAAACACACATAAAAAAACAACAAGTGGGGCAAAACTCAAAAGCAAAACATATGTATCGTATTTAGACATTTGTATCGAAAATGTTCTGACTTGATCCTCCTAGTCTCTACTCGTCTCCCTATCTCTCTTCGCTCGTCTCCGTCCTCTCCTCATTTCTCCTATATATATATATATATATATATATATATATATATATATATATATATATATATATATATATATATATATATATATATATATGGGTGGGTTCAATGGAAAACCATTATGCACGTGAAAACCATAGAAACCTACGCAAACCGTCCGATTTGGTGCATTTCATGAAAAACGCGGTGGCATGATCGTAAATAAGGTGATGCATCACGCGGGATTTTGATGCATCACGCGGGAAATTTGATGCATCACGCGGGATTTTGATGCATCACGCGAGGAATTTGATGCATTTGTGGTGGTGCAGTGCGGTTTTCACAAGTTTTCAGATGCATTGTGGTTTTCCATTGAACCCCCTCTATATATATATATATATATATATATATATATATATATATATATATATATATATAGGGTCGGGATCAATGGGGTACCATGTTAGACTGGGGAACCGGAGTCCACCCATGTTTGGTTATAAGTTTAAAAGGATAATATTGGAAATAGATTTATCTTAATTAATATAATAGATGGCAACTAATGAATTAATAAATCTATTAATTATAAAGATTTACTTCCATTACAATATTTTTAAAAAATTTGAAAATGAGTTTTACTGAACATGTTCAATCAGATTCAATGAGTTTTAGTGAACATGTCCAATTTGATTCAACTATGGGTTTTAGTGAACAACTGAACATGTTCAATCGGAGGTGTTAAATAAGGGTATTTATTATTTTCATCAACCCGTTCATGAAGGTTCAATTTCATATACACGTTATTGACATGTGCAATCGGGGTTTATTGTGTTTTTAGTCGCTGTTAACCGTTATAGTGATAAACCAATATTGACGGTATTGAACATGTTCAATCGTGGTTTATGGTGTACATTTGCACATGTTCAGTATGAGTGTAAGGAATGATATTAACTAAAATGGAGATTTTCATGGGATACACAGAATCTTTGATTCTAATTTAAAATTTTTAATACCATTTTTACCACAATATTAATTAATGTGGGAAAAAAATTATATTATATTTTAATGATAAATGATTGGCTATAAACGGTTCCCTGGTACCCCAGTCTAACATGGTACCCCATTGATCTTGAATATATATATATATATATATATATATATATATATATATATATATATATATATATATATATATATATATATATATATATATATATATATAAAATCAAAAATAACATATGATCAACCCATCAAATTTATCTTATAAGTTTCGTTATTATATTTCTTATTAATTGTTATGCTTGTAGGACTGGTTTTTTTTAAATGAAGTAGAATTTCAGTTCAATACAGTTCAATAATTTAGCAAATTAATTATTTTTTAGAAATAAGCAAGAATTTCACTGAAAAAACCAAAGTTACTTTTATTATGATTTTTGTAAGCAACTGAAATCAACCCAACATCAAAGCATCAGACTAAAATCAAAATACAACCTTCATCTTACATATGCCGACACACAAAGTACGGACATAGCCCACACCATTACGAGACCATAGCGAAAACAAACAAGAAGATGATCAAACTGAAAGTAAACACATACATCATTGCCCAAGAAGAAAAAACGTCACTGGATGCAATTAACCCGAAGTCCTGCTGCGCTTGAAACTGATCAATACTTGACGTGAACCAAAACGAGAAGATGTAGCGTTGCCAATGCATCGAAACTTTATGAAAACTGGAAACAAGGTCAAGATGTATGCGCAGAAGATCCAAACATGAAAAAAGAACAAACATACATATACTAAAGGATGGAGTTTTGCATGCATTTAGAAGGAGATATTCAAACCATGGAACTCTTTTTCAGTGATTCGATCCAAAATCTGACTCATTTCATCGGTGAGATAGTTGGTCCAATATCCTGTTTTCCCTTCCCTAAAGAAAACGTTGTTTGGTATACCATGACCTACAATCCCATGCTTATTATTCTCTTTCAAATTTTCAAAACTGCATAGATGTATAATTTCTTCAACCACACCTGCATTCTCTTCCTCGTTCGTGAAAGGGCAACCCAAGAATTCTGCCAGAACCTTCACTTTGTTCACAGTGTCCCGTTTCATGTCTTCGTATATTAAAAACATAATATTTTTTGGATGTTGTAAGCTGGCTTTGTAGTACCCTTTCACATGATCCCAATAAGGTCCGCTTGTGGAGACACCTCGACTAAACATCTCAAATGCCTCGTTGAATGTAAGTAGACCAAGAGATTTGTCTCTCAGTCTGTTTGCATAGTGAAACAAAGACACCAACACATCTTTCGGGTTTCTACACAAATAAACTATTCGACAACCAGAATCAACAATGGATTGAGGCAGTGAAGTGTATGGTATGTGGGTTGCAAAGAGACGAGGTGAATGTCCATCAACATAAGTAGGATTCGTTTGTAAAAGTTCAGTATCGATGAAAGGAACTAATTTATGGGGGTTGCTATTACATAGAGGATGAGTTGAGGGAGGGTTGTTTTCATAGGTGGTACGGTTGAGTATGGCGAATGCAAGTGCTTTTAACCACGTCGTGCCTGCTTTTTGCAGGGTGGCCAAGTAGATATCAGTTGGTTGAGCTTGGAAGTTGTCCTGCGCAGCCATCGTGGTTACAACCGAGACTACTCGAACGTACTCACTCCAAAAGCCTTGATACATGCATAGGGTTTCGGTTAACCAACCTTTCTCCTTTGGTAAAGTCATCAACCTATCTTTGTATCTATTGTAAATAAGCTCCAAAGCCTTTTTCCCTTCATCTTCTTGGATACTAGATTAAGTAGAATTAAGTTAAAAAAGTGGAAAAATATATTTGAGTATTTGAAGGTAATTTTCAATCAAGCTAATATTTGGAATTTAGAATAGTAATGCTAAGTGTTAGAATTTGAATCCACATATAGTTGGGGTGTCAACTATGTGTTATAATATGCAAATTTATTAACCAATAACAAATTAATCTAAAATTGGGTAGTATTCAAGAATTGAGGCTGATCAGTTGCAACTATTGCTTTAATTAGTAAATTTACCTTTGATACGTCATGATAGATTATTCTGCTTTTAAATATCCAATCTTATTAAAGTTTAGATATCATATCTATATTTATTTATTATAAAATCATTTCTATAAACAAATATTATATTATGCTGTGTATAATTAAAAAGAAGAATAGATGATATTAATTGGGTGATTCTAAACACATATCATTCGTTGTTAATTACACATCTCATCCTCTTAATATGAAATGAAACATTAAGTTTAATCAGTGGGTCTAATATCATTAACGAAAATCATATGAGAGAAGAAGATACGTGATTAGTAAACTTAATTACGGAGATATGCGTGTAGCACAACCCAAATACTGTAGTGTATGAATGGGATGTATTTTAAAGTGAGTATAAAAGTTAAAATTGACTAATAATTTGATTACCTTAAGTTAGAAACCTTACACCTATCAGTCTATCACATGTCGTTATGACAGGA